>JAVGVS010000036.1:1402683-1697784 GCA_032718565.1 Distichodus sexfasciatus | reverse complement strand
TATAAGAGTGTCCTCAAAATAATAAGAAATGTGTTCATTTTAGCTAAAATATAGTGCAAACATGTACACATTTAAAAAAAATACTCAGTGAAAAAACTATTATTATTATTATTATTATTATTATTATTATTATTATTATTATTATTATTATTATTATACAATCCCAACTGCCAAACATGCACAGTGTGGCTCACTGTAACCTCGGTGATATTAAAATTGGTGGTTCAAATCCCAGAAACCATCAGTAGGCCTTTATTTACTCCAGGAAAATGCTCCCTAAAATTAAGAAGTGGAAGTCTGGCTCTGGATTCTACTCAATTCTACAAATATAGACGAAATAAATCTTTTGGAACATAACTTCCTTTACATATTTATTGATTTTCGTAAAAACAAGTGTACACTGGTCCGGTATCAACTGTTCAGATTTGTATTGCTCGAACTGACAGGTATTGAGTTTCTAGCCTCGTACGCAAATCTGACATGAGATGCTGTTACAGCTCTAGTAAGAGTGGTTGTGTGCTGGCTGGGGAAAGCCGAATCAACATTCAGGGCCATGAAAGAGTGTGTGTGCGTGTGTGTTGACTCACGCCTGGAGGGACTCTGTGACGGAGCCGATCTGGTTGACCTTGAGCAGGAGGCAGTTGCAGGCCTTGTCAGAAACGGCTTTAGCAATGCGCTTGGGGTTGGTCACGGTCAGATCATCTCCCACCACCTGGATGCTTGTGCTGGCAGTGAACTTGGCCCAGGCGTCCCAGTCGTCCTGGTCGAAGGGATCTTCAATGGAGACCACTAAAGGGAAGAAAACAACGTTGCAACATCATTGCAATAGTCATTCAGCGAGGACACCAACTGAATGATTGAAACAAAAGAGGAAGACCCCTAAAAGTCCAAATAATTTTACAGTAAGAAACACATTGTCCTCAATACTTGCGTGCGTTCATGTGCTGAATGTACATTTAACAGAGCGCATGTAAGCCCTCGGCCCGCAGAGGGGGAGGCCATGTGTGCTCACAGTCATGTAGAACACGGGATAGAGCGCATTAGCATGCCTCAGTTGACTGGCTTTAGGGTTTAACCCGTTAAACCTCCAGCACGCTCAAACTCTCCCCATGATCTTTACTGTTCGGAGACAGATTAGCCGCTTAAAACCTCAAGATCTCTCCTTGAACACCTTCAAATATTCATGTGTACACCGAACCTTCTTGTTCTAATTGCTGAGGAAATTCTCCGATATTAAGACCTTCTTCATCTGGAATCTGAACGTTTCTATGATGTCATATGTGTACATTAAGAAAACAGCTAACAGCAACGAACCGGGATAATCCTTGACGAAGCTCTTGTAGAGGTCGGCCAGCTGGTCAGGTGTAATGTATCTGCTGGGGTCATCGGGAGACTTGAAGTCCAGGTCGTATTTGCCGTCCTTGTAGAACTCGGAGGCGGCCACGTCCATGCCGATTACGATCTTATCTGTGTAGCCCGCCTTGCTGATAGCCAGCTTCAGAAGTTCAAGAGCTAGAGACAAAAGACGAAAATTGATATGAATAAAAACACAAAGTCTCCCAGAACATCATGGAGCAAAGGCAAAAATGGCTTCCTAAAATGGTAAAAATATCTTTAATATTCACAAGATAAGAGATGGACTAAGACATAAAAACATTGTGTCGAGTGAAACTTGATTACCATCCTGGCAGTTAAATTTGGCTGTTGATGCGTAAACATGGTTATACCTAAAACAACTGCACCTGACTTCGTCTGATGGAAGACAGCGTTATTTTGCACCGCGTTATGGCTGCATCTTCCCACTTCTGAGATACTCTATCAGTAGGATACTAAAGACAGGGAGATTTTCCATGCAAATAGGGCTGGGCAACGTACCACAGTATGAAAGGTATTGTCAAATGATGCAATATAAAAATAACACTGTGGCCTTATATGAATTTCACAGGTTGCTCCATGAAAAGTGGGAAAATGAAACTCTCCCGGACAAGAACAATCTGGTAAAAGGAAACGTAGTCACAAAAACATTTTTTTGGTCAATATCTGACTGTAAAATTTGTTCCCGCTTGGAGGCAAGTTTAACGGCAGCTGACACCGAGCCCAACAGTTGGGATTCATTTCGCTTTCTCAGCATCTGCAGCTCAGATCGGCCCCCCGCACTGAGGTCAGGACTGAATTTGGAAACTGCCTGGAGCTTGTGTGAAGGAATTCCCAACTACAGCACTATGATTAGGAGCCAGGTCTAAACTTGGAAACTGAGCCTGGTCTAAAATGTTACATAGGTACAGTTCTCTTATACTTTAGATTGATCTAGAAAAATGAGACACCAGGGGCTGTATTACAGAAACTTTCTATCTCAGTATTCTAAGTATAAAGTTAAGATAGGACGAATTTAAGACAGGATTTTTTTCAATTTGGTATTACAGAAGCAAATCCTAACTGAATCCTATCTTATCTCGCATTGGGAATCCTAAATAAGCAATCTAACATCGATGATCGACTTTTATGTTTTTCTGCTACCTAGCAACTAACGCAGCGTCATCTCGCGAAGTAACTGTTACCTGCTGCCACTAGTAACTTGACGAGGCTACAGTCCTTAACATTGTACCTATTGCAGTTGCCACTGCTGTCAAATTTCTGGACATTGCCGGCTGAGAGATTTTTGCTAAGCCTGCCACTTCGCTTTGAAAATCACGTTTAGCGAAAAAAACGAAGCGCATTTGTTAACTGCACCACAGCCGGGAGAGCCCCGTGCCGACGGGTCGGCCTCTCCAAAGCTGGGCGAGGTCGATCGGCTAACTGCATTATCACGGCCCGGGGTAACCGGTACCGATTTATGAGGGTTTCATCGGTCAAACCTTAACACATCGTTTGGGTCAGCCAATAGTCATTCAATGAATAGGTTCCTCCGCTCACCATTTCGTTGTTGTAACAATATAATACCTGCCATACCGTATCAATTAGCCGAAGCTAGGCCAAATTACCCGTAGCCTAAATAATCAGCCGGCGACAGTTAAGACAGAGGAAGGGTTATCCTAAAGTTAGGAGAGTTTATTTAAGATTTTTTGAGGTTAGGATGCTTCTGTAATACACTTTTCTTAATTTAAGTTAGGATAGGAAAATTGACTTTGGAACGGTTGTTCTGTAATGGCTTTTTTCCTAAATAAGATCCTAAACTGACGATACCATGGTTACCAGACAGTAAAGATAGGATTTTCAAGTTAGGATGTTTCTGTAATATGACCCCAGGTACTGATTTATTACACATAAATACTATTCCTCAAGACTACATTAAAACACAATGCAAGAAAGACTGACTCTTTGGAAGCAAATAATGAAGAAATAAGGTGTGGCTCAAGACTTTCTGGCCAGGACTGTATGCAATGTTGGAATCACAAGTCTCAGGTTGTCGTTATATTGTCCAGTTTAATATAATTTTAGCGGTGGTAAGAGATACGTTTCATGGTACGCCTGATTGTTGGGACCACACTTGGATGTTTACCAGTTCACATTTCCTGAACAGGAAGGCGATACACCATGTGACTAACAGTGGCATGCAACTTGCTACAGGAAGTGGTCATGCTGAGACACTGGCTCTTTATTACAGCATAGTGCTGGCCTTCATTCAGTTCAAGTCTTTCATCGCATTTAAATTTCCTAACCTTAGTTTAGGTAGTTTTAGAAACTTAGATCTGTCTTTATTCTAAATTCAACATAAAGTCATGATCAGAACCCACCTGCACCTTTTAACATGGAAAACGGTTCCTATCTAGTAAGGGTGTGCAAAAAAAAACAAAAAAAACGAATCGTCTCGCTATTCTTTCTCTGTCGATTCAAAATCGATTTGTGCATTCCAAAAATATTTTTTTAAAAATTGATTCATAAACCTTACCCTAAACTACATATGATTGTGTGTGTTTTTTTTTTGTTGATCTGCCACAGTCAAATGGGCAAAGTAACTCAATCTGGAAACAAATTCATCTCTGTATTGAATCGTGAATCGTTTATGAATTGTGAACTGATTTTGAATCGAATCGTGAGATTTTCTGAATCGTGCACCCCTACTCGCTAGTATGTGATTTGTGTGTGTCATTTTAGTATTCAAAATTTCTAGAACGTCTAGACTCCTCCCAACATTTCCTTTCACACGCTCAGAGGCAGTAGACGATCAGGGGACCGGACCCAGACTTCTTTGCAGCAAGGCATGCTGAATAAGGAATAAACTGGAACGTAGATTCCTCACCTTCCTTGTTCTCCAGGATGTTGGGGGCGAAGCCGCCCTCGTCTCCCACGTTGGTGGCGTCCTTGCCGTACTTCTCCTTGATGACGTTCTTCAGGTTGTGGTAGACTTCAGCCCCAATGCGCATGGCCTCCTTGAAGCTGCTGGCCCCAACCGGGAGGATCATGAACTCCTGCATGGCAAGCTTGTTTCCCGCATGGGAGCCTCCGTTGATGACGTTGAAGGCCTTGGGAGGGGGTTAAAAAAATGGCTTTGTTACTGCCGCGCCAATGCCGACCTTCTCCATCGAGAATCCCAATGAGGGGCTAAAACGATTAAAGGCAACATGAAACTCACAGGGACCGGGAGGATGACTTCGGGGTTTCCAGCGAGGTCGGCGATGTGGCGGTACAGAGGAACACCCTTCTCTGCGGCACCGGCCTTGCACACAGCCAGGGACACGCCCAGGATAGCGTTGGCACCGAACTTGGCTGAGGATTTAGAGGAACACATGCAATGTATATTAAATAAATCAACGCTGTGCACCTGTGTATAACAATAATAAGCATAACAACACATATTTCCTACACAATTACACTAGGAGTCAGGAAGGGACCCCTGCACCTTTGCCCATAACTTAACATTTTGAAAATTCTTTCACTGTTGCATTCTGAATGAAGTGATTTCCGTTGCCCACCATCTGTGCGATTTGACTAGTTATATCGGACGACAAAATTAACGTTTCATATTATACTCTACTGTGACACCATAAAATACCCTGTTTACGGCAGTATGTTCTCACAGTTTGGATGAGGGTTGGCAGTAGTCACCACGTGGACGTAGGCACAGAGAACACCATGGCATTATATTTGTGCCTTGATTCACAGCGTGCAGTGGAACTTGTGTCCAATTCTGTCCAACTTTCAACTGTGACCAACTCAACTCTGCCTAAACGCACCCTCCAAACACGCTGCGCCCCAAGCTCATAGCTATGGAACGCCAAAAGTCCCATTGTTTGCCTCAAAGGCGGCTTACTAGAACGCAGTAAAAAGTGTCGCCTTTACAACCATTTTACAGTGTAAAAAGCAGTAGTTTTGCATTTTCAACAGCGTAAAATGCAGTGGTATATTAGAGATATGCAAAAAACAGTTTTTAACAAATAAAACTGCCAAAAAATTGTTTTTACAGTCAACCCCACAAATATATAGGTGAATTGTGGCACCTTTGGCGTTCCATATGAACTAACACAGACATTAGACTTTTGCTTACAGAAAATGTCCTATTTTTGTGACATATTGGGATATGAGAGTTTGGTCGTAGCAGACAGCACTACGCAACAGCAAGATGCCAGTTGTGGTTTGTAAGGTATTGCAGCTGAACTTTTTTGTGAATTTGCACCTGCACCTTTGCACCAAAGGTGTGTGCAAAGGCGCAGGTGCAGAGGTCCCTTTTTTTGACACTGTGTACACCAACACTATGTCTGTAAGCAGCTTACATTTATTCTCAGTTCCATCCATGTCCAGCATTAGCTTGTCAATCTTTTCCTGCTCCAAGACAGACACGCTCTGCACAACAACAAGGGGAAAGAGATGAAAGGCATGAGAACTGTGCGTACAAGTTTGTAAAGAGCAAAATCTGGTTTAAACACACTGCACTCAACACATGGATTAAGTATTAAAATAGTTAAGGCAGTTAATTGTTCACAGCATTCTGAAGTTAGAACCGAAATCTGCATTGGCCTGTCTGCATTTGTCTTTAAATAATTATGTCTCTCCACACATTTTAACGCACATTTTCACAACTCTGAGAGCAAGACATTAAAAAGAGAAAACATTTACTAAAGCTGAACTACTGTCCTGTCATCACTGATACTATTACACATTTCTAGATCTACAGTTAGGTTCAGTTAAAGGATTTGGACACTGATGCAATTTTGGCGCTTTTCTCTCTCTCACCCCAATAGATATAAAATTAATACTCTGAGCAGCTTCCTTTGGCAATATGTGACCAGAACAGATGGATAGAATAGCAGAATTTAGGAATAATATCAAATATGTGACTCTGCACGGCGAAACCGGTCGCTTGTCGCAACGGAGGTTTCCGAGAAAAACGAAGTCTACGTTGCGTGGGGTAAAATTTTGGATTTTCAGTTTTTAGTGTTTTGAAACAGTGGAAGGTCTATACTGTGCTGTTGTGAATACATTTCGCTGAAAAACTTACCTTTTCCATCCTAAAAACGTGACTTTCTTGAGGTGAGGAATTCAATTCCAGCAAAATGCTAAAAGCTTCTGTTTTGACCGCTCTACTTCAATATTTACAGTAAATCCACTCGCTGACTGGTGTGAAGATATTTCTCCGGAATCCATCTTCGTCTCCCGAGTTCAGTTAACCTAACGCAGGTAGGCTATCCGTGTGGCTGTGAATGCAGCGTAGGCTACCGTAAATACAAACATAGCCGTGACCGCTGCAAGCGTCTGTGAGTGCTACGGCGATAGTCAACTTCAAAGGCAGATTTCTCCATTTCTCACTTGGCGTGACAGGAGAAACCCGACTCCTTTGAATGTTGATATCTCAGTCATATGTCGTCCGATTCATTCGATATAGGTATCATTTTAAAGGTTGATTTATGCCCTTTCATGAAAACATCATAACTCAATTTTGAAAATTTGCAACAAGCGACTGGTTTTGCCGTGCAGAGTCACATATACATCAATCTGCTTCAATAATTCATGCTCTTATAGGTTTCATTTTTAGCTTTAATTTAAAGGGTTTAACAAAAGTACTGCATTACAGCCTATGCTTAACTTCAAATCCACTACGGTGTGTCCACAGAGAAACTAAACGACAAAAACCACATCAATGTCCAAAAACTTAAGGCCCTAACTGTATTACAGCACACAGTATCACGTTAGTCAAAAAATAAATATTCCTACCTGGCTAACCAGGGCAGGCGCAATTGTTTTATTGATATGCTCAACAGCTTTTGAGACACCTGCAAGGGACAAGCAGACCATCACTGACCCAAATCGAAGCGGGGCAGAAAAACCATGCAGAGAGTCGGCAGGACGAGACGATCACAGAACACACTCCTACTGATGATGAGGAAGCCCCCCCATGATCTGTGATCGTCTCTGACTGCCCGCTGTGGTTAGTGGTGAAGGCAAACCCAACTCCTCATGCTCTCCTGTTATTGCGCAGGGGAGAAAACCCCGACTGCAGTTACTCACTGCAACACACTCATTTACCTGATTACACAAAGCCGGGGCCAAGAACTCATTTACATATTTTACAGCTCTTTTCACGCCTGACGGTGGAAAAGAAGAGACATGGGAGTCAGAGTAGGTGGGGGGAGAGAGAGGAAGAGATGGACAGAGACATAAAGATATAGTACTGGAAGAACGGAAGGCCGGTTGGAAGGAAGACTGCCCCTGAGAAATGCTAGTGTGGCATTTTTAGGTGGAGTGTTCCTTTAAGAGAGGCAGTGTTAATCCATCATCTATCAAATGTTTTTCTAAAGTAGGAAAATCTCATATTAGAAAATACATGAATTCAGTTGTTACAATATATAAATAAAAAGACATGTGTAGTAAAATTTTATTTGAGTAACTGTAATTCTGTAAAGAAATTTAAAATCTAAAATAATCACTGTTTGAATGTAAAAAAAATATTTTTCATGATAAAAAGCAAAAACCCATTTAACCATGCCCAAATTAAAGTCTGTCAAGGCAAACCCTGTGAACAGCTAACACTGTGCATGAAAGGGTTAAATCATCAAGATTTTTTTTTTTATTGTACCTTTGCCCAAATAACGGGTCTTGTCATTGTCACGGAGCTCAAGGGCCTCGTAGATGCCGGTGGAAGCACCGCTGGGCACTGCAGCTCTGAAGAGACCTTCATCCATAAAAACAGAGTTACAGTTAATGTTAATTCAATAACAGCAATTATTATATATCAGAATAATCTGAGAATTAATAACCAATTCATTCTAATACCAAGCCCACAGCCCTGCCAACATAGATGACTCGCTTTCCCAGAATCCCCCTCTTCCTCGCCCCTCTCTGGAGTGACGTATTTAATGACCTCACATTCTCCCATATAAGGGAAAGACAAAACCCCTCCTCCTACTGCACATACTGCAGAAACAGGATTATGTAACAGCGTCTGTGAACAAATTTCAGGTTTTTGGCATTCCAATCGGATGCCAATCTGGTTTTGTAGCTCCTTTTCATAACAGACAATCAAATAATCTCAGATTATAAACTGGGAAACACACATCAATCCAGATTCCAAGGTTACCCAGGAATCTCTACAAGGCGATTAGTTCGTTTGATTCCTCCCGTAATGGCGCTCAGAATTGAGGGGCCGCACCACCTGTCAGCACATTTCAGTTCAGTCATGAGTGCTAAATCTGCCTCTGTACAATCTTATTCACAGTGCTCGGCTGGGTGAAAACCAAAGGCTCCACGATGGCAAGGTTCGTAGATTCGAATGGATTTAGAGCTTAAGTAAAGACGTGCTGGAGATTTGGGCCGTGAGTCCAGACTTAAAAAATTATGTGTGCCACAAAGCCTTTGTTTGTATATTAATAATCCACCCTGTCAATCTAGACACCCACGCCGGTCAGGTGTGCAATAATTTGGTGCCAAGATACTGACCCTTTCTACTAATCTCAGCAGAAGCCTTAAAAATGCACGAAAATTCCAAAATTTACTATCTGTGATAAAATCAAATGGCTCACAAATGAAAACCTTGATGTTATTAAATGTATTTCCCATGGTAATAGTTTAATACATTTTTGGGTGTTAATATTTATAAATAATAATTTAATATTATGAATATTAAAATAATATTGAATTACAGCTATTCCAAAAACATTTAAAATATGCATCTTTGTGTTTTTAATCACAATTTTTCTTCCAGATGGTACTTTGTTGGCATTCGATCTACACCCAGCAGTCACAGAATGTTCAGAAAAATTTAAATGTGTAAAATCAGTAAAGGCTGAATTTTCACTAGTAACCAGGTTAACATTCAAAATAGGCAAATTCAACTAATAAATGTAAGTACTTCCCCCAATGAAAGAAGACTTTCCCTTTTGTGCATGAGTTTTACTTCATGCATTCAAAAATTGTTTCACACCAGCTTCTGACCTGAGCCAAAAAGACATTTTAATTAAAATGCCCATCCATTCACAAGGACACGATGCATGAAAAGCACTCCTTTTAAGAGAGGCATAAATAATAATGCAATCCATTTTAAATGACATGCTTCTCAATGGCATATTTTATGACAAAACTTTGGCAAAAATGAGGACCCCTTAAAATAAACACATTGAGAGAGATGGTGCAACTACACTGCACACAAACGTCTTATCAGAACTAGATTAGGCACATATGCAGGAGGACCAATCACACTGCAGGGAAAAGGTCTCTTCCTTCTTCAGTAAATTCTAGAAGGCAAACAAGCCATTTGTTAACTTGGAAACCCAAATGGTCATTCACTGAAGTCCATTAACAGTCTGGTCATTTGTTAGAGGCTAAACTGCAGCGTTGTTCCCAACAGCCGAGAGTGAATAAAAGCTGGAACAACACCAACTACTTAGCAGTTCAGAGTCAGATGTGACCCCGTTATGCTCCCCAACTGTCAAACTTGATCAAATGCAGGTAAAATGTGTAAATTCTCTTAACCATTCAATATGCAAATTTTTTTTTCGAATTACTACTTGAGCGTGAGCTACAGTAAGGTAACTAGCTCTATGGTTACTGTGCTCTACTTTCCAGTGAGGCACAAGTGGTATACCATTACTATGGCTCTATTTTTAACCACATACCACCTGATCTGCCGCTCCCAGGCTACTGGACACCACCACGGCAGACTGGTCTGGTCGGACAGAGAGCAAATCTACATGTCTACTCATTGTAATTAGTGTGGTGTGCAAAATAAGACCTGACACAATGTCAATCAGATTCACTCTCTACGGATGCTTATGCAATGGACAAATCCAAACTGCATTTGGGAAAACGCTTTTGGCTTAACACACTGAAGCATTAAGGAAGAATAAAGGAACAGGTCACTGACAATAAAAGCACATGACAGTATAACTGTACACTAGAATATAATGTATGAACTGTATAGTTTTTAACTAGACCCTCACCTTTCTTAGTGTAGAGATCGACCTCCACCGTGGGGTTTCCACGGGAGTCAAAAATCTCGCGAGCGTGAACCTTCAAGATGGACATGATGCAGGATCTGCAAGAAGAAGAAAAAACTCAATAAAGATCACTCTACAATAGCATTCATAGGTCATACTGATGTGAAGGAATGGAAAAAGACAGATCAAAACAAACGCAATAAAAAAACTAAAACTCTGACCAAGTCATTTATATACACATGCTGCTTTTCTTTTACACTACTTTACGGCAAAGAATGGCAGAGGATGTCTACTCCATGTGGAGATTAGGAAAAGCCACAGTGATTCAATCCAGCCTAAAGGTGTGAATCACTCAAAGAAAGGAAACCACTCAGTCACAAAGGGACTGAGTCAATATAGGTGGTTTGTCTTGAATTGCATCAGTGAATGCATTTCATCTTCCTCTAACCAAGGGCACGAGTAACAACGTGGACGTTAGCAGGGCTTCAGCTGAGGCCTAAGACACGCGAGCCAGAGCACCAAGCAAAGCCTTCACACTTTTTGGGCCTCAAAACTAACATGGCTATAAGACAAAAGCCTTCGACATCTCAAGGCTGATGAGTGATCAATGATTAATGATTTTCTTTAGCGCCAACACAAATCGCCTTCCCCCTGTTGGAAAATTTCCATGGCATGCCATACCAAGGCTCCGGCCTACACCTTTGAAAATCAAAAGAGGCATTGCTCTATTAAACGCAAAACCAGAGCAACAATTGCTTATATAAAGGTTTTTTTAAAACCTCTAAGAGTAAATGCTTGTAAATAAAAGACATTTCATGCATTTCACTTTTCATTCAAAAACTAGGGTTTTGTCCAGCATCTTAACTAACAAATCCACAATAAATATATGCACAGTCGATGGACCAATGAAATGACTAGTGGCCTTAAATGTCAGTGGGGACTCGGGCTGAGACAGACAGCAGCACATGAGACCTCCTGCAGTGGTTTACACCGAGCAGTTTTAACATTATGTCAGACCCACCACAGATCTATTCACATGCAGAAAACTAATAGCAAATAATTGCACCAATTTAATCATTTCAAATGTATTCAACAGGTTCATTCAACAGGTTCCCTCATCCTTACAAATGTTCTCTCGGTCCATGCCAGACTGTATCTGTAAGAAAACGGTTGTAAATGCACAACCAGGTACATTAAAAGTTAATACATAAAAATAAATACAAAATCTGTGAATGCGCAGAAAAGACAGGCGCCATTTGGCTGGAGTTCACACGCCCACCGACAGCACGGACTTCATCCCGCCATCATATCTATGTTAAACACGAACTAAAATCACTCGCCATAAACGCGCAAATTGCGTAAAAAAACGAACACATTTTTCACTTCCTGCCTGCAGAACGACCTCAGTATCCTCTCCAAAAAAACTCGACACTGGACGGCGACAAAAAGTCGAGGCCAAAACAGCTCATAAGGCCAGCGGTCTAGTTTAAACTTGCAGGGATAAAGTAGAAAATATTAAAGTATAAATGATGGATACACGCATTCACGGACACGGACATCATTCATTTCTCACACGCTATTAAGCTTAACATCCGAAGTCATTTCCGCCATTTTAAGCATCAACGCTTTTGAAATCATTAATATTTTAATAAGAAAAGTATTAAGGACTAAAAAGGGGGAAATAATTTCCTCTCACCTTGCCTAGCTGTGTGCAAGGGCAGCTGTCTCTCTCTTCCTCCCTCTCTTCTGTCCGCGGATGAAGCAGCAGAGTGCGGTGACGCTCGCGCCGTCCTGCGCACTGATAAGCGGAAAAAACCAGGAAGCGGCGCGCAGCACGCGCTATTGGCCAGTCCGAACTCACGTGCCACGCTGCTGAACGTGCGTCGACTCGCGCACGTTTCCTGCAATCACGGATTCTCCTTTTTTTTAAAAAACACAAAACAAGGACACTTCTGGTTTATTCGAAATGATTTTATTCAGCTATAAAGAGAGCGACAAATCGCAGTGTATGTTAAGCATTATAGAGCTGTTTTATTCATTGATTAAATAGGTGAGGAGACGAGAGGTGGTCACGTGTCCCGCGTGATGCAGTCGGGGCTACGTGCCTCGCGTCAGATACCAGCGCGCGCTGCACCAAACCCGCTTACTCATCCTCACTTCCGTTTGAAGAAGCACGTTCCAGTTCCACATTTCTGTTTTTAGATTTTTGCCTGTATTTGATGTTGGCGTCCATGATTAGATTTGAGTCTTCGTCCAAAATCTGATTCTTTTAAGAGGTGTGTTGGCCAGTAACAAAAAGAGAGATGGATGGATGGATGGATGGATGTTAGATTTCAGTATCTCATCCTCACCATATGCATAGTAAGAGCAAATAAAAATAACCGTTGTTCACAAAGGCTAATATATCTAGTAAATGACAATAGAGACAGCAATGTAGCGGTAGCATCACCTTCACCATCACCAGAAGGAGTTAAATAACCATCACTGGCCCCGTCAAAAAATAATATTTGTTCAGTCTCAAGTTATGCCTTTGTAAGAGTCAGTTTAACCTGTTATCGTTTTTTGTCTTAGAGTGAACCATCAGAGTTTTCAAAAGCTGAGATTTTAAGTATTACTTCAATTTCTGCTTTATTTAATTACTGTTTTATTTAATAGACAGCATAGAATGTTTTATATTGAAACTGTTACAAATCCTATACACATTCAGTGTAAAAGACAGTTCCAAGGTCATAATTGTAGGTTGAATACAGCATCTTAATTGTCTCTCTTTTCTAGTTTAAAGTGTATATTTTATATTGTATTTATATATTGCCCATTCTATGTGCCTTATTTGTTCGTTGTTCCTTGTTCTTTGCACTGTTAAAGCTGGAGCCACGCCGTCTCTTCTCTCTGTATAGTTGTACAGCATATAGCAGAGATGACAAAGTTTACTTTGACTTTGATCATCACATTGTGATTCATTACATTAAGAGTTACAGTAATTAGCTCCAGTCTTGTGGTTGCTGATTTGTAACTTAAATGTTATTTAAATGTGGAATAAGACGAGGTTATACGTGTTTTATTTAATTCTGCCCACATTTTCCCCACTCTAATTAATGAATTCAAAGTATGCTACAAAAACATAATCCCTGAGAAACAGCATGGAAGGTTTTCAACTACAGTGACGTATAAAAAGCACTTTTAAGTCAGATTTTCCACGTGAGAGGCTGATTTTCCCTTTACTCATTTAGGAGGCTCTGTATGACTGCTGGGGCTTCTCCAGGTTTCTCTGGTGATTTGAGTGATGCTGCAGTGTGTGCAGACTCGAGCATCGTCGATGGCGGCCGCGGCGCGGTGTTTGACCTTGAGAATGATACGCACTCCACAAGCGCGACACCTGGCGTTCGGTGGAAGAACAACAGCAGTCACTGCATTTCCTGTCAAATAACACCTATAAAGCATATTGCAAGCACATAAAGTAGCATACAGTGTGTCCACCAAATTTGCAGAATGCGAAAATTGTATTTGATTGATGACAGATTTGCGTTAGCTGACAGATGATGCTAGCTCCATCGCCCCGAAACGGAACTGAAAATGCAGAATCTGGAAACAAAAATCCCTCAGAAGCATTACTCAAACTTTATGGATGGGGTCCAGTGCCTTGCTATGGTGGTCTGGTATTGTGGGGAAACTTCTAGAAATAAATAAGAAAGGATTTTCAATAACAGCTAGATTATTAAGAACAATTACATTATTAACGTTTTTACAAGTTGTACTAAAACTGAAAGGTGTACACTAGCACACCTGGCAAGTAGTAAGATTACATTTTCTGTTTGCTGATTTTTTTTTTTTCTGATTTGGCAAAAAATATTGGTCTCTAACATCGGCACGGTAGCAACTAAAACGGGAGCTGCAATACGTTTTGTGTATATATTTTTTTAAAATTCGAATAAATTAAACGTCGTTAAATATATGTCAGGTAATTGATTATTTTTTCAGAACAGCGTAATATGTGCAGACTGGCATTGAAATCAGACATTTCTCACTATTAGCCAGTCAAAATACTGGTTTATCCTCCCCCAGGTCCTAGAGCCCACTCAATATTTTCCTGAATTATTCCACATCTTCCTATAACATAACGCAGAAGTGAATTCAAGCATTATCCAAACCTTAAATCCAACAGGATTTCGCGGAGGGAACTAGGCCCATCCCGGGAACTACAGGCGCAAGAACGGGATCAAGTCACACCCATTAAGAGTCACAACTTTTGGACTGTGGGAGAAAACCCACACGGCCGACCCGGGACTCGAACCCACGACCTTTTCGCTGTGAGGCGGCAGCACTAACCACTGCGCAAGGTCACATACATAATACAAAACGAATAATACACTTCTCTAACAGGATCTAACAAGATTAGCGTAAAGCAAACGTAAATATGCTGTGCTCAACAGTAATATTATAATTATTATATTGTTAGTAACGTGGCTTTGTATAAAACCTTTTTACATCATTTTATGTAATTACAGTAGAATATGAATTGACATGTTCAGCTGTTTTGAATTATCACTGCAATTTACCCAAGATGCAGTGTAATAAGCCTGTACAATGCAATAAAAAAACAGAAGTACAATTATGTTCATCTTCAAGTATGAAGAGGATCAGACTATATTAAACTATGTTTAAAAGATAATATAACTTAAGTTATAAAAGTCATTAAAATACCTTATCCTATTGTACAGAAAGTGGGTTTAGGCTTTTTCATTGTCTGCAGGATAATAAGAGAGATATATTTCTAATATTAGACATATGGATATGATAGCTAAATTTAATTAGGCAATTCATTAATGACATAAACATACACAGGACACCAGACAAATCACAAGTAGGACAATCATAGAGTGACATTTAAAGAAGTTTGTTTAGTAGGAGTTTACAGAGCAAAATCTCATAGTTATATAATTATGGGTTAGCCTTGACCACAACACCCCTGCTTCGAAGAGTATATTTAGGTGGCAGGTCACAGTCAAACCAGCACAGACACTGATGTGTAAAACCTCAGCAAATGCTGCTGGGCCTAATAACTATCATACCGGAATGACATTCAGCATGTAAGCGTCACTGCTGTGTGGAGAGAGATTCACCACCCTGTAATATTTGGTCAACAACTGGCCTTGTGGTCAGAAACTGACCAATGATGAATGGCGTTGTGGGTTGCTGACAGCCCAATTATGGACATACTGTAGATGGACCACATTGTACAAATGTACTTAACAGTACTCTCTAATGTAAAGTAATTGCAGTGTACATGAGGAGGGAAAAACGCACTGCTGCTTGTGGTGCTGATTAGAATCCTTGCTAACCATCTCTTCCCCCAGGTACATTTTACACAGTGTTGGGGAGTAACACGTTACATGTAACAAAATTACGTAGTTTAATTATAAAAGAAAAGTAACAGTAATCAGTTACATTACTTTGAGAAAATGTGTAATTAATTACAGTTACTTTCAGGAAATATGCAGGATTACAATTTCAGTTACAGCTCAATATCTTATGCAGAAACATAGGCTATATGTTTAATAATATTATTGTTTTGCCATTTTTTCTTGTGCACAACATCCTCCACTTACAGCTGAAAGTCTGATACTATTCCGATATGTCTAATTGGTTCTCTTATGTTTGAATTTGCAACACCCACTGGCTGCTGGATCTGCAGCCTACAAGCGGTCTGAGCTGCAGTTGCGAGGAGGCCTGCAGTGCCAGATAGGAACTACAATGTAGGCCTAGCCCATTGCAGGAAATAAAAATGAGCTATAGTAAGCAGACGCTATATATGCACAATCAATCCCACACGAATAGACAACTGCTTATTCAGTGATATTCACCAAATGTTGAATGTCAAATATTTGATTTAGCAGGAATAGGTATTCAAAGATCACCATGATCTCACAGTAAAGCAGTGTTGAGGTGTTGAAGTCCGACACGGCTGTGGCTGTGTCGAGGGAGTTTAAAAGGATTTTGACAGCAGTCCGTGTTGAGTTCTGCTGTAAGGTTAACCAGGTTTCAAAAACTGAAAATGGTTGACAGTTGAGAAAAATTCATTCAAAATGTAGAAAAGTAATCCATAAGTAATCAAATGTAATTAGTTACATTACTTTGTTAAAGTAATTGAAATAGTTACACTACTATTACATTTTAGATAGGGTAACTTGTAATTGTAACGCATTACATTTCCAAAGTAACTTCCCCAACACTGATTACACATTATTCCATCAGGTACACACGAACATCCACATATGTAACCGACAATTAAACTGACCAGGTAATCATCTTCTATTCATCCAGTTCTGATACTCAAGGCAGAATGCAAAAACTAATTATCTGCAGAGCCAATAACAAGTCTTTTTGCAAACCACATTCATTTAGAAAATTGTCCAGTGTTTAAGTTGTCATGAAAAATGGCTACCAGAAGGCCACAGAGTGTAGCGTTTAACCAGAATTAGCAAAAGTAGTCATGTAACAAAGCACATGCTCTGACCATTAGTAGAAATACTTCAAGAAATGTTATTGTGAGGATATGCTGAAGATATGAAACCTTTCTTGCATAGAAAGTCAAACTGATCATCACAATTACACAATGCCAGATTTGGCTGAATTAATGCTGAGAAATAGCACTCCTTTTGAATTTGAAAAAAGTGTAAACAAATGGTTACTTTTACTATACTGAAATATATTAATTGATATGTAAAAACATGTTGTGGATTACCAATAAACACTTACTGTCAGCATAAACATCAAGCTTTATTTCCTTCATGTGGGCTTATAACATCGTATTAAGCTTAAAGTTATTAAATGACCAGAATTACGAGTCAGCTTTTGTTACAAAGGCAGTAGAGAAGGGGGCAAGTCTGCTCTTGTCTGCTATGCCTTCTCCACAAAAAAAAAACCATGAGGGGCACAAAACCTGTTCAAGTTGTTCGGTTGGTATTCATTAAGGCATTAAATCTTTTTGTAGTCTAAAATATGTCTAACATTCGCAGATCCACTCACTCTGTATGTACGTCTGAAAACAGATGGGTCGCATTTCATACGTAATGGTGAGCAGTGTGGCACGGAGAATTTGTATATTCCAGTAATCCTTATTTGATTTGTTAGGACTTGAACTAAACATCTGCTCTCTGCTATTTACACAAAGTAGATGTCAGTGACGTTCTCTGGCGCATCTGATCATCATCCATCAGCCGTATTTGCAATCAGCGGCTTACTTAAGTCAAATGAAGCCACTTTTTTCATGCAAACAATAAGACGTGACAATTGAGGAAAGACACACGGGATTGTGAGTTTGCACAATTGGTGCGTCTAGATGCATTTGCGCATCAACACGCATCAAACGTAGTCGTTTGGCGCGCAGCTCTGCGCCTCCCTGGTGCGCCTGCGGCTATTCATGTGCAAAGCATTTCCTAAAAAGCCTGCGTGTGGAAACAGCCCCGGATCCAGGTACGGAAGAACGGCGAGCTTCTCCCAATAAAAAAAACAACACTCCGACCTTTTAGTCCAGTCCGGACCCTGTTCGCTTCGCACGGGGAAATAACGATTTGGAGCCGCGCGTAATGGAGCTGCTCTCCGCGTTCTTACTTTTGGCTTGGGTCAGATTTGCACTGGCTGGGATTGATGGGACACACTGGACATACACGGGCAAGTACTAACTCATAACTTCTAACACTTTATTGCCAAAAAAGAAAAAAAAAAAAAGGAAAAAAAAAGTGTCTAACCCTATTCAGCACGTTCAGTTTACATGAGTAAGTAATGATAAATGAGATACTCGGATTTGAGAAATGAGATACCATAGATTTTACAGGAAAAACTGATTAATTACAGGATTCAGTGCAACACAATTGTATTAAATGTAGTGCAATAATAGTCAGAATGACTAATAGTAGAGCAAACAGAGAAGGAGGGGAAATGTTCCTGGTTAAATTTCTGGCTCTACTTGGCTAATCTGAGATGGCTATGAAAGTGTGTTACCATTAGGTAACCTTTTAAAGAAACATTTATGTTCGGGTCAGATGTAAACACATGTTATGGATGTATTGTTATGAAGTTTGGGGGCAATAAAAGGGTTTATACTGCCAAAGAAGTTATTACAGTGCTGGAGATTTCAAGCATTTGCCTATTCAAGCCTATTTGCTTTCAGCAGTCACATTAATTAAGAAAAGAACCGTCTTGTGAACATTTTGAAGTTCTGTATTTGTGGAACATTCTACAAAAAGTGTATTTTACTGTACTGTATTGAAAAGTTAAAAAATTAATTGCTGGAACGTATTTCTTTTTTATCCTACCCTCACATTAAGACATTGCAGTGAGTGAGTAAATAGAGGTGATGTGTGAATGCATTTTATAACATTTTACAGAAGGAGCTTTGGATCAGATACATTGGGCCGAAAACTACCCACACTGTGGTGGGAGGAAACAGTCCCCCATAGACATTCAGCGACGCAATGTTCGCTTCAACCCACACATGGCACAGTTTGAGCTGACTGGCTACGGAGAGGTGAAGAAAGGCAACTTCCTCATGACCAACAATGGACACTCTGGTAAAATAAACTGTCTATATAGCGAAAAACTCTTTACATTATGGGTTATATAACATCTCAACATTTCACAGTCTTTTTTGAGAGCAAGGTTTATGGTCTCACATCAAAAGAAAGTGCATTATACATTCCCCCTTAAAACATTCAAACTCAGTAACATAATATGTTAGATATTATACACTGTGTTTCAGCTTCATATGGGTTTAGGAGGTAAGATTCATTAATAGAGGGTAGTAAAAATGGTTCTTTTGAAGAACTTCCATACAGATCCTTTCATGCAACGCTAAGATCCATTTTTGTTTGATGCCACAAAGCCTTTAGACCTTCCATTCAACTTAAAAGAACCTTCCCCATAAATCCCAGGTTCCGCAGCAAATGGAGGTTTCATTATGAAAAGACCTTTAAAAAGTCTTTATTATTACAAGTGTACATTTCATGTTTGATATCTATAATAAATGGATTTGTTTGCATAATCATGCCATAAAAGCATTTTCCTGGTTGACTTGGCATGCCAGCACAGCTGAGATAGACCTACATGGTCAGGCATATTTCTGTTCTCTTTAAGTGGCTGTAAGTGCCCTGCCCCCAGCACTTTGAGTGTTTACCTCTTTTTTGAGTGCTGGGAATCTCTTTTATGATGCATGTCAGGTGCCTCAGGTCCAACCAAACCGCGGGTATAATCTTTCAGAAACGCAAAAGTACAACCATAAATAAAACCTTTATTTGTAAATGTAATTGTATTTAATCAGTGCATTTTTCTGGTGTTTAAAGAGTAAACGAGAGACAGTTGATGCACTGGATGAATTACAACAGACAAAACAGACTATGGTTAGACTTTTTAAATATTTGTTTCTGCCACCTTAAATGCAGATCACCCCTACAACAGTGTTAAGTGCATAACTTAGTTGGAAACCCATCGATGTTTTGACTAAGTGTATCCATAATTCAAGCCTGAAAGGGTTAAGGCTATAATAATTATTGGGATTAATTTTTCCAAGCTAAAAATAAACATCCTATATTTACATGGATTCTTGTTATAGTGATGCATTCCATGCTGCCCCCACTCCTGCCAAGAACTCTTGATTTGCTTTGACTTGCTCCATTCCTCTTTTTCTTGTTCCAACAGTTCAAATCGATCTTCCACCCACCATGATGATAACAAAAGGCCTGCCAGACCGATACACAGCTGTTCAAATGCACTTACACTGGGGCGGATGGGACCTGGAGGCCAGTGGAGCGGAACACACTCTGGATGGCATCCGGTACATGGCAGAGGTGAGCTGGCTGGCACAGCACTTACCAGATAACACACATAGCCACCTAAAGAGTTTTTGTGTGTGTTACTAAAGTAATTTCACTTTTGTTATTGCAAAAAAATAATATCATTTTTTAATATATATACCTATACACCATCACACTTATATCACTACCAGAACATTCCTGGAGTGGCTCTGTACTTGAGTCCTATTGAATTCCGGAATTCACAAACACGGTTTTGCAAAATTTCTTGTGGTCTGGTGTGAGTCTGATATGTTTCACAGCTCCATGTGGTCCACTACAACTCAGACAAGTACAAGAGCTTTGAAGAGGCCAAAGATAAATCGGACGGCCTTGCAGTTTTAGCCTTCTTTTATGAGGTGAGACTTTAACATGTCATGTTATTAATAACTATAAGCAACTACAGCTGTAAATAGTATTTATTAATAGATATAAATTGACACATCAGCTTTATATTGCTGCCTTGCGAGGGGCCCCTACTGATGTTCAATTGTGTAAGAACGAACACACAAACGTCTGGGTGCAACTCTGCCATCTTGTGGCAGAAAGGGTAAAAGGGTTTAGGACAGCACACCCCGAGTCATACATTATTAAATAATTCATAAACACCACTTTACAGTTGTGTCATTTTCAATGACGTACCAATGAAAGGCCAAGCTATTTCCAATAGTCTTTTATTATCATTACCACGATCCATTATGATTTTTTTCTCCGTCAGTAGCTGGACTGTGCACACTCAGCGGGACATTTCCATTAAAACATGGGGCTACAGTGAGGTGTCAAACCCATCTCCAGAGTAAATGGGGCCATTGATCGGGCCATTGCATGTTGGCCTACTGACTGTGAAAGTGTTCGGGTCGACTACATTTAAATTCTGTCTTTCGTGGGTCACTGGCTCTGCAGCACTGCTCCAGGCTATTTAGCATCAGAATATAGTGCAGCCGTAGCATGTAAAGCATGTAGTAGCCAAGCTTCGAGTTTTGATCTGAATTGCATAAATAGATCCACACATTCACCAATGTTCTTACATTTGTTTTTTTGTAATGAAAGTTAAGACATTTAAAAAGTATAATATTAAACCAATATAGAATTGAGGAAAACCCAGTAACTAAAATGCAGGCAGTAACGGTATGCGCATCATAAGGGTGCTCATCAGCAGCTGCAGATCCGGTTCTTACCTAAGAACAAAACTTCAATAGACAAGGCAAGGCAAGTTTATTTATAGAGCACATTGCCATACACAGGGGTCATTCAATGTGCTTTACAGAAACAAGATAAAATTGGTTAAAATTAGAGATTAAAAAAAGAGCAAGTAATGAGAAAAGGAATAAAAAAGAAAGATAAAGTAGAAATAAAACGATTAAAAGTGTTATAAAAATAATTTTAAAAATCAGGCACAGTTAAGATAGTTTGAGATTTAAAAATGTTAAAACACTGGCACAATAAGAAAACACGGCCAAATATCAGAATCTTCGTGAAAACCGTTAAACGGGTTTGAAGAACAAATTTCTTTTTAAGAGCAGATGGTAAATAAGGTCCACAGTTTTAACCTCTTCTTTTATTCAGGATGGCCATTTTGAGAACACATACTACAGCGAATTCATCAACAACTTGGCAAAAGTCAGATATGCAGGTATATGAATTCATGATATATTTTATATTTGATTCTCCAGTTTCACAGTAAAATTCCACTCCTCACCCTCTCCTCTTCCGTGACCTTCCTCAGGGCAATCCATGAATATTTCCTCCGTCAACGTGCGCTCCATGTTACCGGAGAACCTCTCCCACTTCTTCCGATACGAGGGCTCTCTCACCACCCCACCCTGCTTCGAGAGCATTCTGTGGACGGTGTTTGACACACCCATCACCCTCTCCCATAACCAGGCACGCTTCTTCCGTTTCTCTCTACCTGCCCCTCAGTTCCAGTTTCAAAAAATGTGAACTTGTTTTTTAAAGCTATATAATTAAAAAACATTCAGAAATCTGTCAGAAAATAGTGATAATATCACCTGGATGTAACCTGGTAGCTGATATGAAAAGGAGGGAAACTCAACCACACGCAGGCAAATTCATTTCTTACAGTTTCTCCAGCAGTTAATATGATCTTTAATAAAATTAACTGATTAATAAGAACGATTGAATCATAAACATAACCTCGGCTCTTTCATGCATTAATGTTGAGCCACTAACTTAATGGACTTAATGGACCTATGGACGGTATATCATCCTTTATATCATATTTCTCTCAGTTCAATACGGCTCTTTGGAAGCAAAATAAGAACAAATGGAGGTTTGCTCCAGGCTTTTGCACAGTACTATGCATCAGTAAATCAGTTTTACATGAAGAATTAAAGACTTGCTTCTACAGATTAGGAAGTTGGAGAGCACGCTCATGGACCATGAAAATAAGACCTTGTGGAACGACTACCGCATGGCACAGCCTCTCAACGACCGAGTGGTGGAATCCTCCTTCCTCCCCCGCCTGGGCAAAGGAAGTAAGCTTGCCGATTCTAATATTCCAGCAATGTATATTGAAGAACTCCACATATCCAGTCCCGCTTCACCTCTCCTCTTCTTTCAGCTTTTTGCAGGCAAGAGGAAATTGAATCAAAGCTTTCAAATATTGAAAGTTTGATTACCTCTCTTGGGAAGCATATACAGTCAGGTACTTCTCGCTATACTTTTGTCTCTTTCTTTAATAACTATATTGTTTTTGGTTGGTATTTTGGCTTTTGCTAAATGTACATGTAATCTCAAATACGAACGTCATTTATCTTCCTCGTATTCAGGAAGTTGCGATTCTGCTGTAAGCAATATATTGATTTTATCTGGCTTCTGATTTTCGCTAAACATACATATGATGAGAAATATTTCTATAAAGCATTATGATCCTTCTTTATCTTTTTTCAATTCAAGAAGTGAAGAGTCTATTAAAAGCCATATATTGCTTTCTATTTATTTTTTGGCTTTTACTAAGCTGTACATGTAATCAAAATTAGATTATTTGATTATGACACTCCTTTATCTTCCTTGAAATTCTGAAACTGTGGATTCTATTATAAGTAATATGTGGATAAACATACTGTACATGTGATGCCAAATATTTTATTTTATTTTTAGCATTATGAAAAATAATTTATCTTTCTTGCAATCCAGGAAATACAGAATCTATTATAAGCAATGTATTGCTTTTTGGGTAGATTGACTATTGCTGAACAAACAAACAATACCTAACATTTCTATAAAGCATTATCATCCTCGCAGCTGGCGAATGCATTATGTGCTATATTTTATTTTTATTTGTATTTTTGCTTTTGCTAAATGCACATGTAAAGGCAAATATTTCTATAAAGCATTACAGCCCTGTTCAGGAATTCAGGAACTGGAGAATTTATCATAAGCAATATGCAGCAGTACCTCGCCTTACATCGTATCAGCATGTGCCTTTTTCAAGGTTACGTCGCAAACTCTAAAATAATAAAAGAAAAAATTAAATTCTGTAAATTTCATTCTGAATAGTTTTATTTAGACATACCTCATTTACAAAACAGCAATAACAAGTCTAATATGTCATAAAATAACATTTTTAATACATAAAATACTGTAAAATGTATATTTATTATATTTTTGGAAGAGAAAGGTAAGAATTCTTCTAAAAAGTATTGTTATATTTCTATGTGACGGCGCTATTAAGGATGTTTTGCTATGTTTATAGGGAGTCTGTGTGACCTATTTAGGATTTTTTAGGACATTTATTTTCAGATCACTTAATGGCATGACCTTCTATCTTTCTATTGTCTTCCTTGCAATACAGGAACTGGAGAATCTAGTAGCAAAGGTAAGAACAAATGACATTTTCTCCAGATTCAATTTCTCTCCGAAACAAATAAAAGCACGACTAAGACCCTCTGCCTCTTTTCATCTCAGAACCGCGAGCCATATTCCCGCTGGTGCTCCACTTTGCCGACAGCAATGTGGAGAGCTACGCCATGGTGACTTTGTCTCACCCCATGAACCTCCGCTCCTTCACGGTCTGCGCCAACGTGCGCACCCGTCCCCGACCCATACACACCGTGCTGTCCTACTCCAGCACAGACAACGACAACGAGCTGGTCTTCAGCGTGGGCCAGGAGGTGGGTCTGTGGATCGGCAACGAGTTCGTTAACCTCCCCCACGAGCTGCGTCCCCGCGGCTGGGCGCACTACTGCGTCACCTGGGCCTCCCACACCGGCGGGGCCGAGCTCTGGGTGAACGGCATCGTGGGGCACGAACAGTACCTCCGACCGGGGTACGTCATCGCGCCCGGCGGCTCCCTCCTGCTCGGAAAGGACCAGGACGGCTTCCTGGGCATCTCAGATGTGGACGCGTTTGTTGGTCACATGACCGACGTGAACGTGTGGGATTACGTTCTGACCAGCGAGGAGATTCAGGAGAACATGTCCTGTGAGAAACAACCCGCCAGGGGGAACGTTCTGAGCTGGGGGGTCACACAGCTGAGCCTGTACGGAGGGGTGCAGCTGGACACTGAGCACAAGTGCTAATGATGCTCTGAGATGTCACTTCATTTGCTGGCATTTATCAGACGCCTTGATCTAGATCGACTTCTATTTCCTTGTTACAGGGACGGTGTCACAATTTGGAGTTACGGGTTTTGCTCAGAGACCAGTGGTGGTAGACCTACAGTGCGAAGAATGATTTGAGCAATCAGTCATGTTAACATACTTCTCTCAGTTACTTTGACTTAAAACAACAATGTATGCAATTTCAACTTTTACAAGTTTTGAGTGCCACAACCTTTTAGTTTTTTAAGTTCATAGAAATGAAAATGGGAAGATTCCAGATTAATTTATAACTGTAACTGTAAGTTGTAACTAGAGGTCGACCGATATGGGTTTTTCTAAAGCCGATGCCGATATTTAGAAGTCAGGGTCAGCCGATGGCCGATATATGCTGCCGATATTTTTTTGGCCAATAATTAGACATTTCCCCTCTGTTTGTGTAGTAAAATATCACACTAATAATAACGAAGGATACACAAAATGTCTCAACTTAACATTTATTTAACACTGACTAAACATAAATATAAACATAAATAACATAAATAAAACTGTAAATGTCTAAACAATTAATAAATATATAATATTTGAACTTGACTAATAATTTGTAAAAAAAAAAAAACCAAAGTTTTCAAGTTACAAATGAGATGCCTGAATATCGGCGTACTAAACTCGGATATCGGCTGATGCCGATATCGTAAAAAACGCTAAATATCGGCTGATATATCGGTCAGTTGTAGTTGTAGTTGTGTAGTTGTAGTTGTAACTACAGCTGTGTTTACGAGTGAATGTGTTAATAAGCCAAACATACTTTAAAACATTTCCATCTGCTTCAGCTAACACACGTAAGTTCACTGCAATACTGTTTGAAATAAAATCAACTTGACTATACTAACTGTTTTAAGCTAAGCTAGTTTTAGCTTTATATTGCTCTTTGTAAGATATCCCCGGTTGGTTTTTCACTTTGAACTTTGAACTTCGAACTTCATTTCACATAAAGGTTATATTTGAGTTATGTGTAAGATATAAATTACTGGAAAGAACCACATTATATACTGCTATTTATATTTTGCACATTTCAAGGCATGTAGTTCCTGTTATAGCGTATTAACACATTCATTCTTTAACATAGTCGTGAAAACACACATACTGTAAGTTAGTTAAAAACATTAAAATTCTTGTTTAAAGTCAAAATAAGTATATTAACATGACTTATCAAATCTTCTTCTACAATGAGCAGGATAGATCTAGATTTGAATCTATGACCTCTTGGTCTGTAAGCGAGTACATACATTTACATACATATATTATATTGATTCAGTGGATACCGCATTTGATTATTGTAATATATTTTTAAACACTTATGAACTTATGTCCAAGTTTACTTTATTATAAGGATATAAAACACAGTATCATCACACTATCACACTCTACTGAAGGAAACCCTAGAATTTCCCTCTCAAGTGATCCTCATTTGACAATGATTTAATTTTTCCATAAACAGGAAACATTCTCCACACTGTGTGAAATATTGCCAGACATGAGGGTTAAACTAAACCACAAACTCTGCTTAGTCTCATAAGGCAGCCGCTCTTACACAACCAAAAGAAAACATTTTGTTAGTTAAAAACATTAAAATTCTTGTTTAAAGTCAAAATAAGTATATTAACATGACTTATCAAATCTTATTCTACAATGAGCAGGATATAGCTAGATTTGAATCTATGACCTCCTGGTCTGTAAGCGAGTACATACATTTACGTACATATTTTATATTGATTCAGTATATAATGATTCAATGGCTGCCAATATCACAAAGTCCTCTACGGTACCTTTTTCTGTGTGATCTATCCTTTCCATTCATATCAAATCACAAAAGCAACTACAGTGTCATTTAACGTTTTTATTTCTGAGCTCGAACAGACATTTAAATGAAATAAAATCTTTGCTTTTAATAAAAATAGACATCCTGTTGTTACAATATATATGATGTGTATCATGATATGTATGATACTGTATGTGCAGTGGGTACCGAGAAGGTCTTGGGTTTGATCCCCGGGTTGCCTGTAAGGCCTTTCTGTGTGGAGTTTACATGTTCTCCCCGTGTTCAAGTGGGTTTCCTCCGGGTGCTGCGGTGTCCTCCCATAGTGTGGGTGTGATTGTGTGAGCCCTGCGATGTGTTGGTCCTTGCCCAGGGTTGGTCACCACCTTGGGCCCGTAGTTCCTGGGATAGTCCCCCTGCCCCGCAACCCCGGTTGGGATTAATTAAATGGTTCGGAGAATGAATGAATGATCAATGTGTAGGTTTTGGAATCGGAGGTCTGAGAGGTCTGAGAGGTCTGGGTTTACTGTTTTCTTTACTCCATTAAAAAAAAAAAAAAAACCCTCAAAGATTTACTCAATTTTTTAATTTTTATGGGTAAACTACTATGGAAATTGTAACAGAAATAATATGTTTTTTATAAACTGAATAAATCATATCTGTATGAATTTAACAAACCACATTGATTATTGTAATATATTTTTAAACACTTATGAACTTATGTTCAACTTTACTTTATTATAAGGATATAAAACACAGTATCATCACACTGTCACACTCTACTGAAGGAAACCCTAGAATTTCCCTCTCAAGTGATCCTCATTTGACAATGATTTAATTTTTCCATAAACAGGAAACATTCTCCACACTGCGTGAAATATTGCCAGACATGAGGGTTAAACTAAACTACAAACTCTGCTTAGTCTCATAAGGCAGCCGCTCTTACACAACCAAAAGAAACTTTTTTGTGAAATTGCTATTTACACATACACTTAAGATCAGACACAGCACTTGTTCTTGTTCTGTAATTATACCTGAAATGTATCATCAGCACTAAGAAGCATTATGGCTGCAAATATCAAACGCATAATTATGCTACAGCTGACAAAACCCATGTTCTACAGGATGCAGACTTACCCCTCCCTCTGTATAAACTGAGAAAAAAAAAGTCCGTAAGGATTTTGTTACTACTTCATTTGTGTCTGTCCATTGCCAATTGAATCCAGAATGCAAGAATGTAAAATAATTTTGAAAATTGCTCTAAATTTATGGCCGAAGGTACAGAGTAGTTTATATGCAGTGTCTATGTTACAAGCACAACACTGAGATTTAAATTATTTCATTAAAAAACAACAGGAAGTGTGAACATCTTCGATTTAGAGAATATATCCCAGTTTTCTAAAGTTGACATTCCTCTAAACATAGGATTAAAGGTATAATAAAAACAAGTAAGCTGTGATTTTTCCTGTCAAGATTCTTTAAAATAAGTTACGCTCATCACAGGCTCCCCCTTCTCCCTCACTTCTGCTCCTTTCATCTCGCTCTCGTAAGCGTCCAGCACAGTCTCAACCTTATTCCTCTTAGCAAACAGCTTGCTGATCTCCAGGAACGAGGTGTTCTTGGTTTCCGGGATGACCACCCAGATGTAGACGAGCGTGGCGAGGCAGATGAAAGCGAAAATGATGAAGCTGTAAGGCCCCAGTCCTTCCTGCAGACACACATGGACAGAATGAACAAACGTGGGCCACCTCGTTAGTTAAGTCACGCTGACTTTGATGAGGTTCCACAGATGTGTCCCGCTCAGTAACTGCACTACAAAACCTTCACGCTTTCTCTTTCTCGCATACACACACTCACGTCTTGCTACCTTTGTGAGATACTTTGAGATTCCTGAAATAACCAGAAGAAAATAAAACTACAGCTACACGTCAGTCAAGTCGAGTCAGGGTTTCTTGTCATCTCAGCCAGGTATCTTAAAAACACATGATAGTAAAATAGAATTCTCCTAGAACAAAAGGGTGCAATACACAACACAAACAGAACAGCAGCACATCTGGACAAAAACAATAAATATACTAATAAATATTTTCAGAATATATTATAGTTTATTCTTCTAAGTACATATATGTGCAATTTATAATATGCTATATTATACCAAATACTACACAATACTCTATATAATACTACTATAGTAATACTATATCACACCATACTACTGTACATTGTACTATATCATACCATACCAAATTATACATTACTATACTATATCACACCATACTAAACTATTATATAATGTAAAATATAATAGTATACTATGCTATGCTATGCTATGCTATGCTATACTATACTATACTATACTATACTATACTATACTATACTATACTATACTATACTATACTGATGTATATAATACCGTACCAAATTATACTTATACTTATACTTATACTTATACTTATACTTATACTTATACTTATACTTATACTTATACTTATACTTATGCTGTACTATACCTATACCTATACTATACTATACTATACTATACTATACTATACTATACTATACTATACTATACTACTAATGTATATAATGCCATTCCAAATTGCACTTTACTATACTATACTGTATGCTATACTATACTATATTGTACTATATTGATGTATATCATACCATACCAAATTATACTTTGCTATCCTATATTATACTATAATATAATGTATACTATACTATACCATACTATACTATATTATACCATACGATACTTTAATGTACAGTGTTCTATACTATATCATGCCATACTATGTTATACCATACCATACTATACTATATCATGCCATTCCATACTACATTATAATATACTGTATACATACTGTACTGTACTGTACTGTACTGTACTGTACTGTAATTATGGTTTTATACTATACTGTACTGTACTGTACTGTTGTACTATACTTATAATGGCGTTAAAAGCAATACTATACTATACTCAGTATCCAAAACCCCCAAATGAATTTTGTTATATTTTACCCATATTGGTTTTCAGGTGTCAGTAGCAATGTTTCCTCAATTCAAATCCAAACTCTAACTCTAAACTCTAAAGCACATAAAAGATATATATATATATATATATATATATATATATATATATATATATATATATATATATATATATATATATATATATATATCTATTCTTTCCTTTCAGAGAACATCATAGATACGTACAAAAATAATGCATTAACCGAGATGGGAAAGTCTCTCAACAACCTATTGTTTCTAGTTTTTTCTTCAAAATGCGCTGCTCAAAGGCAAACCCAGAAACTCATTAAAATGCGGTTGATGCACCTGCTTGGATAAAACGCATTTGACCATAATGAAACAATGTCTGAGACACAAATGGAATCTAAATATGCTTTGTTCTATAATTGTTTAAAGATTTATAAACTGCAGTTGTGTACTAACCTCTAAGAAGGGGAAGACCAGGCCCACGGTGAAGCTTGAGTATTAGTGCACAGAGCCGGCCAATTATAAAGGCTGCTGGCCTGTGACTGCCGAAGATCTCATTTGTAACCACAGAATCGGACCTGAATGCAAATATGCGGAATACTTGGAAAATGCTCCAGACGGAGGAACAGAGTAATTTACTGTATATGCAATATCTATGTTACAAGCAGAACAGACACTGTCAAAGTGGCAGTGAATTAAGTACTAAATATTTGGACATAAAATTAAGAGTCATTATTATATATTACTACATACTACACAATGACAAGGCAGTAAGTAAATTAGATTAGATACATTAGTTTTAAATATTCTAATTCTGTAGTGATCTCACAATACTATACATAATCTTAGATTTTTTCTGCTATTATCCATATCACATCTTGCAGTTTGTTCAAAATGCACTGCAGATGTTTTCACTTTGCCTTGATATTACTTTGTGGCAGAGAGAAGCTCAACAGACTGTGAATTTATGAGCCAAAGCTTTTTACAGTCTGGCATATTCCTGCTTTCATGAGAGACTTTCATGCAGGACTGTGCCTCTTATAGTCACAGGGTGTAAACTGTGTGGATTTAGATGAGATCAGATGTGTACTCACTCGGGCCTATGGCATGACCAATGACATAAATGATGATACAGGAGATGCTAATGTAGGGCATCCAGTGGAGAGTGTCCTGTGAAATAGCCAGAATGTGGTTATTGGAGGGGTAAATCTGTCACGTTTATCACCCGTAAACTCTCTAAAACGCACATACCCCTCACACACGTCTTGGTGCTTTTGTGAGGTCCTTTGTGACTCCTACAATGACTAGAAGTAAGTAGAGTTACCTCCAAAACCTCAGTAAAACTTCAGCGCTCCTTTCACCCTGAAACTTTTTTTATAAAAGTATTTTTCCATAGGAGGACTGCTTCCCACATTTAAACAATTTTCTTATCTTTTAGGGACCCTAAAAGGGATTATTTTCACAAATACCCAAAAGCCTGACCCCTACCTCCCAACACTTTTTATCACTCACATAATTAGGTGCCAATAAAACTACTAACCTAAACCCAAATCTGAACTCAGGACGTTTTAACCTCAGCACATTTTCACTCTTTTGTCTTTTGTAATTTTTTTCCCAGCGAACATACAGTAAGCTCACACATACAAAAATGTCGTTGCAAAGTCACAAAAATCAGACACATCTCAAGTTTTTCTTGTGGGCAGTTGGTAGTGTAACGATTAGGGAGTTTGCACCTGTGATCGGAGCATCACCGGTTCATATGCCAGACCGGTAAAGATACCACTGAGGTACTCATGAGCAAAGTACCGTTCCCAGGCACTGCTTTCCAGGCACTGTTAAATCTGCCCACTACTCCATCATAACCTTTATAACTGTAACTTCAACATCAGGAATCAAAAACACATTTTCACTCTTTTATTTTAGTGATTATTTGTCATTGTGAATACACCACAGCACAGCACACAGTGCACCACAACCAAATGTGACCTCTGCATTTGACCCATCTGTGAAGGAGCAGTGGGCAGCTAACAAGAGCAGCGTCCGGCGAGCAGCGCTTGAGGAGAGTACCTTACTCATGAGAACCTTAGTGGTAACTTTACCAGTCCTGGATTCAAACCTGCGACCTTTTGATCTCAGGGTGAACAACCTACCGTTACGCCACCAACTGCCCCCAGAGAAATCAGGGAAGAGCGCAGATGCAGTCCCCCACTACCACAAATTATGCAGTCGAGATTACTACATTTGGGGAATCGCAGAGGTCAGTCAACTGGAGTGCAATGGCTGAGCCTTACTCTGGGCAAACCACCTTCTTGATCATGGTATCACCCTTTGCCAGGTATCTTTTTTTTCCCCTTCAGACAGCAAAAGGGAACACGTGTCCTCACAAAAACATCCCGAAAATCTGACAGTTTTCTAACATTTAAGGAATGTTACAGATCTTTAAAACTATAATGAGGTATTGCCGCTGAGTCATGCATTAATATTCCATAAAAAGGACTATAATAACGGCCACTTGAGCCAAACAACACACACACACACACAGTCTTGTATTACTATCTTTGTGAGGTCTTTCCATAGGCTCCCATAATGACTAGATGCATATCATTTTACACCTACACCTAATCCTAACCCTAACCTTAACCTCAGTAACCAAATGCACATCTTTTACCTCTTTTAGTTTCTCAAATAAAACAAGCACATTTTCTAAAAAGTCATTTTTCCTCATGGGGACCTCTCAAATGTCCCCACAAAACCCAAAAAAACAGATAAAAGTGATTTTAGGGGACAAAAAGGTCCCCACAATGTGATAAATACATGAACAGACACACACACACACACAGAGTAACTAAGTAGCCACAGAACTGCCAGGGCTGCAAATTGTCAGTTCCAGAGTCCAGAACTGGCTCTGTTTTAACTCCGTCAGTCTATTTACGACGTCCATAACACTTCATGGGGGGTGATAATGTTTACAGGTGCGAGCCTGAAGGCACTTAAAAGAAAACTGTTTCTTATATTATATTAACACAATGATCTGGTTGGTGAGTTTCGTACCTGCAGGCTTAGAGCTACGGTGAGGATCACACAGGCAGTACAGCAGATTCCAAAGCCAATCAACATCAGCACCTTTCTGCCCAACGCCTCCACAATGAAAACCTGTACACCATCACACACACACAGACTTTTCAACCATGAATAATGCTCCTCCTTGTAACCAGCTGGAATTACAGTAAATGTGCACTGAAGAAGATAAGGATGGAGTGTGAGAATAACACTCACTGCAGCCATGGTCATCAGGACGTTCACAGAGCCTGTTCCAACAGTCACATACTGAACATCAGTCTCATTTACTCCTGCTGAAGCAAAGATGCTATCCGCATAGTAATAGATCTGGGAAGAGATTAGGGTTGCAGAATCAGAATCTGAAGCAGCTACTACACTCAAACAACTACATTTTGATGTTTTCTAATGGATCCCACTGTGCTGCTTTTCCCAGTTGGTAGTACTCCAGTTTTGAAGCGAAAGGGTGAGTAAGCCTATAGGAAGGATAATTGTAGGTAAAGTAATTGTAGGTTTAAATCCAGCTCTATAGTACTGCCAGAACGACAAGCATTGGACCACTGACCAAGGCCCTTAACCCAAAACTGCTCCAGGGAGAGTGTACGTATAATTAAGAATTTGGAAAGTCTGAATAAGAGTGTCTGCTAAATGTCATAAATATAAATGCCAGTAAAGGTCAGGACTAAGCGCTTGTGTCCAGTGTGACTTACAGCATTGACTCCTGAAAGTTGCTGACCCATGTTGATGATGATGATGGACAGCAGCTGCCAGCGCACCGAGCGTAACGTGAAGAGGCTGAGAACGGACAGCTGACCCTGAGACTGTTCGGACTCCGCTTCCAACTGCATCTCCTTCAGCTCCGTGTCCACGTCTTTACATCCCCGCACTTGCTGTAGTGCTGGAAAGCAGAACAAAACTTAAACCAAGAGGACACATTCCCAAAAAGATCAGTTTTACTTATGATGCCCGAGATTTGAAACCCTTCAAGCCAATATTGGTACTCATCAGCGCAGTAAAGCTGCCTAAGATGCATTTGACATTATTGATCAGCTTGAGGAGCATCAAACTAACAATGCAATGTACGTTTATGGCATTTTGGCAGGTGCCCTTCTCCGAAGCTACTTAAATGTACAGTCTTCTTGGAGCAAACTGTGATTCAGATAGACCTAGGCAATATGGTCAAAAGTATCATTACAATATTTTTTACTATATTGATCAATCTTGATATTTATCATGTTATTGAATTTCACATTGCTATTATAGCCTACTTTCTAAGTTACCAATGCGTAAAAAAGATGCACATTAAAGCTTAAATATTTTTTATCAATTAGTATTAAACTACGTGCAAAAAAATCTTTACCAAAGTTTTAATGACAAAAACAAAACAATTATTAACATATTAATTTTGATGCTATTGCATTGACTTTCTGCTTTTTGACATTGGAACCACATTCATGGCAAGTTGTAGACTTTGCTTAATCTTTCAGTTATGTCCGTTTCTCAGAAACGCCAATGATCCCAATAAACAGTTTATATCGCGTTATTAAATTCAATTATTAACATTACTAATCATTTCAATCAATATTTGGTGTAATGGCGTTATTTACTTCTCTTAGATCATGGTTTAATGAGGATAATATATATGTTGAATACCTTTATTAAGCCAAGCACAAGAAGTTTCATACTGATATAATACTTTAAACTATTTTTTTTTTTAGATTTTTTACATTTAAAATGGGTCAATTTGACCTGCAACATAACAGAAGGGTTAAAGACGTGAGAGATTTTGACCAACATCACTCAGACATCAGAGTAGAATTTGACTACATGCTTCACCACATTGACTCAGAATGGAATGCACTCAGCAAATGCTTGTAAACAACATGTTTTCTTGGAAGATCAAATGAGTGCATCAGTGCTTTCATCTTTGCATGCCATCATTTCTTTCACCTGAATCATGTGACTTCTACATAGGGGCAGACTGAAATTGCAATATCCAACATTGGTTCGCTGTGGTTTTAAACATAACTGCGACTCGTGTGCAATTTCACTATTTTATTTAGAACTCACATCATTATCATCGAAAAAACATCTCTGAAACGATTGAGATTTTGTTAGCGTCCAACACTTGTTTAAAGTCTTACTCAGGAGCTTAATGGTTAGAGTACTGGAGGCAGGAAAGGGCCAAACTCCAGCCCATGATCCACAACCTCTTGGTCTATACCCAACAGTCCACCAGCAAGTATACTGTAGTTATGCAGCTTAACCCTGACTATAATATTTTCTTCAAGTAAGAACACTGCTCACACTCCTCCCTATGACTGACTGGAAGAGCTTCATGCGGGGGAGAATGTTTAGAGTCTGATGGAACATTGTGCCAGTGGTGGTGGTGGTGTATTGAGTCTGCGTAATGAGCCATGAAGGACGAAAAACAGAAGGTCATGTTACTTTAAACAAATAATGCATTCCAGTTTGAGCTGGATGACAACTTTTGCCCAGACACAAACTACTGTTCTCACTCATTCACTACTATTTTTAATTATTTGTACAGGGTTCATAGCATTCTTGGCATGTTCAGTCACACCTGTAGTCATAATACATTAAACCACGTTGTGCAACCAACAGTTGAAATTACGTCTGAACAAGCAACCAGCATTTTTTTTCTTTGGCACAAAATATCTCATACTTATCTAATCTTCTCCCTCAGGTCACAGCCAGTAAAAAAAGAAGTGACGGTATCCAATCGGCTCCACATTGGACTGCATTTATGATCATATTCCAGGTGTTGGTCTAAACAAAAACCCTGCCTGGAAAAACAACTATATTTTTTTGCTTTGAAATACAGATTGTTTACTGGTGAGGTAAAGAAATTAATCTGTAAATGCATTGGAATATAAAAGGAAACTTAAAGGTCCCACGTTGTACATTTTTTCAACAAGTTAAAATATGTCTATGAGCTGCACTAAACATTCAAATTCAAATTCAAATTCAAATTCAAATTCAAATTCAAATTCAAATTTATTTATATAGTGCTCTTAACAACAGTCATTGTCACAAAGCACTTTACATATAACCGGCCTAAACATGTCCCTGAAGTAGTTTACCTCTCAGATTAGGCATTTTCACCTGCTTTTTACCCCTCTATTTCAGTCCCTTTCAGATCAGGCTGCTTCTCATTAATATTCCTAAATGCAAATGAGCCGCTGCTGCCCACACACATCCCACTCCGGAACTGGGGTGTAGACAGCACGGCGAGAGTTTACCCCACATGAAAATAATCGCCACGGCTGCTCCTAACAGAGCATCCATTCAGCCGTACATGTGCAACACAACACTCCACCGGTAGACTTCTTAATTGAGATTGCTACGCTTACAAGAAAACATGGCGGATCAGGAAGTGCTAGCAGTTCTACCTGGTGAGCGGAACTTCTCAGATAGGAGGGTGGAGTTATTCAAATGTTCTCTACTGTGATATAGAGAGGTAGGAGAGAAATCTAAACGGCTCATATAAGCACACGATTTCTGACATTCGTAAATTAATGCTAACACAATACAATAGTACAGACCCAAATGGATGTCCAAAGAACAGAATTTTTTTTTTTTTCATAATATGGGACCTTTAAATACAATATAATTTCTAGTTGCCATTTTTACAGTCATCAACACTATGTATTGTCAGAAACAAGAAAACAAAGGGAATTGTTCTTTACCTTTCCTGGCCCCATTCTCGTCGCCTTTTTGGATGAGCAGGTAGCGAGGGCTCTCGGGGAAGAAGGGCAGAAGAAGAAGCTCGAGGACAGCAGGAACACCAGTGAGAGCCATCAAAATAGGCCAACCTGTGAAAGTCATCCAATATCCATACTTGAAAATCCATACTCTGTGGAAGTACATCTTGTTTTAGCTGGTCACAAGCTTCATCCCCTCTTCACACATGAATTATGACTGATTCCATTGATTAACAACGTATGAATGGTTGCACGAAAAGGTTAACTATGCTCTGTAGAGACATATTTACTTGTGAACAGCGTAGACGGTTTTGGAACCCATGAAGCTGGATTTGGCGGCAAACCAGCAGAAGCTGTGTTTTGATACAGCAGGGATATTGTAGAAAGCAATAAGCAGATCAACACACTGAAGGCCTAATTAATTGATTTGGGTCAGTCAAAGCATGACTCTTAGCCACATTGACCTTTTCTTTACCAAATTCAAACATTTAAGACGGCACCACAGATCCACTGTTTGAAAGCCACTCTAATGAAAGCTGTGGTTCAAGCAACACACCCGATTCGTCTGAATGTACTTTATACTTTACCGTCTTTGTTCCCCAGAATGTTCCGGATGCCAAACACCTGGGCAGTGAGGATGCCAATGGTGATGAAAAGCTGTGGCACAACCCCAACCGCTCCTCTTAGGTTCCTAGGAGCCAATTCTCCCAAATACATGGGCACCATATTGGACGAAAGACCTGGAAATGGGTAGCAAAAAACAAGATTTAAACTACACCCATAATCAAACCTATTGTTTCATCCAGTGATGCTTTAATAATATTTGTGCTGTAGCGTACTCTTAAACCAAATTAATGAAAACTGTTAAACATGATGTAATATGACAATCCATGTGACAATTTGCAATAATATTTTGCGTACTAACCAGCACAAATGCCCACTATAAAGCGAGCGACAATGATGATCTCAAAGGAACCTATCACCTCACTGATGCCCATCATGATAGCAGGGCAGATGGAGAAGATGTTATTAAGCAGCAGGGTGCCTTTCCTGTGCACAGACATAGACCTTTTTTAGCTAATTATAAAAAATATATAATAAGAATATGGCAAAAACTATTAGTTTTGTCAACACTGTTTTCAGGATTCTCGTCGGTAATGTGACACAATCCAAACACTGCAACAGTATGCAGCTCTGTAGCGTAATACCATTTATTTAACTAGGTGAACGTGTACTAAAAGATCAGCATACCTTCCCAAGCTGTTTGCCAGCGGTGCCACCATGAGGGAACCAAAGAAGCCGCCCAGTGGATATCCAGATACAGTGAGGGACCACAACAATTTGAGGATACCATCGTCTACAGTGGCGTTGCGGCTCTCGTACACACTGGTGTAGAACCTCTTCATGTCCTGCGATTCAATTTTGTATGACACTTATTTACAAATCTAGCCATCTACCTCTACATTTGACATGCCAAGTGACAACATGCCCCGAAATTGTAGAATTAATGTGATAAAATGCTCTAAAAAGGAACAAAAGCCAAAGGGCAATTCGAGATATTTACTTTTTTTAATAATTCTTGAACGAAAAATGTTTTCTTGGAGAGAGTACCTGTGCTGGTGAGTTGATGGAAGCAACATTATAGCCATACTGAAAGGACGAGCCAAATGCAGAGATCAGGGTTGCCAAAGCCAACACCAGTGTCAGCTTCTGCAGGTACAAATGCAAGAAAATGATACTTCAGTGAATCTAAAATGAGAAAAATGCTCTATAAAAATATATATACCTATAAAAATATCTTACCATATAAACCAAATATGGGCAAATATTGCTAAAATTTCTTATTAGATATCACATATAAATATTTCTTTCAAGTTAAATGCTATGGTGACTTTAATCATTTTTTATTTTACTACTCACAAGAGCATAGATAACTAATCAAAAGTATACATTTGCAATTAGAGCAAATAATAACCATTACTGCCAGTTACACACCCCTGTTCTTTCCCCCTTTTCCTTCTCCACAGTGAGGTCTTTCTCCATGCTTCCAGTTGCAAGTTGTCCCTCGAATGAATCTCAGCATAAGACAAGACCACTTTTCTATGAATGCACTTTGGACATTGGAGTTAACGCTTGGCGCACATTTGATAAACAATGCGTCGTGCACACTATGATAATGTCTCAGACATGCACAAGACATGTGAAAATAAAATTGCAAATCAACCTTGAGCGGTCAATAAAAGAATCAAAATGCTTTTTATTATATGAGTTACCTGCCAAAAATTATATAACTAGCATTTTAATCTGATTGCGAACAACTGATCATTGTTCATAGAGAAAAAGTAACTGATACGGTAATAAAATTATGATAGAAATTTGGGTGGACATTGTTCTTGGTGAACAACACCACATGGCCAACAGACCTGTAGGTATTTCCTAAATAACTATGGAATTTGAGCCCAGCCAAGTGGCACAAAGGTTTTACCAGTTGACCCCCACCAGTCCATCTGGTTTCAGTCGGCCTCAACTCAGTACAGAAATACTGACCCTTTCAGAGGAGGTCTGGAGGTAGGATAGTTGGTTATAGAGCAAGACATTGAGTATTTAAGTTTGACACTTTTGGTCCCCCTTACCAAAAAAAAGTATACTTAAACGATGAAGTATATCTGCTGAGCAAACTTTATTTTGTATCCTCATATCAATCTACTAGTTGTAAACTTGTACTAGTAGGGTGTTATTTCAATATTTCTTGGAACTTAAAGGTATCAGCCAGCATTAATTAGATCTGTTTCAATAGTGAGTGAGTGAGAGAGTGGTTATTTGACATTATGAACACACCATAGAGCACCACAACGAAATGTGACCTCTGCATTTGACCCATCCACAAAGGAGCCGTGGGCAGCTGACCTGGGCAGCGGCCGGGAAGAAGTGCTTGGGGACGGTACCTTGCTCATGAGTACCTTTACTGGTCTGGGATTCGAACCGGCGACCTTCCGATCACATGGTGAGCATGACAGTCACGCTACCGAATCCAATACTCTGTATAAGAAGGTGTGAGAGTATCGAAACACACCTGTTTCATACTGGCTAATATTTAAGCCATTTTTATGAAAACATACGTAAAAGATTTGCAAACTCTCAGCAAACTACTAGTTTGAGTTTTTATACTGTAAGTATACTTACAAGGTTTTGATATTTGTAGACTGTCGGTAGTGTGACAGTTAGGGAGTTGGCCCCATGATCGGAGATTCGGCAGTTTATGTAATGGACCAGTATTAGTACCACTGAGGAACCATCCCCAAGTTCTGCTACCCGGGTGCGGCCAAAAAGGCTGTCCTTCACGGATGGGTAAAATGCGGGGGTCATGTTTTGTTGTGGTGCAGGCTGCGCTGTGTCATGCTGTGTTCACAATGACGATCATTCATTTAAATATTTTAGATTTTTAATTCTCCATTTTTATACTTTAAACACACATCTAGCTGTACTTGACGTGAATGTGTCCATTCATGTTTATGTGATAATGGCTTCAAATATTATCCAGAATGAATCTCCAAAGTATTGTAACAGACCTGATTCACACTGGCTGCTACAATAGACTTCTTGTCTGTTTCTACACCTAGTTATCCAGAGCGAATAACATTTCCTAACCACCTCATCCGCTCAACAACATAAAGGTAAATGAGGAAGTCCATATTCAGTTTATTGTGTAGAAACAGTGCTTACAGAATTTCTCTGGCTAAAATAAGTCTTCTCATGACATTTATTTCTACATCTCGTATTTGTGGTCTCTTGAGTGAGTTCCTAAAAGTGAGCTCTAAAAGGTCAAGAGAGATTTGAAGACAATGTGTTTTCTCTTTTCAAGCTGAATTCTGGTTTCTCGCTGCAAATGCAACCTTTCTTTTTCTTTTATCGGCAGCAAAAGAAAACACCAGAGAACATCCTCCAAGCCTCAGTCAGCCTGCAGCGTGGCAGTGTGGGTTTGATCCCTGACTGGTTGCCCTTATGCCTGAAGTATCAGGAGACCTGAGCCGGTCTGTGTGTATTAGTATGTGTTTTGTTCTGTGTGAGAGAGGATGCTAGCAGGGAAATGTGGAGCCTAGTGATATTTACCTATTTTATTGCAGTTTTACTGCACAGTAATACAAATGGGGGCAGTTTTGGGGGGCAGTCAGTGGGGTAACGGTAGGGTGTTTGTCCCGTGATCTGAAGGTTTGAATCCAGGGCTGGTAAAGTTACCACTGAGGTACTCATGAGCAAGGTACTGTCCCCAAGCACTGCTTCCCGGGTGCTTGCTACCTGCCCACTGCTCCTTTACGGATGGGTTAAATGCTGAGGTCACATTTGGTTGTGGTGCACTGTGTGCTGCTCTGTGGTGTGTTCACAATGACAAATAATCACTCACTTTCAAATGAGAAGACTATAGTAGAACTTTTTATAGACAAAAATGTAATCATTATAATAAAAATATGCTAGTGATAGCCCTAGTCTTACGAGACTAAATCTTTAACAAAATCAAAATCCTCAAGTGAGAAAAGGCATTAGTGTACAACTGTCTGTGTGTGTGAAGCAAAAAGGACTTGTGTTTGCTGATAAATACCACAAGTATCAAAAGACAGATGTGAAGTGAAGTGAATCCGGCTAAATGTTAAATGAGGTATGTAATAAAAATGGTTAACATTTAAGGACTGGTAATTGATCACATTGCTTAATAATATTCCACTATAGTTTGCAGAGAGGATGTTTTGTCATCACCTTTACTTTTTGATCTAAGACTTTTTGTTACTTCCACCACTATGCACAGACGACTTTAATGATGAATGTTGAAATGCGTCTCATATTCTAGATTGTTACTTCCGATAATCATAATAAGAAGTCAAATATTCAGACATGCATTTTCAATAAGGACTTTTTATTATTTCCATCCCTCAGTCTTGATCATGTTGCGTGTTTACTCTTTGAGAGAGAGAGAGAGAGAGAGAGAGGATCAGATGACGGTGGAGGAATAGAAGTGGAACAGACCTTTTCCTCTTTTCCTTTCTCAGTCTAGGGCAGGAAACACTGAGGGGCTGTTTGCTTTGGAGCTGGTTTGGATTTTCATTCAGGCTCAGCTTGTCCCTGACTTTGATCTTGCTAACAGGTGGTTGGCAGCAGGGTCAGGTCATGAGCAGGGCACTTCCAACTCCTTAGGACAGATACTAAAAATGACACTTTTTGTATTAACAGCTCAGTCTTGCTGTGAAGATGTGGGGTTTGGAAATGTCATGGCACTCCAGTGCCCCCTGCAGTCCCTAAACCGCTGGTGCGGAGGCCTGTGAGGATGGCACGAGCCTGGTCGGACCTTTAGCAGATACTCTTATCCAGTAACCTACTGTCTCGAGCAGTATAGTGGTTGATCAATCTTACAGTTCATTCCTTTATTACCCAAACTGTCTAATTCCATCCGGGGTCATGGTGGCGGGGGACCGGAGCCTATCCCGGGAATTTATGGGCGCAAGGCAGGGACCAACCCTGGACAGGCGCCAACGCACCTCAGGTTAAATAATATATATTTTTGGAAACGCATACTGAAGGGTAATACTGCCATCTCCTGTGTAAAATCCTTCAAATTAGTGCAATACACACCAGAATGTTCCCATTACTCTGTGCAAGGAATTAAAGGAATTTAAGAATTGGTCATATTATGAAAACTTGCACAATTATTTTTCTTTGTAAACCTATACTAATACTAACATAATTTAAGTACTGTACCTAATTAGTGTTCTAGTAATGTACTGGGCATGTAGTTTTGTTTTAACCTTTCATTGCAGCCATTTTGTTTTTTAAGGAGTCTTTATTTTTGCTCAAGTCTGTTTTTTAGCTTCTTTATAAACCACAAACTACTTTACTCTGTCAGAATTGCGTCTACAGTCCCCCGGTCAATCGCAAGATGCCGATATTTCTCCTCTGACCTATCCTTATTCAGTCTTGATTCCCCTATTGTGTTTTTATGTGTTTAAATCCTCTCTCTCCTCTTTGTCTTTGTTTTGCAACTGTCATTTTGTAGAAGTGCTTGTTGACTGTATATGTATATATATGTATCTGGGGTGTGTTTCCCAAAAGCTAACTACGTTAGCAACTAACATAGTGTACATTAGCAAGTAACATAGTGTTGCTAACGTAGATAGCAATACGTTAGCAGTTATGCTCTTGGGAAACGCACCCTTGGTTTGTATGTTTTGGTGTGTTTATGTTTCTTTGTCGATTTGGGGTTAAGTGTTTTTGTCTTGATTTGTAAGTTTAATGTCTTTTTAAAAACTGCACTTGCATCATGGGATGTTTCTATGCAAGGGTGAGACTAGTGCATATTCCAGGTCACCTTAATACCAAATAAAATGAAAAGAGTACACACCTTGCAAACAATACAAAAACGTTATTAATGAGCACAGCTGTTAATCGATCTTTTACTCATATCACACCAGTGGTGGATAGAACACCAACACCCCTCTTTCCTCTTCCGATATATTACCTCCCTTATTGTCATACATAGGAACCTACAGAGCTCTTTGGAAGATGTAATAGAATAATTACTCAATGTCAGGAGCTGTGGAAACTCCTTTAGAAATGTGGGTGGTGTGGTTTATGGTGTGTGGCATTGTTGGGTTTCTAAATGGTGCATTATGTGCGTCTGTGTTTGCAGTAACAGATCATTAATAAAATCATAACGATGTTCCACACAGGTTCCACAAAACAATGGTGCGTGTCATCTGTGGACACACCCTTGAGCCAACAAAAATATCCAGATTTATTCTTTAGTACTTCAGTACTGTTCTATTGCTATGTATGTGGCACTGCAGCACATTCCGTTTACCAGTTCCAGTTTATTAATGTAAAAAACACCTTCAGCTTCACTAAAACACGTACTAATAATTCAGTCTTGAATTCTTGAAGTAATGTTCAATTCAAGTTCGTGGCCTGTGGCATTAATTCAAAGCGTCCATTGTCGCTGCATAATCAACGAGCAGCGATCTGAATAGAGACCTTGTGGTGTTTCTTTTTTGCTGTGTGCTTGTCTTATTGCTGCCTTTGCGCTGAGCTAATGAATTAAGTGGGCCTGCTGCCAACAGAACTCTAAAAGTGTGTCCATTTGATGAAGTCATGCTGTCTACAGGAGCTGGCAATGCACTGGGTTATCAATGGGGCCTTTAGAGTCAAGAATGCTGAAGGTCAGGAGATTCTTTACGACTGTTTTCCCCTTCCTCAGCATTACCAGACTGTGTCCATCTGCGCAGATGATTCAGTTTTCAGGTAGAAAGAAAGTGCCACTGGCAAAAAAAAGAAAAGAAAAGAAAAAAGTACAGCTGTTTTAGAATCAGAATTTTATTGCCAAGTACATTATCAGATTTAAGGAATTTGCATTGGTGACCGATGTATAAAAACGGCTAATATGGATTTTTTAAACAATTATACATAAACTAAATATAAAAAATAGCTTAGAGAGGATCTAACAATGTACAGTCGAAAAATAGATGTGAAGTGAGTGCGTGCCATGCAATAAGACACAGCATTTGCATGAATAGGTCACAAGATGAGAAAGATGGAGAGAATGTGTGCAATGGACTGAAATAAATAATGAACTGCACAATGTGTACCGGGGTGTGCAATACAAGTTTATAGCACTGTGTTGCTATGGAGCTTTGATGATTTTTATTTTGAATGGTCACAATTTGTAGTAAATAGTAAGAATATTTTAGACAAGTCACAGAAATAAGGTGGAACAACAGTAGAAGTACTATGAAAATTCTGTGCTTCTACCATGGAAAGATCCTTGGGAAAATGCTTACAGAGACTGACCTGTGTAACCGAACACTGCACCAGATCCAGTCAATTTACTACTGTAAATACTGGACCAGAGGAACCAGGATCATCAGAGACTCGCCTCATTCCACTAACAGCTTGTCTCACTTTATATTGCATATTTACAAAATCTTCACTTTCTTTAATTTCACGTATTTGTCTAAGTTTATTTTATGTTAATTTACTCGCACAACCTCGGTGTGAACCAGGTTTTCATTTCACTGTGTTGTACCTTTATAACTATATTTGTGGCGATTGAAAAATCTTGAACTGCATCAGTGGCATATATGTGAGGTGCAAAGAAACAGCGCATGCTTTATGAAATGAGTAAGTTGAGAATATCTGTGCATAATGACACAAAAATCACCATATTACAATAATCAACTTCTACATGTAACTACTGATCAGGTCCCTAATTATCAGTGATTTTAATATGAAACTCTGAGAGTGACCTGAGCATGCAGCGCCTTTCAGCTGCACTCTTTTCGGACAGTAGGGGTCTCTGTGTGACCGCCGTTGACTCCGTCCTGCACTGCAGCACTGCAGAGCGCCTGGCGCCCTCTCCTCCCCGAACAAGTCATTAATCTTATTGATTGTAGCTCATCACCTTAAGAAGGAGGCCCTCAGCTCTTTATTTCTGCAGGTCACCGGACCGGCACCCTGCCGATGGGAAGAGGAGGGAGTCCCCTCCAGCGGGGCAGCACACCCTCCCTTTTCAACTCAGCCTCCTTTTTTTTGTGGCTCTGCGGTGTAATAAAGTGCAGGATTGGGGAAGGTTGTTGGAGGTTCCAGGTGACGGTCAACGAGAATGAAAAAAATACAAGCAGGAGTGGGAGTTTACCAAAGTGCTCAGGAAATCACACAGAGGAAAGAGCATTTGAAACCGCAGCAATGCAGGCCGGGCAGAGGTCAGCGCCTCGTCGACAGGACATCAGCATTAGGACCAGTAAAGTGGAGTAAGGTTTCTTAGGGGAAATGGGGTAAAGTTACGTTCAGGAAATGGTTTAGGGTTTCAGGTGAAAGTGCATTAGAGTGAGAACTAATGAATCAATTACTTTCATTGCTAGTTTATAATATACATATTTACCTATAAAGATACATTACAAATCAGCAATACACTTTATTAATAATGTAGCTGTTTACCTATACAAGGTTTTGCGCACAGTAATTCATTCAATGGCATAAAAAATTGAATATACAGTTTTGTCAAATTTTTGTGCATCGTCTAGTCTAGTTTCAGCTGTGTATCTTTTGCACTCCACATTGGATATATTTGCACTAAATTGACATTTTGTGTAAATGTCACAGCTCAGTCCTGAGGGCATGCGATTTCACCTCGCTGTGCATGCACTCTGTATTTGAAAGGGAAAATGAACACATTTGGAAATCCATCACACTTTGGTGAACTGTCCTGCTCAAACATAAACTATACATCAAGTGTTGTTAATATTCTAGATTCTTTATTTGTCACATATATACAGAGGTGGAAAGAGTACTGAAAATTTGTACTCAAGTACAAGTACTGTTACATTGGTTAAAATGTACTCAATTACAAGTAAAAGTACTGGTGTTAAAAAAATACTTGCGTAAAAGTACAGTGTACTCTTCTCAAAAACTACTCAGAGTACTAATTACTTTTTAACCGATGGATGTTTTATTGCATCGTCAATAGCAGGCATTCGATTCGATTCACCAGTATAATATCTACGTTCAAAGCACATTTCTCAGATGAACAAGGTATAGAAGGGCAATTTGTTTTGTAAATAAATGTAGATATAAAGCAGGGATTTTGTTTGTTAAAACAATGACAAAAATGTTTTTGAACATGCATAGAACAGTTTAAACTTTTCCCAATACACTGCGAACAACAGGCAGCGGGCACTCGTCCTCCGTCTTTTCTCCATCATTTTCACGGTTGACAGTGTTGTCTTCTGTCTCCATTTTGGCTTCTTTGTCTCCAAATCTTCAGTGTATAAATTAGTTTGTACTCCACTGTGTAGTACCTCCAGACACCTGTACCTGCTGCTGCAGCGGAGTTTATTCTTTGCTTACGTCATAGATTAATTGGCGCGGTCGCGATTGCACAGCCTTACTGGCTGCAAAGATGCAGATGAAAGGTTTGAATGTTAATTCAAATTGTGGGCGTCCTCAGTAGCGACTTTTGATTTTATAAGTAGCGAAGTAGATTACATGGTGTAAATTGTACTCAAGTATGAGTAAAATTACACACTTGAAAAACTACTCATAAAAGTACAAGTACCCAAAAAATCTACTTAATTACAGTAACGTGAGTATTTGTAATTCGTTACTTCCACCCCTGCATATATATTTATACAAGCACAACATGTAAAGACATGTAAGGCTGGTACACTTCTGAGGCTGTGCAAGTCATTTACAATAAAATAAAGTAGTGATATTACCAAATCGAGAAAGAATTTTTATTGAAAAACAATCCACATTTACATTGAATAAAAGTCGCATATTTCCCCTTTACTGAGTGTTTTTATTGGGAGAAGTGAGTGATTTTAATCCCGCAAAGCGGGGAGCAACCCTGGGCAGGCGCCAACACACCGCAGGGCACACACACTCGCACTCTCACTAACGCTCGCACAGAGCCAATTTAGCGTCGCCAGTTAACCAAAATCGCACGCCGTTGGACTGTGAGAGGAAACCGGAGCACCCGGAGCAAACCCACGCAAACCTGGAGCAAACTCCACATAGAACAGCACTGCGGTCGACCTGGGGATGAAGCCCTGGACCTTCCCGCTGTGAGGCGGCAGCGCTAACCACTGCGCCACCCCGCCGCCCTGATCCGCATTCTATTTTAAATATGTAAAATTTAATGTATAAATAAAGACATTGGAAGCATTTATGAACTGACAATGCATGTTTGATCAGACTATGGTAAATCACTGTGACCTAATAGAGTATAAAACAGGAAAAGCTTTATACGCAATAAACCCTTTGGGCATTTGAATTTGGATCAGATGACATTTTTCTTTTACTAAATCAAAATTCATTGTTAGACATGTTGTGAATTTTACCCGGTTGAATTCATGAACCAATGCATCAAGACGATATCTAAAATCTATATTGTATATTTACTAGGAATAACACCAAGTTTAGACATAAAAATCAGAAAACTAAACTAAAAAGAGCTGCAGACTGGGACTGAAGCCACCACATTGCACTGCGAAGCACTTGCTGTATGTTTTGACTAGATCTTTAAAATGGGATATTTCTAAGTAGCTTGCAGGAATTAGACATGAACATGATATGAAAGGTAATTGTGTCTCGTTTAATAATCTTGCTGTTACTCAGTAGTCATAAGACCGGCTCGTCTTCAGCTGCAGCTTCGGGGGGCAGTGACTCCGTAAATAATCCAGACAGCTTTGTCGATGCCTCTTATCTCCTCTCACACGGTCAGTCAGCACATTGTAAAGAAGGCTCTTCCTCTTCTCTCCGCAATGCTCCAGCGAGGTCGACTCAAGCTTACAGACCATTCCTCCCATCACGAAAAGCTAAGCTGATGCAGCTGAGCCTTCCTGCATTCTGTCTGTGAATAAGGCCTTTAGTGTCGGAACCCTGTACACTGCATGTTATTAAATATTTACCACATGTCTGCTTTTGCCGTAACCTCGAATAAACACAAGAGAGCTGCTCTGCCCTGGGCTAAGGACCCGGCTCGCTAAGATTTGTTAAAATGTTAAAAGAGCAAAAACCCCTCTAAGCTGTTTTTTGAGATGCGAGGTAACACACATGCCTTGTTTTGCACTAAAGAAAATGCCTGTTACATACACATCAAACTCAAAAATGCAGATTTTTATTTTTGCATGATATTAAAAGGGTAAAGGTTGCAGGATATGAGATATGTGAGTACTTTTGGAACATGCTGCATTTGCTCGGCCCTGTAAAATGATCAAGTCAAATCAAAAAACAAAGGATTAAAGGCTGCAGACGTTTCAGCGGATGTGGTAAATAGTGGAAGAAGGATGACTGTTGCATCTTCAATGATCAACTCCAAATCAACAGCCAGAATCACAGAGAAAAATCATATATAATAGAAAGTTGTTGCTGCAAATGCTTTCACAAAAATCCTCAAGAAACTGTCAAGTCAGTTCAGCTTTACTGAATCCAAATACTACAGTGAACAAACCATGTTGGAAAAGAACATCTTTGTAAAACAACAGCTGCATTGAATGAAAGGCACAGATTTCCCTTACTGACTTTCCCTTCTTACGAGTGTTGTAAATATGATCTACATTCTTTTTACCAAAAAGTTTTACCAACAAATAAGGGTGCTCTCATACCTATGATTGGTTCCGATTCAGGGAGTGCACGGTACAAAGAGTAACAATTTTTCAAATGACTTTTTCGATTCATGTTCTCACATCAACCAAGACTGCAAATTCTGACACATCCTGAAGATTTTTTAGATCAAAAAATGGAGCAACAACGAATGTTGACATTATTTTCATTCATTGTTATTCTGTGGTGGATTATCAGCGTTCATATACCCAATATGACCGTGCATCTAGGCTACTGCAAGTAGAAAACAATATTTTGCGTTATTACGTTACAAAGAGCTCCACGACTCATCTCGGTGGTCATGAAATTGCTAAGCGTGCTTACAGCTGGCAGGTGCAATATTGCGACAGTGCAGCAGTGTTTTGGTCATGGATATGTTTGCGACAATACCGAGTAGTTGAATCGGTTCGTGGGTAAAGTGTGTTCTCACTGCAAACTACCAATCCGCGGGACGCCTGTAAACGTTCTGAGACCACCCACTCCAAGCAATGTCAGTCCGGTTGTTTTGAACACCAGTATGGAGTCGATTGCTGTGTTCTCACATGTCCAAACGAACTGCTCCCGGGGAGAAACTTTACCGGTATCGGAACAACGAGCTAGGTATGAAAGCACCCTAACTAAAGGTTTACCAAAAGGATACCCAAAATGAATGGATAAATAAGTAGTACGGTAGTATTTGTGAACAGATAATACATAAGGCAGTGATCACAATTTATGCATGAAAGAGTTAAAGGAAGACGTGTTGTACATACTACTAAATGGAACAATTTTTCTGTTACAATGCAGTTCCTATCCAGGGGTGCGTTTCCCAAAAGCATAGTTGCTTACTATGTTAGCAACTAACATAGTGCACATTAGCAACTAACATAGTGCACATTAGCAACTAACATAGTGCACATTAGCAACTAACATAGTGCACATTAGCAACTAAGTGTCTATTGGCAACTAACAAAGTGCACATTAGCAACTAACAGTGTGTAAATTAGCAACTAACAGTGCACATTAGCAAATAATAGTGTACATTAGCAACTAACAGTGTACATTAGCAACTAAGTGTCCATTGGCAACTAACATAGTGCACATTAGCAACTAACAGTGTACATTAGCAACTAACAGTGTACATTAGCAACTAAGTGTCCATTGGCAACTAACATAGTGCACATTAGCAACTAACATAGTGTACATTAACATAGTGTTGCTATTGGAAAATGCTACCCAGAAAAGTCACTGCAGTAAAATAAGTGCTCAGTCAGTGAAAAGCAAAAAAAAGGCTTTTGAACAAAACTGTTTACAGTACATTTGTTGTTTTGGTCACTAAATTATGAATGACCCCTGTGTCCTCATATCCCTGAGCCAGATATTTCATTTTTTTTACAAAAAGTGAGCAGCATGTCTGCTGGTGCAGTATCCAAAACGCAGTGGCGCGACACCGAGAAAGTGTCGAGCTGGATGGTTGTTATTATTAAGTTTAGCAGCACAGAGAGGCCCCGAGGCATGTGACTAAAGCCTGTGTTAATCCTCAAAGGCACTTTGGGAAACAAGAAGCTAAAGTTTGACAATCTGCAACAGTACTTCTCACACCCTTAACAGACGCGCAACCAAATTCCCTTCTCTTTTACTCCCTCCTTCACTCAGTAAATGTAGTCATTCCTCTACAGATCACCAACCCTCTTCTGAAAGGTCAGTGCCTAGACAAGCTCGACTCGGCCGAGTGCTCCGTTCTGGCCGAGGAGCTGAAAGTTAACCTGAGCCTGCGGTTCTGTTTCCTCACTCATTCCCCCTCGTCATCCTCCTCTTCCTCTTCCTCTTCCTGCCAGGGTGGGGGGAGGTTGGACTCGTCTGTGGGCGTTTGGGCCGTTCTCTGTGACGGAGTGTCTGAGCTGCTGTGCGTCGCTTGGCCCCGGCAGCAGAGGAGCGCCACCAGCTTGGAGCGCACCGGCCTGGTGCACCACACGAACATGATGCAGTTGGCGGCTCCCTGAAACGTGTTCCCCACCCCCTGCATGACAACAACGCGTGTTAGGACATTTCTGGTGGATGAGGGACGCACCTTTCCATACCGATATCAGGGATGCACCGAGTCCATACTGATATCAGATATATGTTCAATGCAGAGCAGAATGGATCCATCCATCCAGAATCTCTGTCTCAGCACACATATCCATAAATCTATCTCTCTATTCTATCTATCTATCCATCAATCCATAAACAGATAATCTCTCTATCTTCTCTCTCTTTCTGATCAACTCACACATCCATAAATCTCTATCTACCTATCTATCTATCTATCTATCTATCTATCTATCTATCTATCTATCTATCTATCTATCTATTATATAGCCTCTCTATATATAATCTATTTTTTCTCTCTTCTTTCTCTCTGACAGCTAGTCAACTATTTTCTATCTCTTATCAACTAACACATCCATAAATCTCTCTTTTCATCTATCTATCTATCTATCTATCTATCTATCTTGTCTCTTTATATACCTATTTTTCATCTCTCTCTCTCTCAACACACGTTCATAAAGCTATCTCTCTATTCTGTCCATCTTTCAATCTATCTATTCATCCATTCTTCAATCCAGCCATCCATTCTCTCTCAAAATCTTATATATCCAGTCTTTCTCTCACTCTCTCCATCTATATAATGTATGTATATATCCTTTCTCCATCTATCTCTCCATGTCTCTTTCCATCTATGTTTCTGTTTCATTTACTTTTACATACATAGGACAGCAATGTTTAAATGAAGCCTGCAAGCGTAGTTTGTAGCATAATGGTTAGGGAGCTGGCTCCGTGATTAGAACTCACCAGTTCTGACCAGTAAAGGTACCACTGAGGTACTCATGAGCAAGGCAGCATCCCCAAGTACTGCTCCCTTGGCACTACCAAAAAGCTGCCTACTGCTCCTTTACAGATTGCCCCAATTAAAACTGGCACTGAATAAGCTGAATCCCTGATTAAAACAAATCTCACACTTACATGCAAGGTCACCAGTAGAGGGTTTTGCCTGGCTGGCAGGTTGGCGAGCAGGAGGAGGAAGCGGAGAGTGCTCCATATGCGCAGAGCGATGAAGATGACAGGGATGAGGGTGAGCTTTCTGTCTGCCATGGCAGCAAGCGAGTGCGACGGCAGGTTGCGGGCCAGGATGGGGCGGTACTCTGAGAGAGTGGCATGCTGAATACGAAAAGACATTCACAGAATTGAACAGAAGAAAACTGAAAAATAACATACGGTGCACATTTGTTCGAGCCCTCCATTAAAAAAAGAAACCACCACTCGACACAGACGTGTCTAGACCTTGAGAAACTTCTAACCACATGCTGTGTGGTTTGATAATGAAAGTACAAGCAGGGACAGACTTACCGCTTTGTGGATGTGCCTTCTGATGAGAATGTAGAGAACTGGCAGCGTGACATATGCGAGAAACTCCCAAATTTTGCCTGTCAGCAACATCCACAGCACATGATCTTCTTGCTGAATGCTCACCCAGCACCAGCCAACGGAGACCTCAGAGGCGTCGTAGCCGATCTTCTGCAGAGACAGAGCTGCTACTGTGATGGCCAGTGGAACACCCCAACTAAAGCAATACAACACAACAAAATTCACAAACAGTCAGTCCTGTCCCCTTAAGCAAGTGATTTTCCTCAAGTGGAGCATATGAATAAAACAAACGTTAAACCGCTAAATCAGTACATATGCTATACGTTTAATAACGCTTCCGTGCATTAATTTTCAAAGATTTGACACCGCACCATAAGATATTTCATCAGCTCTTTTTTAAAGAATGAACCAACTACTTTCTTAACTCATCATCAAGCATTCTCTAGTATTTCCTCATGCCTGTTTCTGCTGTTCCGCCTTTCATAACTTGTTAATTATGCTCTTATGTTGCGTGTGTTTGTGTGCTGGTCTAATCTGTCATGCGTTTTGGCCAAATCATTATTTCAACAGACAGTGAGTTCTCAATTTCTGAATTATGGTCGGACAAGTGTCTAAGAATTCAAATGTTCTACTATCTTTCATTAAAAGACCACCACTGAGCACCTGAACAAGACCCTTAACCCTAACTTGGAAGTTGATCTGGAAAAAAAAACCCCTATAGTTAATAACCTACATATAATGATAATAATAATGACAATAATAATAGAAAAAAGTTTTTATTTAACTGTCTTGCTTATGCACCATTTGTAAACCACTTGTTTCCAAGAAACCATAAAGCTGCCTAAATTCTATCAGACGCACTTCTTTTGCAAATTTGTCCTGTAAAATGAGTTTTATTTTGTATAAAGCAGGTAAAACGTTGCAGCACGACCTGACCTGTTCCATTCAATTTGCATTAACTGACTGAATATTGCGCAGATGCGCATCGCGATGTATCGAGCAGCAACAATCCCAATACAAGTTATTTCAATTCAGCTGGCCCATATGACGCTCAAGTGCTTTAAAAAGACGTATTAAAAACGTTAGACAAAAAGACGTTTTGGCAAACACACAAACACAGCAAGTTAAGTTGTAACCCGTTCATGCATGAAGTTGACGAAATCAACACAACACCGAAACTCACCTGATGAGATGAAAGTAGAGCACCAAGCTGTCAGCAAGCCTCTGATTAGATTTGACAATAAATATGTACAAGTAAATGGCGATGGCCACCGTCCAAAAGAATGAACTCGTGTTGGCGAAAGTGGACACAGCTCCTTGCGCAATGCAATCCGCAGAGTTCGAGTCGAAAACTTTCCAAACTCCATAAAAGTAGGACGCAGAGGACAGACAGTCGGCCACCGACAAGAAAACTAAAAGCCTCCGCGGCGTGGTTCTTATTTCTGGCCACGACGCATAGGTGCAAATGATCAGGAGAGAACCCAAAAATGAGAAAACGCAGGACAACAAAACAACAACCTGCTCGTAGACGTACACCTCGGTTCGGTTACCGTCAGCCATCATTTACACACACACACACACACACACACACACACACACACACACACACACACACACACACACACACACACGAGGCTCTTTTCCTGGACGTTTAAACGTGCCGGTTTTAGGCTCGAAATAAGATTGTAAGCAACTTTTTTGGGGTGAAATGTCTGAGATTTGCGCCAGACTGGTCGGGCTTTAAAGATCTGGCGGCGCCATGACGGACGGGCAGCAGGTTTCAGCTGGCGCAGCGTATAAACAACGGACGTTCACGCTTCGAAAGCGCAGCGCAAAGTCACGACATTTCGGAAACAAAGCCGAATTATCACTTTCGCCACTTCTCTAAAAAAATGGACGCGTGACTGTCTCCTGGTTTTCTTCCCTCTTCTTTAACTCCACCCTGGTGGCCGGTGATAAATACCTTGTTTTGGACTTTGTTTTAGACAGACACACTTTATCGACTTTTTGATCGATTTTATATTTATTTTGGCAATAAAACTCACGTAGTACAAATGTGATGAAAACAGGGCCTGTTGAGCTCTAACGTCCCAGTTTTTTCCGCTCTGATGAGTTTTACCGCACTTTAACGAGTAAATCGTCCGAGATTTGCGCAGAGAGATCGGTTTTAAGATCGGCAGCGTCATGTGGCGGACGTTCACCTAACATAAACAACGCAGCACAACGTTATTTCCTCCAAACCTTTAAACAAAGTGACATTCACCACTTTCAGAAACGTGATTGACCCTGCTCCTATATAAGAAAATATCATTAATTTGTAATTATTTTAGACGGACTTTTACCTTGTCGACTCTGCTGATAAATTATTTTTCGGGATTAAACTCATCAAGTAAGGGAAAATAGTCATTCTAACAAGGGATTCTAGTGCCTCTTCACCTTTACTATACAAGCAGCAAAGAGAACTCCTAAGGCTGTAATTGTAGTTTTCCCCACTTAACTGCTGCTGCAGTTTTTGCATATGTCACTGAATTCCCCACAAAAACGGCACCTTTTCTTTTTCAGAGTTTATATTTTATAGTTTCTTTACATATGCTTATTCTATATTGCAGGCACAGATTCACGCACAGGCTAGATATTAAGCTTGGCCTAGGGGCCCCATGTGTGCCAACCTGCCAGGCCCCCTATTGGCCAGTAAAAATATCAATTCATTAAAATAAACCTGGCGTGGGGTCTAATAACAAAGTGTAGCGTAGGGCCCATGTAAGCCTTCGCTGGTCCTGTCTATATGTATGTTGTCTTATATGTTCTTCGTACCTGTAAAAAGTGGAGCCACGTCGTCTCTCTGTATACTTGACTTTGAAAGTATCCAGTCAAATATATAACCTGCAACATTTATTTGAAAGTTATTATTATTATTATTATTATTATTATTATTATTATTATTATTATTATTATTATTATTAAAATTCATGTAGGTAATTTGATATAGTCATTTCAATTTGACTGGATTGTAGTATTGAAATTGCAATTGCAACAAAGAATTCATTTTCGGGCATTATGTAGTTATAGCAAAAGCGCCAATAGATGGCGCAATGAACTAAACTCAAATAAATATCAACCAAGGGTTAAACATCTGTTCAGAAATGGCACAACCCGTTTAATGAATCACTTTAGTTTAAAACATACTTTTATGAATAGTATGTATTCTTTTATGCATTATGCACTCTTGTTTTACTTTAATTTTACTTTATATTCTTATATTCTTTATATTCACTGTGCACTCTTGCTTTCTGTAAAAAGTATGGAATCACCTCTGTATTCAATGACCACTGTGTATAATAGTGTGCTATATAAATAAACTTGCCTCGCCTACTAAAAATGTTTCACCGAGTATTACCCAACTAGAGTATTGCATATATGTATACAATCAAATTGGTAACTTATTCACTGGCAATCATGCTGATTACAGCCTAATATAATATTATAATATCCATCTTTTGACATTTGATGACATTTCAAGGATCTCATATGGACGTATAAAGTCTTTCTGTTGCGTCTTTCTGTGTCTTAAAGGCCGGCGGTTTAATGGGAGTTATTTACGTTGTTTAGTGAGCATTTCTCTTTATTGTTCAGTAAATATGTCGTCTACTGTATTATCATCGGAAATATTGTACAATGTGTATAAAATAACAAATTTTTACTGTTTTAAATACCACCAAGCCTGGGAGTCTGGTTTGTCATCCGGAGCCTAAATTATTCATATGGTCCCATAACACGGACGCGAACATTTAGTAACATTTTATAAATAATAATAACAGGAATTATGGAATCTGCTCAGTAGGTCAGTGCTCCCTCCGAGGCCAAAATAGATAGTTTTAAATCCATTTTTATTTGTATAGTTTTTACCCAATTAGAATCATGAACCCCATTAGAGTAATTCCTCCCGTTGGCGTGAATAGAAGCAGGACTTCGCTGTTTTCCAATTGCCCGGACATTGATTTAGCAGTTTTGCTGATGCACGGCCGTGGAAAACTCCCCCTCATCATTTACTAACCTACAGTGCAATGCAGTGGCTCTGCTCACAAAGAACTGCAGTGTTCCATCTCGCTGTGCTCTGCAGTAAATGCATCATCTCATCTCCGAAAGAGGGGGAGATTTTAGCATCATTCACACTGCTATTCAAATATCAGTTTTCATTGCAGTTTCGCTTTTATTTTTGATACCACGCATTAGTCTGTGCATCAGCCCCAAAGCTGCATTATTTTGCTTGTGCTGTGTGTCCTATCAATTAAGAAATGTTATGGAAAAAAAAATGCTGATGCTTCTGTATTGACTCATTGATAGAACGAGTGTAATCATGTCAGTTATTATTTTTTTTTAAATGTAAATATTCAACTGTAAATACAATATTCACTTTTCTAGCATAATTTAGAATATTGTGGTTGACCACAGGAGACATAATTGAAAAATATTTAAATTCAGTATAATACTTCGAAAATGTGGTGTTTTATATGTCATTGTTTACAAAATATATCAATAACAATTACACTGTACTTTGACGTTGCTTGCAAGAAATTACTACTATTTACACTATAAATAACACCAGAGTGAGTATCTTAATAATAAATAATAATGTTCTAAATTAGATTGCAATTCTAATGGTTAAAACTGGACATTTTAACTGCCAAATTCATTATATGGAATTAACTCAAAAATGAGATTTGGTAGTTTAATTAATAGGGATGAAAATGTGGGTGTTTTAGGGGTTTGCAGTGGGCTTCTGCATGTGTAAAATATTTGCAGCAGGCTGTGTTGCACTGTGTATAGTGTCATGGTCGTACAAGCAATTAATTTGTGCTTTTCACTTGTACTGTGTAATTGAACCTGGCTGAATAAGGGGCTTTAAAATATTTATTTATGATAATTTACACCTATTGGTGGTCAACTATGGGATTCATCTTTTTGCTCATGTAATTTCAGTTTCTATTCACCTTTTACTACTGACCTTTATATAATGTAATTATTTGAATTTTCTTAACCCCATCTTTTTTCTTTTTTTTTTACAGGTCTTTTACTAAAGGTCTTCATAAACAAATAGGCCTCAATGCTCACAATGTGGGAGAAACCCAATCAGCTTTGACACAGATTTTAATTTAAGCTTCCTTCTTTCTTGTAGAGACGCAGTGAATTTCACCATCAAAACCCCCTGTGACTCAGTAGCAAGTGATCATTTTCACACTTGCACAACTTGCTATGCTAAAGAGAAAATAGACATGAGCCCTCAACTAGAACAGAGGAAATTCCACGTAAAGACACGCATCAGTGACTGTAAACACCAGTCACAGCTCATATGATATTGCTGAAAATGAAATGACGAGCTGAAGGTCTCTTTTTTTAAAGGGTGTAAAAAAAAAAATCAAACAAACTGCAACCAGCTTTGGTTTGAAAGGCATTTTTATTAGACATAACAGCATCATTACAGGAAATATGAGCTGATGTTATGAAGCACTTTAAGGGAATCACTTACCTGTGTCTGTCTTGGAACAGGCTTCAGGTGTGAATATGGTCCCATTTTTGTACCTCATTCACCAAACGTCCTTAAGAAAAAGCGTTATTAAAGCCCTCTCATGCAGTTTTAACGATGTCTCTACCATTCACCAATTTCTTCTTATTTAAGATTTGTTGCTTGGTAAGAAAGGAATCTACAATTGCTAATGAGCACTCTTGTGCAAATTTTATTGCAGGTACGAGCCTATATGCTTCAATTACTCTTTTATATTATACCATTTAAATTCTTAACTTTCTTAAGAAGAACTTTAAGAAAACAATTAGAAAAATATTGACGAATGAGGCTAATTGTGGTTATAACTACGGAAGGAAAGAGCTAACAAGAGATGGCATCTACTTTGTGGAGTTAAGCGAGGAAGGAGGCCACACGTAACTGTGAGGTCATGGTCTGATCTGCCACAATAAAACATCAGCTGCCATTTACTGCCACAGGCGACCAACGCTTTGCGGGTCAAAAAGCAAATCCTAGAAGCAGTTTTTTTCTCCCTCACTGGCACAAGAAATCCAGGAAAAACAATCAGCAAAGGCGGTGTAAATATTGCTGTACAGGCTGTTTAACACAGAAAAACAACAGATCTTATCAGCTAATACAAGCTTGCAAACTGAGCAGTACATCATCGCGCTGAGACAGGACACACAAAAGAAGGGAAGTGAGAACCAAATGAAGCGTGAGCACTAAGAAAAGGTTTTATACAGGGTTCCTATTCAATCCATCAGTAGTTCAGGGCTGACAATGATGGTACTTAGCTGTAGTGCTGGTAAGATGTAGTATTGATGTGGAGCTCACCTTTACCCACACGGTTTTACCTGTTTTTACCTTTTTTAGTGTTTGTGCATTGTTTAAGATGTAAGTCATTGATTCTTTGTCATTGTGAACACAGCACAGCACAAAGTGCACCACAATGAAATTTGACCCGTCTGTGAAGGAGCAGTGAGCAGCTTTCTGGCCGGGCATGGAATAGCCCTTAGTGGTACCTTTACCGGTTCGATACTTAAACCAGCGAACCGCCGATCATGAGGCCAGATGTTTGTGGTTTTGTGGGGACATTTCTGTGCAGTTTTATATGCATTTAATTAGCTCATGAAATATTTTTCTACTGTAACTTTATTTTTTTTTAAAAATGGTTTGAATATGGGTGGGTCCTTAAATCAATACATGGTTCGTGTGCGAGTGTCTGGTGGTGCATGGTTGAGAGAGAGAGAACGTGAACGAGTATGTGAGTCCGTGCACACGACCACTGGAGGATGTTCGGGTCTCGTATGGTGACGAGTTTCTACGGCAGTATACTTGCTGATTGCTTCGTTCTCACTCCTCACAACAACCAGCTAAGACACTGCCAGAGAAACACTCACAGCACCCAGCTTCTCCTCCGCCTCCTCCTTCACCTCCTCCTCTTCCTCCTCTGCTGACTCTTCTCCTGAGAACCGGTTTTACACGTGCGTGTCCTACTTCCAGGAAACTCGTTACCAATTCGCAGCAGTGCTTTAAATGTGGCCAGTATCTTGAAGGCAGCTGGTGATGCAGCGCTGACACACTTCTCCTCACCAGCTCCACTCACTTCTGCTTTCGCTTTCTGCACAATGACGATGGATTTTTCTTCCTGAGAAACCAAAACACATCAGAATGAAACTCACATACGGCTTGCTCTGCTTAGTGGAGGATCAAACACACACACACACACCCATTCCTAAATCACACTGCGTCATGCACACACAACCACACACACGCCCCTAAATTACTAATATATACTAAATGACACTAGACCACCCACCCACATCTCTAACTGACACTACACAAGACCTAGACATCCCTAATTTACACAACATCACACACACAACTTGCTACGCTACACACACGTCCCAAAATGACACTACACAAGACATTAATTTACACAACCCTATACACATACACACCTGAATTACACAACACCCAAAACATACTATGCTACACTACACACACATCCATAAATTACAATACACTCCACACAAACATGCACGTTACATTAGTAAACTATTTGATTCAGTGTGATTTGTTAAGCTGCCAGTCAAATGGGAAAATTCACTCAAAACAGCAACCTGCAAACAAATTCATCTACGTACTGAACCATGAATCATTTATGAATCGTGAATCAATTTTGAATTGAATCGTGAGCCCAAGAGTCAGAATAGAATCACGAGATTGTCTGAATCGTGCCCCACTAATGCACGTTCATAACTACATTGTACTACACACACACACACACGCTACACTATACCCTAACTGACACTACACCATACACTACACTACACATCCCTAATTTACACAACACCACACACACACACGCTACACTATACTACACTAAACACCCCTAACTGACACTACACCATACACTACACTACACATCCCTAATTTACACAACAACACACACACACACACACGCGCTACACTATACTACACTAAACACCCCTAACTGACACTACACCATACACTACACTACACACCCACATCCCTAATTTACACAACACTACACACATGCTACACTATACTATAATACACACCCCCTAACTGACACTACACCATACACAACATTACACTACACACCTACATCCCTAATTTACACAACACTACACACACATAGGCTACATGATACTACTCTACACATCTCTAACTGACACTACACAATACAGTACACTACACACCTACATCCCTAATTTACACAACACTACACTACACACACAAAACCCTTAATTACACTACACTAGATTACACCATGCCACACACACTACACTACACACACATTGCTAAATTACAATTCCCTACACACAAACATACACATGCATAACTACATTACACCGCACCCCTCCCCCAACTGACACTTCACAACACACTACATTACACAAACTTAAATTACACCACCCTAGATTACACCATGTCACACACGCATCCCTAAATTACAATACACTACACACAAACATACAAAATTACATTACACTTCACTCAACGTACATCCCAGGATTACACTGAAGACATTCAAAAATTACATTACAATTCCTACACACACACACACACTTAGATTAATACATATACACACCTATATTAGTCCACTACACAAACCCATAATCAAATACATTCATAACTCTACATACATCAATACACATTACATAAGGAGGATACTTAAAACATACACATCTGACACAACGGGGATACACAGTGCTGTGTGAGTGAGAGAGAAACGAGAATGAGAGAGAGAGAGAGAGAGACAGTGAGACTACCACACCTAAATGAGGTAAGAACACCCTCTTCTCCTGTGTGAATCTGTAAGCTGCGAGCTGCTTTCGCCTCCTCAACTCCAAATAAATCTGTGACTCACTAGTTGGCAAACAAAAGCTAAAGCCAGGTTCAATCGGTTCAGCCTCTATTTGCCTTTTAGAACCTATTACAGCGAGGATGTGTGTGTGTATGTGTGTGTGTGCGCGAGCGTGTTCACCGCACATATGTATTGTGTGTGTAGGTGTTTGTAAGAGGGAGACAGGTTGAGTGTGGCAGCCGAGTCCGTGAAGGGAAGAAGTGGGCAGGTTTGATTGGCTCCACACGCACACACACACACTCACACACACACACTCACAGCGCTCAGGACCTTATCAGCCGGTGTTCCCCACAGCAGAGTTATTTTGGGGTCCGGGTGGCTCTGACAGTGTCGCGTGGCCTCCCAGCTGATAGGAGTCGGTCGGCAACACACACTTAGGATGGAGTGGGAGAGAGGAGACGAGAGAAAAACAGAGGGATTGACAGAGCTGCTAACGACAATATGGACGATGACGTTGGATCTGCAAACTGAGAAAACAAAACACATCAGAATGAAACTCACAGCTTTCTCTGCTTAGTGGAGGATCAAAGAGATGAGGATAAAACAACAATAGTTACACACACACACACACACCTAGCTTATACAGTGGGGCAGTGGGTAGTAAACATGGCACATTCCCACTTTTTATGTCCGATACGATACCAGTATTGTAAATTTGGATATCTGCCGATACTGATACAAATACAATACAGTCTCTGGGTCTTTTTTAAAACAGAAAACAGAAAATAATGCTTTACAAAATGTCTGAAAACGTGGTTGAGATTATTCTATTATCTAGTATAGATTATTCTGTTATGCTTAAGGAAATACTTGATTTAAATAGTGTTTTCCAAACTAACACAATGTAATAATTACACACCCACATGTATATGCTAAATAATTTATCATTAAAATAACATCTCAAAAATTATTTGTTTAAAACACAATTCTGTAATTTTGTGACGGTCCCTAATCCTGCGGCGCTAAAACCATCAGGAGATTGCGAGCGAGAGCTGGTGGCGTTAATGAAATTAAACCCTATAATCTCGTGATTTGCTTTTGGGGTTGTAATGTGTTGTGTTGCTTGTTCTGCGCATTGTCATATCAATATGAAGGAATTAGTGTGAACGTGGAACAACAAACCAGCTTCACCGCAGTAACACTTCCCCTGCAGAACCAACAGAGCGTTTGCGCATTTACAGCCCGGCTCCATAGATCGGCCCAATGCCACCGACCCCCGATCCAGCTGTTTTTGAGTCGTTATCGGACCAATATCCAATCCACGTATCGGATTGGTGCCATCTCTAATTGGTAGAGTAAGGGTTAGGGAGTTGACCCTGTAATTGGACCGCAGACATATACACATATGTAGACAGAATTAAACAACACACACATATACACACCAACAAACTGTATATCCCTAATGTTTTTTGTGTGGCGTACGCTATACTACACACACATTTCTAAATTAAACTACACACACACACATACATGCTTAACTGCCTCTACACTACACACAAACAGTCGGGGCAGCTGATAGCGTAACGGTTGAGAGTAAGCGAGTTGGCTCTGTAATTGGAAGGTTGTCAGTTCAAGTCCCGCTCCGGTAAAGACAGGCCTGTCCAGAACAACTGGTACAAACCTTAATTTTCCTCACAGTTAGTTTTCCTCACAGTTCAAAGAAACAGAATGACTCATAATAAAATCTCTGCATAGTCACATTACAGAAGTTCTACCGCTAAATTTATTTATACAGTGCCAGCACTTTTTCATTCTAGATAAAGCTCTTAATATTTATATGGGTGTAAGTCTTTTTTATTTTTAGCCTGTCAGAATTTATACGTCAAACTATGACAAATCTGAGAGGTCCAGAATTCCTGAAAACAGAAACAAGTACTTCAACGCAGGGAATATTATACGCCCGGAAATATGGGGATTAATCCAAATTGCCAGCGGAGTGGTTACAGGAACTTATCAAGCTACAAGCTACTAATGATTAAAAGTGGAGGGTGATGGTGGTGGTCTACGGTTAGGGTATCCGTCTCTGAACCCAAGAGGTTGTGGGTTCGAATTCTACCTCCAGCACAACTGCCATCGGGTTCCTGAGCGAGACCCTTAGTCCAAAGTTGCTCCGCTCTGGGTAAGAGCGTCTGCTAAATGCTGTAAATGCATTAAAAGTAGTTAAGCTATAGCCATGATAGTGCTACACTAAAAGCTAGAGAGAAAAAAAAAGCAGCTAACTATCGAGCTTATTTCACACCAACAGATTCCTTTCTTAAAGCTACAGCATTTTAAAAGCAGCTTCAACAGTGATGAGCCACCGAAAAAAGTTCTTATGTTAGTAGCATCACTACATTTTAGTTAGCTGCCTCCCCCCCACTGGCGTTATGCGTTATGGATAAAGCGCAGCTCGACGTGATTTTCACTCATGAAGTCACAAGCTTCCAAATCCTCCACATGGGGGTATAGTTAAAGCCCGAGCTACTGACTGCCGGTACCGACGCCGGCCGCCAACGTGAGCGGCTTACGTATCCCGCTGCTGAATAACTTGCTTTGTGAAAGTGTGAGTGACCCCTGATCTATATCACAAAGTTTAGTCATATTTACATGTCTCAATATCACGTCCACTTACACAAAACACTTAGCACATTCACCACAAGCACAGACTCTCTGAGCTAAACTGAGAATAGGTTTGAGTTGCAACTTTAGTGGTTTAGCTTCTTTCAAAATTTCCCAAACACCTCTCGTTCAATATGCACTCCAAGCAAAGTTCTGTAAAATTACTGCGATTTTAGCCAGATTTAGATGCTCAAAATACTTCATATTCAGTTCAAAAGCTAACAAGATGAAATCTGAAAATACTATCATTACTCTTTGGCATATTTAGGGTTTTTTTGGGTATTAAATATATTCGTTACCTATACTTTTAATTTTTTGCAGATCCAGCTGAATATAAACATTACTGTATAAGTGTTGTATTTCAATATTTACCGTCAAATTTTTTACATTTTGCAATACAAATCTGAAATATAGCATAGACGGCATATAATAAATTTTGCAGTGCATCTAGTTTGTGTTTTTCATTCACTGTGCGTTGTCTGACAAAGTAGTCTTATAAGAGATATTGTGTGCTATGGTTATTGCCACATGAGTCACTTTTAGGTGGAAGGCAAAGCGTTTCAGTGGTTTTAGTGAATTTTGCACAACTGATGTATCCAAGTGTAGGTGTTTGTAAAGCTCGCAGATTAGAGTTGAGTGATATGACGAAATATACTGGATGATGAAATTAATCTATTGTTTCATTTTATACTCTATCGTTTATTTCACGGTGTTGCAGAAAACACTGTTCACAGCAAAATTCTGTACATGGTTTGGATGAGGCTTTGCAGTAGTGACCACGGCACCACATGGCTGTAGGCACAGAGAATACTAAGGTGTTATATTTGTGACGTAATTCTGGAAGCGGAGTGGAACTTTCGCAAGCAAAATCCGGTGTCTGTGCACTCAACTCTGCCTACAAACACGCTCAGATCTGTCTTCTGCCGCGCTCAGGTCTGCGGAACGCCAAAGGTGCCACAATTCGCCTTAAAAAGCACCTTACTAGAGCGCTGTAAAAAGCGCCACCTTTTACAGTCATTTTACGGCATTAAAAGCAAGGTGTGAACAAAATCACTAGAGCACCACAAAAAAATATCTGTGCTTTTAATGAGTAAAGCTGCATAAAATGGGTGTCAACTGCACAAAATTACAGCCAAACTGTGGCACCATTGGCATTTCATATGACCACCCACAGAGTGTTTTAAGCGTGCATGTAGGCAGACTTGAGTCCACACAGACGGGAGATTTTGCTTGCGAACGTTCCATTGAATTTACAAAAAATGTACTATATTATGATATTTATCGTTATCGGGATATGAAATGACATATCGGAATGAGATTTTGGTCGTACGGCACAGTTTTGAAAAACATCCTATTGATAGGAGTGTGAAAATGGTTGTCAAAAAACTGACTGAGCGATCCACTGGATAACGATAACCGGGTGGAGATTTCGAGAGGGTACGTTTGGACAGTCTGGCTCCGTCGCTGCTTGTTTATGACCGTGCTGATACTACATTCCAGGGGGCTGATGTGTTATCTGGGCCTGAGCAAACACACCTGTAATTAGGAGGCTATTTCGGTCACAGTCCCGCCCGGCGCTCTGCCTTCCTCTCAGAGCGATTTCCGACAAGGGGGATTCGGCTGGAGAGGCGAGGCCAGGCCAGGCCAGGCGAGGCACCGCCGTTCCAGACGTGGAAAGCTAATTTTTAAACTTCCATCTTAGCCACAGAAACGTTTAGGTTAATTATAGCTGTGAGCACGTAGAGGGATCGCAGTTGTGACTAAGCCGCCGCTGGCTGACTAAACACTGATTTTGAATAGTCCAGGATCAAAAAGGAACATTCCTGCCATGTTTTTGGCAAAAGTGCTCAGTTAAAGGCAACCTGGGCCAAAAAAAATGGACTATCTGAGCTACTAATATTTTTTAATAATTAATGAAGGCTTACAGAAATTGTTAAGACTCAGCCTAAAGATGAGATTTCATTCCTAGTCAAATTTGCACCTCATATATAATGTTAGCCAGCTTTAAGTGACAGTGTTAGGAAGAAAACCTGGCAGGACTTTTACTTTCTGAACCCGGACTTTTTCAAAACAACAAACAACTACCTCAAAGTCAATCATCTGTTCACCTCACGATGCCAACACACAGTACAGTCACATTAAATACTAAAGGTGATCTAGACTGATACACTGCTTCAATGATCGACATCACAATACATCATACATATTGTAGTGCTGCTTTACATTTTCAAGGAAGGTCTATTTTTATTAAAATAGAAAATTTTATTTAAATGTCTGGCTGAGCTCAGGAGTAAAAAGGTCAAATGATCTTTTTGTTGCTTTCTGTGATTTGATATGAATGCAGGCCCCCTGGGGTGGCGCGGCGGCGCAGTGCTTGGCGCTGCCGCTTCACAGCGAGAAGGTCCTGGGTTCAGTCCCTGGGTCAACCGTAGGGGCTTTCTGTGTGGAGGTTGCATGCTCTCCCCGTGTTTGCGTTCCCGCAGTGCAAAAGCATGTAATATAGGTTAATTGGCGACTCTAAATTGGCCCTGTAATGTGTGAATGTGAGTGTGTGTGCCCTGCGGTGTGTTGCCCCCTGCCCAGGGTCGGTCCCCGCTTTGCGCCCGTAGTTCCCGGGATAGGCTCCGCTCGCCCCTGCGACCCCGGTTGGGATTAAGCGATTCAGATAATGGCTGAATGAACGAACGAATGAATGCAGGCCCTCCTTAATTTCGCAATGTTGCGGTCGCAAATTCAGTCAATCCCCACAAATTCATCCCGACCTTGCAATTCTGAACAATTACCGCAACTTTTCCGCATTTTTTGTTGCACTCGTTGTTTTCCACAAAACGTTAAACCAGACGTCTGCGAACTCATTTCCTTGTTGCATTAAACGTGATAAAAACACCTCACATTTACCTTCAAAAATAACTAAACGGTTAATGGTTACGAAAAAGAATAGTGGTTTTGTTTAGTTCATTTTAATTCATGGTTAATAAATAATCATAAGGGGGGGGGGGTCAACTGCCTAAAAACACCGCAACTTCAGGCATTTAAGGCCGCAATAATCCCAAAAAAAGGCCCGCAACATCCTGGAGGGACTGTGAATGGAAGCGATTGTGTTAAATCAGCTTTTATTTAAATAATTCAAGCCCTGGCTATCGCTGCACTTCAATCAAATCAAAATCTCATCGTAGCAGGCTTCGCGATATCTGCGGACATCAATTACGTCATTGTCCGCCGAATCAACCTAATACTGTATCGTGATGAAACTTGCGATTTACTCCCGCTCCCATCGTCTTCCCCTCCAGCCTGGCAACCCGTCGTGCCAGGTGTGCGCTCCTGCGTCATTCGACTATCGCTATCACCTCGGTGCACTTGCTCTGAACGGGAACGGGGAAAGGGAGCAGGGAGGAAGTGTTTTGACTAGGAAAAAACGCGTGAGGAAACGTCCACGTGTTTAGCGACAACCAAAACGCCGGGGAACGCGGGGAGCGTCACGCTGTCGGCGTCGAGTGTGTTTTTCCAAAGCCTGAGCCAAGCTAATGTGTGGGGAGGAAGGGACTGGCATATTGCGACAGTGTAACGTCTCACAGTCATGAGGACGCACGCACACACGGTGACGATAAAACACTCATTCGCTGCCAGATGACTCATGAGTGCAGCGCTGAATGTAAATAGAATCGCTTTTAATCTTAAATCCACATTTTTCACAAGAAACAGGAAAAAACGTTCAAAATGACTGGACCCGTCACTAGTATGAAACAGGATTTAGAAAAACACACACCTACATATGCAAATGCATAAGTGTGTGTGTGTGTGTAAACATGTAAGTGCTCAAATACACACACACACAAACAAGTCCATACACACCCCAAACGACATCAACGCAATCTCACCGGTCTAAAAACACACAAGCCCACACACACACACACACACACACACACACACACCTCGTGATCCTGTTTCTGCTGCCCTTGCTGAACCACAATGTTGTGTCCCTCTGTGTGAGCGAGTGTCTCGTGAGGCGGACGGCTTGCCGGGGCCACATGACGGCAGGAATTCCTCGCTGCCTCGGCCCTGATGTAATCCCTAAATCGAGCCTGCAGGAAGTCTGGGGGAGAAAAACATGCTGTGGGCAGCTGGCACGCGTCGGCCCTCACACCTCTGACACACTTCGGCTCCCGGGGGCCGCACTCGCTCGCTCGCTCGTTGGCTCGCACGCTGATTTGTATCTGTTTCGCGATAATAAATATACTTCGATGATGGCCCGTTTTCAGCCTGCCGAGGGCAAAGTCCTCGCTGAACCTGTTCAACTGCAGCGGGGCCTAAGTGACTGCGAGAGTGGGGGGCCTCGTGAAGCATTTAAGGGTCTCACGTGTAGTTACGCAAAAGGCAACATGCTGCATCAAATATAACAGGACAATATTTATTCATAAATATTAAAGAGAGTTGGTGTTAATATTGACATTATTTTAAAATGGTAAATGTTAATATTAATAAGAATATTGTATATTCTATATCAATATTAAATTAATACTATTATCAAATTAAATTAAAACAGCTTGTAGAAATTATTATTATTATTATTATTATTATTATTATTATTATTATTATTATCAGAAGCCAAAAATGTATTTCATATGAATATTAACATAGAATAGAATATAGAATATGAATATGATATAAATAATAGAATATGAATAAAACCCTAAACTTGAGTTTATTTGTGTTGTTCTGTTAAGGCAAAAGACAACACCACATATATGGTACATATCACAATGCAATTGCAAAGTAGAAACTATAATGTTATTATATTTATTAACGGATGTCAAAAGAGGAATTTTATGTTAATATTAAATCAAAATACTAAAAATTTTACGAAAACGTTTGGATTGACTCTTATTTGGTGTGTGTGTGTGTGTGTGTGTATGTGAGTGACATCTTGTCTAGTTACACAGAAGACAGCATGCCGTGTTGAGTACAGCATAAGTGACAACATGATATTTATTAATACATGATGATTTTATGGTAATTTTAATATTATGTTAAAATATTACAAAAGGTTTAGCAAAATCCTGTACTGAGTTGAGTCTAGTTGGGCAAAAGATAAAATGCTTTGTCAAAAATATATCACAATAAAATATTAGCTCTCTTATTTTATTTATTAATAGTGGCCAAAATAATGATTTTGGTGAAATGGCTAATACTGAGCTAAAATAACTAGAGCTGTAAAGGGAAAAAAAATATGGGCTTATTTTATTTTTTTTGTGTGTGTGTGTGTGTGTGTGTGTGTGGTTGCATGTGTGTATGTGAGATGCATACTTTCAATACCACAACAAGTGCAAGTGTGATGTAATATTCTTATGGTACTAGATGTCAAGAGTTTGCATTAATTTGTCATGTTAAAATATTACAAAAGCTTAAGAAAAAAGTGTACTTAAGTGTGTGTATTCTTTAAAATAGCGTTAACATCGTTGTAAATATGACAATAAGACAATTATTATCAAGTACAAGTGTAAAATAAAGAAACTATGTTAATATATACACTAATAATTATTATATTTGTTAGTATTTATAATGTTAAAATTTTACAAAAAAGATTTTTTGTGATATTATTGTGTGTGTGTAAAGTTAACATATAACATTTAGAATTGTTGCATTACACTCTTACCACAGATCAAAAACATAATATTTTTAAGACATTTGCTGAATAGTGGAAGCCTTTCACACAATGATAATACAGAGGAAAATACCCGCCTCGTGTAAAGCCCCGTCTTTTGCTTAGGATTTTTGTGAACTTATTTTCTTGTTGTGAGCAATTTGACAATCACAGCTACGTCTTCACTTCCCCTGTTCCTAAATAAAGTTACCTCAGTTAGCTTGTCATAAATATTCCCCAAGCTTAAGCTGTACAGAGATGTATACAGTTATAGTTGCTGATTTAAGCTCTCACTTGGACTCCGGGAAGAAGCGGACTGAATAGAATGGACAGAGAGAGTGTGAGGCATAAATGGGTCTTGAGCAGGACCTATACCTCAGCAACATCAGCCTTCTCTCCTCCGTGCTAAGGCATCTGCTTAAAGCTGCTGTAGAAAGAAGAGAGACACATAACTGTTAGAGCTGCTGTCTCTCTCTCTCTCTCTCTCTCTCTGGGCGTGTGTGTTCACTTTGTCTATTTTGTACCGCTATACACACATTCCACACAGTTAATCTTAAAGAGAATGTAATGTTTCTTGTCACTTGACAGATGCTAGTTAATTTTCTCATTTTTTCATCATGCTTTTTTTTAGACTGCTTTAAAAATAACAACTTTAGAACACATGTGCAAAAAAATAGAATGGGGAAAAAAGCGGCTTAGGAAACATTTTTTGTGGCAAGTAAAGATTAAAGGCCGATCACAAATCTCAAATTCTTTGGAAGGAGCATTTAGTTCTTTATATGAACTGACCCAGTATTAACACAAAACCCTCTCAAAGACTCACAAATGATATCACTAGGGACAGACGTTTGAGAGCGAGCGTTGATTCCCTGGCAGAAAGGCGGAGATAGAGCTGTTTTAAACATTCAAAACAACAACAACAAAAAGGTTGTGAGCTTGACACTTGAACCCGATCTCCAAGAGCTTGAACTCAACCAAGAACATGATGCTTTAGACCCAAGACGAAATATCTGGTTTGAATCGTTTTGTCAGTTTCATCAACTCCTGAAATATACAGTTTACTGGTAAGAAGTGAAACTAAATAAATATTCTAAGTCAGCAATTTACATATTTCCCTTGGCCTAAACCATCACATTTGTCAGTGCACATTTCACTCCCCAGAAAAGACAGCAGGCGGTGAGGGAGGCGATGTGGGAAGACAAAAGTGCAAACGCCATAATCTAAACAATATCAGTTTACTCAAGAGATGGTGATCAATGCGAGCTCTATTTGTAGAACTGGACAGCATTAATAATTTAAGTGAAGCACCTTTCAGGCCGAAGCTATACGCTACTCGCAGCTCCAGGCATCAGCTGCAACTTACAGCAACTAAACCATACACAACTGAATCATTATATCATAAAACCCGCCACTTTGTCTGATAAGGCACCGCACCTGGAAGAAGTGGGAAGAGAGACAGCCGTGTGTGTGTGTGTGTGTGATTGCGTGGTGTGTGGTTAAAAACACAATGATGCGTAGCTAAGTTGGAAGTGGTGGTGGGGGGTTTCCAGTGAAGGGATAGCCACAGAGAAAGAACCTTAAATACATTCAACACATTCCATGATTACTGTAAACTCTGTTTACAGCTTGGACATGTCCAGTAAAATGTCTACAGCGTTTTCTGTTCCTCAAAGTACTGTTTACTTACTCAGGAAGGGGACTGAGGGTGGCAAAGGTGACAGTGGGTGTAGAATCACACACAGCTGAACCACTGACACTAAAGCCTATGAACTTCAACTAAAGCTCATTTAGTATAGTATTAGTATTTCGCCCATACTAATGAATTTATCATCAATAATAATAAAATTATTTAATGCAAACAAACAAACTAACTAACTAACAAACAATAACTCTCTGAGTAAAACCTGGCCTTGTGAACAACTTCCAAGCTATTCCGTCGTCTGGACAAAGGGCAGAAAGATCCACAGTTTGTAAAAACAAAGCGGATCTTAAGAACTGTAACGTGTGTAATATATAAATAAAGGAATTTTACAGTGCTATTAATTTTTTTGCCTGTTGTAGATAGCAATACTTTTGTTACAATACTTATGTAAAAAGTCTAGCATCAAGTCCTAACGCTTTTGGCCGACCCTGTAAAATCAAATGGAATAATAAATTAACTTGTAGTAACTTTAGCTAATATTGTTTTATATACAGAACCATGAATTAACAACAAAATGACTAGACAAAAACTGTAGAAGAAATTCTCTTAGTTTTTTGATCAACTATCTTTTAGAAAAACTAAATCAGGGTACAAATATCTACTCTGTTTTGTCAGTAAGAATGAAGTTGAGCCTTACAATTAGTTAAGTGCGTAATATGTGTGTAATATTAAATGCAGAAACTGAGCAGAAGAGACATTGAATATTATGAGAAATAAATTACATGTGAGGCAAACAACTCACACCTCGTCCGAGGGTGGGGTGTCTGTCCTGTCAGTTCACATGATGTGAGAGTGAGTGAGAGTGAGTGAGAAGTGTGAAGAGATACCTGTCCAGCAGTTCCATATTCCTAAAGACAAGGTGTGTGCTACTGTACTCCATCTGGGGTCAGCGTTGACTGAAAAATCTTCACGGCTGCTGCCGTTGACCCACACCAGGCTGCCTCCAGACAAGCCAGTACAAGTCAGGCATGTTCCTGCTCAGCACAGCGCCCTCTGTCTCCAGCTGAGAGAGAGAGAAGAGAGAAGAGGTGAGAAGAGGTGAGAGAGAGAGAGAGAGGAAAGGTGAGAGAGGTGGAGGTGAGAGAGAGAGAGAGGAAGAGAATTGAGAGAGGTGAGAGAGAGAGAGGGCGGAGAGAGAGAGTGAAAGAGAGAGGAGAGAGGAAGAGGTGAGAGAGAAGAAGAGAGAGAGAGTGAGGGAGAGGAAGAAGAGAAAAAGAGCGAGAGAGGGGAGAGAGAGAGAGGGGGGGGGGGAGAGAGGGAGAGAGAGAGTGAGAGAGAGAGAGAAAGGGGAGAGAGAGAGAGAGAGACTTGACAAATGATAGGTTTCTATTCGCAATGCCTCTCAAAGCCATTACACGAGGCTAGTGGGCCAGTCAAATATTGACTGTGACTGTTAATGAGCTTCACAGCATATTATCCTCTCATTCTATTAATTTATATCATTTATAGTTATACCCATGACTTCAAAAAAAGATGATTGCATATAGTGTAAAAATAATAACCATAACTGTGGTAGAAAATAAACATCTTTTACATAAAGTTACATTTGACATTTTTTAATACACAATATTAACCCTTTTTACCAAATGACTTAGAAATAGATGATCACAAGACTCGGTGTAAAAATGTTACCTATAACAATGGTAGCAAATAAATATCTTTAACCCAAACACTTTACATATTTTTTTTTAAATAAAAAAATATTCCCAATTATGTTTTTCTTATGACTTGACAGTCTTGACAGATAGCGTAAAAAATACTACCTAAAACAATGGTAGAAAATCAGCATCTTCAACTTAAAGTTACATTTCACATTTTTGTATAGACATATTGACCATTATTATGTTTTTAGATGAAGTCAAACTCATGTATTTAAAATAAGAAGAAGTTAATGGTAGATTTTTGAAAAGCTGTCCTCATATAAGAGCTTCACTTACTCCCCCTGGTGGTGAGCATAGTGCACAGAAACTTAACCTCAGTAAGTCACCCTCGGAAATCTGTAGAGGCATTTATTTCTCTGTGGGTAAAAGCAATGACTTTTTGTCGCACTGTGAGAACAGCAGTCTAGTGCCATGCTTCCTACGATTCGTTGAGCCCAAATCAAAGTTAATATTCACTGTGTGAATGCAATTATACTCAAGTGTTAGATGGTGTAAGAAAGCAGCTCTTAAAGGTCTTTATCTGTATTATCGTAGAGTCTATGCATGAGTGAAATTTGCGAAATAACTGCAAAAAGTACGAATAGTTGCTACCCTTTGGAATTATCCTCAATTATAGCTGCTCTGTGAAGAAGCAGCAGGGCCGCTCTTAAAGTGTGTTAGTTTATGAGCACAGCACCTTAGAGAAAGTTCATCACTAGGCAGAGATTCTCTCTTTCCCTCTCCGTCTCCCCTCCCCCCCATCTCTCTCTCTCTCTCTCTCTGCAGTCCGGGCTACTTTGCAGTAGTGGAGACTGCACTCCACTGCATCCAAGCACTTCTATTCTGATGACCTTATCAATAAACAGAGCAAAGTCACCAAAGCAAGCATTTCCCATTTCCACCACTGCACGCTGTTCTGCACCGTGACATTTCTCACCGTGTTGCAGTTTTGCCCCGTGCTCTTTGTGCTCTTCACTGTTTTTTGTTTTATACTCTTTCAGATAAGTTGAAATCATGCATGCACCATTACCCGATGTAGTCTGACGAACAGATGGGCCTGTATGATTGCCAAAAAGTGAGACTGGCGGCTTTTCATAAGGGTCTACATCAGCAGGAGACTGTCCCAGGCTAGGAAAGACCACCGTTGCCCCCAGTTACTGTATTTGAGGCTGTGTGGGGCAGATGCTGCAGGGACCATAAAGACTGTGAAGCTTCACGACCGGCCTACTCTCTGCTGCATCGGACGCCCGTTTCTCTTGAGTCATCAGAACTCATGGCACATGTTCCCTTTTTATGAGCCTGAAATACTCTGCCGCTCTCACTCCGGGTCAGCCGAAGCGTGCAGAAGAATGGTCTCTGTGGGAGGCAGAGCTTCAAATATCCCGGGTGCTATTCCAGCAATAAAACGCACAATTTAAAGAGTGGATGTTTTTTTTCAGTTTCACCCAGCCAGGATTAGTGAGAGGGTAAAGAAAGAAATCCCATCGCGACACACCGTGCGTACTCGTGCCTTCTCCTGCTGTTCTTTTATCAATGAGGTAAGAAGTCAGTAAGGGACATCACAGGAGGTGGAGGAATCCTTACTCCAGCAAGTTCAAAGCCTGCTGCATTGATTACATCATCGGAACTGGAGCACTGGTATGGGACAATGCACCATGGGGGGGAAGAGGAAAAGAGGAAGGGAGGGTGGGGGGGGGAGGAATGGAGGAATGGAGGGAGGGAGGGGTAATCAGGCTAATCTTGGTACTCGTTCTCTCTCTGGAGTCCCCTGCACAGACAGAGGGCACAAATGCGCTCCAAGCTGCCAAACTCAGCAGCAGAGTCATGCAGCAGGAAGCAGAGGCATTGGTCTCTCTCTTTATCTCTTCCTCTCTCTCTCCCACTCTCTCTCACACACACACACACACACACTCTCACTTCACTTCTTCCCTCCTCTGCACTCCATGTGACTGACTGCATGGCTAGCCATGCTAGTGCTAATGCTAAAGCAGTGCAGATGCCGCCATCGCCATGCTAACAAGCCACTGCAGGAGCCGTGCTGCAGGATGCTGCAGGAAAGCTGCTCTCTCTTTATCTCTCTCTCTCTCTCTTTCTCTTTGCCCACATGGGATGGAAATAAGGAAAAGTGGTGCATGCTTTGCTGAGTTGCTTTTTTTTTTGGCGAGGGGAGGGAGTAACACTGTGCACGCTGGGCAAACATGCTCACATTGCACTGTACCGGGCAGCTGCTCTCTGGAGAGAGAGAGATGGAGTGAGGGGAGAGGGAAAGATGAAGATGGGACAGAGTAGAGGGACGGAGGGAGGGAGGGAGGGGGTGGGGGTGCAGAGAACGTCAGGTGAGTGCGGCAAATTTGCTTTTTGGCTGTGCAGCACCAGCGAGAGAGAACCTCCCCCCCTCCTCTTTCCCTTCCTTTCTTTCCTTCCCCCTTCAGTGAGGAGCTGGAGAAAACTGCAGTTTCTGCTAATGATGTCAGGCTGTGAATCTGACAGTGATGTATCGCGCCTCACGTCCCTCCTGTACGTGTAGATACCTCTAAAGCCGGTGCCGTAGCCCGTTCAGATGTTGAAGAATAGTTGAACTCATCATCGCTGTGAGAACACTATGCTAAAGAGCGTTTCCTTCACACTGCACAATAACGCTTGAGAAACTTGAAGTTTAATAAAACTGAAGCGATTTGTAAAAACTACAAGCGATTTAACTTGTGACACTTTGCTAAACATTTATGTGAAGATGAACATCTAAAGTTAATGGTCAGCGTTATCCACACTTTTATCAGAGAGGCTAGACTTTCAGCAAGTAAAGACTTCTAAGTCTAACTGCTCTCCCCACATCCTCATTTCCCTCCATTTTTCTTTCATACTCTCTCTCTTTTTCTGGGCATCTTTGGACAGCGGCCGAGAGATGCAATTCAAGAACGAAAGAAACGTTGCCCAGTCAAGTCACTCAAATGTCACACTGTACTAGCGGCGCTTTCATTCGCACACCACACACATGCTCCGAGGGGGGCTCTTATGCACCTGGAGCGGTTAAACTTAACGTCAAAAGCTTCTGTTAGAGCGCCATCGGGGGGTTTTGTGCAGGTGACACGGCTGGCTGACATACACCCACACACACACACACACACACACACACCGAGCGATCAGTTCTGCAGTGTGAACGTTCTGTCCCAGCTAGGCCGCCCTCAAAACTTGTCACCACTTTCACTTCTGCTGCAGGCTCCTTAACTCCTTCCCTCCCACATACACACACATACACACACCACAGATATGAGAGAGAGAAAGCGCAAAAGAGAGAGAGAGAGAGAGAGAGAGAGCAAGAGAAACAGAAACTGACGCGTCAGAGCACTTCTGAATACTAGAGCTGCTCCTCCAACATAGTGCTGAGTAAGATGTGCCAGTATCTTTTATTCATGCCAGTAAAGCATGCATTCTGCACCAGTCATGGCTCCCGACTCTCTCCCTCCTACATCCGGCCTCCCTCCACTCCTCCTCCTCATCCTTCTCATCCACCTCCTCCACCGGCTGCTGCCCAGTCCGCCTCCGCTATTTTAAAAACCGTGCCATGTGTTAGCACACGCGCGGGAAGCCGGCTGGTGCAAAGCCTTACGACAGCAGCCCAGAGAAGCCCACTGCAGAACCGCAATCATCACGCAGCGCTGACGTGACGGGGCTCCTTTAAGAGCCGTCCCCAGGCTGGGCCAGGTGGGAGAATGATTCTCCCTCCCGATGTAGAAATAGACGCCAAAGCCTGGAGGATAATTCTGAGCTAAGCCTTTTTAAAAAAAGGGAGGACGAAAACTTTGGTCTGTGTGTCTTTAGCTGAAGAGAGAAATAAAGTTGAGTATACTTACCCCGGCTTGTCTTGTCTTCTCTTCTCTTCTTCTCCTTCTCTTCCTGGGATGCGGAGCTTCTGTTGTGCCTTGACTTGAGCTGAAAAGTTGACTGCAGCACTGCCTCCTGCACGGAATGACATTGTTTGCTCTCTCTCTCCCTCCCTCTCTCTCTCTCTCTCTCTCTCTCTCTCTCTCTCTCTCTCGCTGTCTCATTTTCCCATCTTGGTCTATCTCCCTCCCTCCCTTGCACTCTCTCTCTCTCTCTCTCTCTCTCTCCTCCTTCTCTATCTATCTGTCTCTCTCACCCTCCCCCTCCGCTTCGGTGCGCTCGCTGGTGCCTCCAAACTGCACAGCTCAGCAGTGTTTCCCCACTGCAGCAGCTCCTACATGAGCGAGTGTGCCGTGACTTTTAAAGGGGAACGCAACCTCGAGGGTCAGTCTACACCTCTGCCCCCTCCCACTACCAAACCCACCCCTCCCCATCGACAGCGCTGCCCCCCCCCGACCCCACCCCCACGCCAATCCGACCCACCCTCATTACTGCCTGCATCAGCTGGACAAGACGCTCCTCAAAAACCTGGGTGGGGGGGGGAGTGAACGGAAGAGAAGGGAAGGCTATATGAATCCCCCCACCCTCCTCCACCTCTTAAGTCTTTTTTGATAAAGAGGTGACCCTGTTCAAGTGTGTGTTGCACTCGCCATGCAGGGACCATCCATCATCAGAGCTGACACTGGCCTAAATCCACATAACAACACTGACGTTAATGGCCGTTGGCTAAGTAAACGGTTCGGGCTAGCGGCCGTATTGCATTCAGAAAACGGGACTGCGTAAAGCCGATTGAGTGACCGTCTTCCTCCTACTTTCCGTCTCTTTCTCTTTCTCCGCTGTGACACACCGGCATAGCGGAGGACAGTGCAAAGCGGTAATGCATCCATTGTAAGACGGAGGGAAAAGAAAAGAGTTGCAGAAACACGAAACCACATTTTACCAGCATCTTAAGAAACTCGATCTGAGGGCGACTGAGGTGTATCAGTGCCTCCATTGCTACCGGCAGGTCAAGCGTCTGTGAGTTGGGGAGATACATTACCAGCAGCACGCAACATAATATGTGACAGAGGAAGACCGCAAAGCTTTTTGACAATCAAGATGATTGTAGCTCGCCTCGGGTTCCGCTCCCAAAACGCCTCGGTGTGCGGCTAAAATCCTCACAAAGGCCGCGACTGGCGTTGGCTCTGTTGTACCTCGTGTGAGAGAGTGTATTGAGAGGTCCGGCCTTCTCGCCGGACAGTAAATCAATCTCAAGCCAACCATCTCTACATCAGCAGAGCTTGAGCCATAACGCTGCTGTTTCTCGGCCTCTGCAGCACCATATTGACTAGAACTACAGGAACACTTTACTGCAATTAACTAGAGACTCTTGTCCAGGACTTCAGTGGTGTGACCAGAACACTGAAGGGTTTGAATACCAGTTGATCCAAAAAACGTTGAGCCCCTGAGTAAGTCCCATCCAGTCTGTGACAACATCTTTATGTGTTTCCTTCAATTATTTTAAGATATGATATGCACTCAATCATTACTGAAATATCCAAGCTTTAACAGTTGAGCATGTGTACAGTGTAACCCTTATCGAGGAACTATGAAGGCAGAAACAAACAAAAAAATCTTAAATTAAATAATTGTTCATTAATCGTAAGCAAGGTAAAATATTCAATTAATTGTTTGTTATTATTCCTTCTGCCTGCCGCACCCTGCATTCTACAACCACACTCCTTGACCACCTTGACCTCCCTGCCACACTCTTGATCCACTGACTTTACTCACATATACTGTACAACCACAGATCTCTCCATTTTTTCTGACCATCCAGACCACCAAACCCTTTTACTACGGCTGAAGGAAAAGTCCAAATTCTTGCCACATTTTCCTGTGAAACCACTCAACCACTCAAAGGGACGCTGGACCAAAATTCTAATCGAGGTGCATATGGAATTTTACGGAATTTTAAGATGAGACGTAAAGTCTCAATTAAAATTGACTGATAGTTAGCCATATTTACACCTCAAATAGAATTAAGTGTCAGATGGCAATCCTGGCCAGAATGATACATTCTAAACTTATACTTTTATACCTCTGCTATTTTTTCTGCAGTCAAGAACCACAGTTAGGAGCAGATGGTAGCGTAACAGTTAGGGTGTTCGTCCCGTGACCAGACTGTCGCCGGTTCGAATCCCACACCGGTCAAGTTACCACTGAGGTATTCATGAGCAAGGTACCGTCCCCAAGCACTGCTCCACAGGCCCATGTTAGCTGCCCACTGCTCCTTCATGGATAGGTCAAATGTACAACTAAGATAGTTGGCAACTAATTTAATAATCGATTAGTTGGGTCTACGTTATTATACACATACGCACAGTGGCTACCCACTAATGTGGGGACAGTAAGCTAACCAAAGCCGCAGTGGCAGCACCATTAAGCTGGATGCTGACCGCCATAAAAGAAGAATAAGAAGGAGATGAGAACCGGTGTCGTGTGTTGATGTCACAAAAATTGGGTAGAAACGCATAAATGATATTGTTCGCAATGTTACCGCGCACGACTGTCTCTCAGGGAAGTCATCACTGAAGCGTTCCAGTTCAGTCAAATCTTTCCATTTATTACAGACAAAACTCATTTTTAGCTGATAAATAACAAACACAAACAACCTTGTACTCACAATACAGCAACTTACTTGATATTTTCAGTGATTATTCCGACGCGTGTCCAGCGCATTATTGTGGCGTGACAACCATGTGGAACGCCATCTTGCGCAAAAATCTCCCAGAAATCCCAGAACTCAGGCCAAAATGAGTCCAGATTGGCTAAAAATGGCCATATTTCTTTATTTTCAATTAATCAGTAAATATTTGTTCCATTTTATAATGTTAGAGAGTAAAAAATAAAATAGAAAAATAGTTTAGTGGAAATTATTATTTTACCATCCCCAAGCACTGATCTCTGGGTGCTGCATGCCAGCTGCCCACTGCTCCTTCACAGATGGGTCAAATGCAGAGGTCACATTTCGCTGTGGTGCACTGTGTGCTGTGTTCATAATGACAAAAATCACTCACTTTAATTCTGCGTAATTCTCCCTTCATGTCCTCCAGAGCCCAGGATCTTTTTGCCTGCACTTAACTACAACTAAATGTCAAGTCTCATGCTACAGATCTTTCTGTCCAACACCATAGAACATTACATCCCCACTGTTTCCTCACATAGAACCACTGCAGAGAATTTGTTCTGAACATTCGGAGGACAGAGATCACAATTTGGTTTAGTACAATTCAAAAAGAGGCAGTTAGTTTGTAAACAGCTTCGGGAATGAACAGAACAGCAAGCACATCCTGCTATAAGCTCATATACAGTACTGTGCAAAAGTTTTAGGCAGGTGTGAAAAAATGCTGTAAACAAAGAATGCTTTCAGAAACGGAAGTGTTAATCATTTATTTTCATCATTCAACTGCAGTGAATGAACAAAAGAGAAATCTAAATCAAATCAATATTTGGTGTGACCACCCTTTGCCTTCAAAACAGCATCAGTTCTTCTAGGTACACTTGCACACAGTTTTTGAAGGAACTCGGCTGGTAGGTTGTTCCAAACATCTTGGAGAACTAACCACAGATCTATAATCCTATAATCCTACAAAATAATATAATGACTACAAAATAATATAATGACTATAATCCTACAAAATCCCTGACTTTGTGCAAGTGTACCTATAAGAATTGATGCTGGTTTGAAGGCAAAAGGTAGTAACACCAAATATTGATTTGATTTAGATTTTTCTTTTGTTCGCTCACTTTGCATTTTGTAAATTGATAGCTCATTTCATACATAAAATGCAGCCCAAACTGCTGTACAATGGGAATAAAATCAGGGAAAAGAGCAACTAAACAAGTGCATAGAACATTGGAGTATAAATAAGTGAACAAATTAGGCAAATTAGACTATAATAAACACCTAGTGCAAAATAGATAAATGGATAAAAAGACATTTGCAAGGTCTAAAAAGTAAAAAGTTAAAGATAGAAATACAATACATTAAAAAATATTAAAACCCAGTGTAAAGGAATAACTTCAATAGTGAAAAGTTTGAGAATTGATTTGACCTCTGTTTATATGTGTTACACTAATTTTATGGAACAAAATTCGAGTATTAAATATAAGATAATGTAAGTGATGTGTGAATTGTGAGGAACTCTGCACCTCTCTCTCCTTTACAAGTATTTTAATGCCCTTGACTTTCTGAGCCATTCAGATAGCATATTCTGTTTTATTTCCTCAGTAACATCACTGAGTTCAAGAACGATCACGTGCTGATTAAATTCCATTGGCTGACTCTCTGGACACGCGCAGGCACGGCCTCGCTCAGGTTTGCGGCGTATGACTTTGACATATATGAAAATGCCTTTCCCAGCATCTCCTGCCTCTGTAACAGCATCTCCGCTGATGAATAAAACACGAATGGAGGCCTTTTTACACAGCCGGTCACATTACCCCTCGACTCACCTGACGTTCTGACTCAGCTACTACTGTGTCCCCTCCAGCCTCATCTTCCTCCTCCTCCTCTTCCTCAGCCCCTGGGAAGCTCCGGCATGTCTGTCTTTTACGATGTAAGGGCTGTTCTTTCATTCGTTTGTCTATCACAAACCCCGACCCCGATGTGGCTGCCTTGTGAGGGTTCCTGAAACACATTTGGTGTAATTTTCATGCACAAAAATATAGACGCTAGTCTTAATTTCTTGCAAAGAGCAAATTCAGCGTTTGCTTTAAAGACTGCACTCTCTACTCTAGTAGATTACAGGAGTGATTTATATGGAAGTATAAAGCGATGCACCAAGTCAGCATGTGTTCACGTTCACTGCATGCGCCCCTTTGACCTGGTTTATTTCTCTGGCTAATCGACCGGCCGAATAAACGTAAAAAGCTGCATTGATCTCATTGATCTCGCAGGTTAACCGGGAGGCGCCCCAAGCTCTCGGCTGGTCACTCGAGTTGGCGGTTTAACTGAATCTTCGTGTTTGCTCAGTCTGTCCCTACTCTGACCTGACAGAGTCAGCTGTGCCCCCTCAAAAAGAGCTGCTGCACCTTCATCGGCTGCCCCTCTCAGCCCAAAACTGCCTTGACCACCAGCAGAGGGGATTAAAAAAATAAGTCTGCAGTTAACATGAACTGGCTACAAAAATTCATTCATGGGCTCAGTGCCTCCAAGATGACCTTTTTTCGAAGCAGGGGAGATTGCTCCGTAGGCCAAGACTGGTGCAGAACACACACACACATACACACACACACACACACACTGCCCCCTCAACCACAGTTGGAGGGTTTTAGGTTACAGAAATACTTTATATCAAGCTAATAATCCCTTACAGTGCACCTAATGTGCTTAGAATGTATAAATGTAATTTTCCTGGTTAAGATAATTAATTGTAACATCTATACAACTACAACGAGCATTCGCAAAGCAATTGTGTCTTCCATCCAACATCAAGATGTTGCTTCAGAAGCAAAGGTCAAAACATGAAACGTGTGCAATAATCTTGAGCCACTCCTCATTTCTTTAGGTTTTGCCTGGAAAATGAGTGGGTGAATTATTGCAACATGTGCAAACAAGAACATCTGGTTCTTTGGAACCAAAACATGAAGAAAAGTGTAATGGTGACACAGTAATATATACTGTATAAACATTTGCATGTATTTGCATGCGTGCACACACCCTTAGAAACAGTGCAAATTCAACGTCAGACGTAGACGTTCTTGAACTTTAATTTCCCTGGTTAAGATAATTAATTGTAAAATTTTCAGTATTAAAATGTGCGTTCATTATGCAATTATGCCTTCTGTCTAACATCATTGTGTTCAGAAACTAAAGGAGTTCTTTCCAAGAGGTTCTTTTATGTACTTTTGAGTCTGGCTGCCAGCAGTTTGCTAGTGAGCCACAGCATGAGGCAGATCTGAGTAACTGCCATATGATGGATTGATGTCTCCAGAGAGGCCACACTCGAGTATACGACTGGCAGCTTTACGCAAGAAAATTAGTTCTGACCCCATGAGCTGTCAAAGCCTATGCCACTTATATCACCGATTGCAGTGGCGTTGATGTAATGTGCAAACTCAAAATGAATCGCAGAGGGAGAGGATTTGGATTTTGACAGTGAAACACTGCATCCCACTTGTGTACGTATGCGTTCAGTGCAACCTCGGCAACAACGCACTTAATGAAACAAGTGTGCAAGGCTCATTTCACTCTTCAATTAAATATTAAGTGCTTCGTTGAGGCTTAGAGTGGTTGGTATTACATGGCCATATTAGCCTTATTCAGAGCCATAATAAAACCACAGCAGGGATGAGCATGTAGCTATATATCAGAATCTATGCAGGCAGAGTGTCATTACTCAAAACAGCCTCCCTCTGCTCAGCAACTTTACTGGAGGAGCAAATGAGATATGTTCACATACAACAGCCATACGCCACACACACACACACACACACATATATATATGCGATAGCGCAGTGGTTGGCGCTGCAACCTCACAACAAGAGGGTCCTAGGTTCGATCCCCGGATCGGCCGTGGGGCCTTTCTGTGAGGAGTTTGCATGTCCTCTCCCTGTTTGCGTGGGTTTTCTCCGAGTGCTCCAGCTTCCTCCCACTGTCCAAAACCATGCACTCTAGGTTAATCGGTGACTCTAAATTGGCCCCGTAAGGTGTGAATAGGAGTGTGATTGTGTGTGTGTGCCCTGGGGTGTGCCCTGCACCCGTAGTTCCCGGGATAGGTTCTGTTCCCAGGTTGGAATAAAAGGTTCGGATAATGAATAAATGAATCTATATTTATATAGATTATAAATATATATATATAATATATATATAATACATATAACACTAAATACATTTATATGCATGTGTGCAAATTCCTATGTAAAGATATAAAGATCATATAATAGATATGATATAAATACATATCACATATCATGTCTATATATAACCCGGTCATATATCATATATAGATATGATATAAATAATTTTAGATATATGCTATTGTTTGCGCATATGATTTTCTGCCCATTTACTGTACGTGCTGCCTGACAATGTACAGCATCGGCCGGCATTCCGTATAAATTCCGCTCGGGATCAAAGTCCCACAACCTTCTCACTCCCTCTGCAGTATGAATGTGGAGTAGCAAAGCAGGGGAGTGATGTAATGATGCAATGTGTAGGTCATATTCCATACTCTTACAAATACCCCTCTCCTAATTGCACCTCCAACTGCTTGTAAAGCTGATATGTGGGACTAGATCTGCAGGGGAAGAGTGAGAGGAAGTTAGTAACGAGAGCGCGTTCTGTATGATTCCCTTCAATGCTGCATTTCAATTAATGCTGCATTTGCTGCAGGGACTGTAAAGTATTGCAGCATTTAAAGGAGCAGTAAGCAGCACTTTTATCATCTTTCTGTGGCTACTATAAAAACCGCAAACAAGTCTGCAGGTCACTACTGGACACAATTCAAAAACTCATACTTTGCACTCTGTAAAAACTAACGCATATGTAATTTCAAAATATTGATTTTTATTGCCTATTAAATGTAATTTAATAGAATATATGAGAAAGTGAGGAAAAATGGAGACATATTCATTTTGATACTAAGAATTTAATAGATTTAACCAACATAATTTAATATATTTTAAAAACTAAATTTATGTTCCAGATTAATTCTTCATGTTACATTTTTTTAAACCAAAAAATTAATCGTAATTGAGCACAGGTCAGCCCAATAAATGAACCCTACCACTACAAAAAAAAAAAAAAAAAAAAAGAACTGCAGCACACAACCTCCTTCCAGAATAGTAAAAATCACAGTCGGCTCGGCTTTGCGAGCGGAGTGGCTGCGTGTTTGTAGAGGGCCATTTTGACCTCTATTAAATGGACGGATCCTCTGGGGATCTGAATTGATGCTCTATGCAGATGAATCACTTCACTTTAATGAAGAATGTATAATGAATTAATGTTACATATCTCATTCATATGGGAACGATCATTGATATTGTTATTTAGTAAATAAGACAAAGATTTAGCAAAGAATCCCCTCTATCAGCAAAAGACAATAATTCCAGTTTTTCTGCTCAGAGGGATCTCAGGACGGATCTGCTGCTCTGCGGAATACGTTTCACAGTACAACATTTAAAGGGGCAGCACACTATTGCCTCAGTTGAACTGAAGATACATTTGCATAAATGTGTCACACCAAACTGGCTGTAAGTGAATGTCTGGCCTGATAAAGCAGTTAATATCTGATTTGTTTTCATGTGCACTATATTTCTTCTAGGAGGCATTGCCAGTTTTGAACATTAAAGTTGTGCTGCTCCTTCAACTTTCCACTGCACCTAGAAAAACCATGAATAGAGCATCAATTTATGATTTAGTAGTACTGAATAGTACATTTTGTTTGGACAAGTGCAATACACAGTTTTGCAATAGAGATACAGATATTTTCCTGAATAGCATTTTTTACAAATGCAAAAATGAAAATAAAGGTTTTTTTCATCTTAAAGAAATAGGAATAGATCTGGTGGTTACTGAAAACATCAGGTTTGTTCCTACACACATGCATAATAATACAGTTGCAGTCCTAATTATTAAAAGACATGAAATTACTACTCAGTACATTGCGTAGAAAATATAATTTTCTTTCCACTGTTTTTCCACCATGTTCTATTATATACATTAGATCTAATATCCTTCTGCTTTGACACAGCAGAAGACACATGTGCAGCACACAAAGCAAAATTTCATAGGGAATTTCTGCAGTCATGCCTCATTCTATGGTTATTCAGAGTCATGGTGAATTTTTTTTAACCTGCGCTCAAGTACCACAGCAGAGGTTATTTTCAAAAACCACAACTATCTTGGCAGTAGAAGTTTTGATACGCCATTGATGTATTTTTTTTTATCCTGCATGCTGGATTCTTTGAGGCACATGGAGGGCTTTCACACTCTCTACACAATAGCCATTGTTGGGAGTGAATATGTGTGAAGTCTTGGCCTGAATGCAGTGCTGCCGTTTGTTAATGTCAGGAAGAGGTGGCGGCTCGAGTTTCACAAAACCTGCTGCTATGATCAGAATGTTGATGCAGCAGTTTGTCATAACATGATATTCTTCTTAGAAAGGGTTCGACCGGAGATTCACATGCTTACATTCCATATCTGTACGAAACATTACTAGACTAAGGGCGTGTGCATTGGAAATAAGATGGATAGCGCTTTTGTCTCAATATGCTTCAGGCAGAGAGCAATGCACCTAATATTTCATTTATTCATTGTATAAATATCTATTTCAGTGTCTACACATGAATTTCATATTGACTGGTATTTTCAGACATGAATCCTTATTTTAGTTTATCCAAATTCTACGGGTGTATTTTTCAGTCTGTACAGTTAGATACATGAGTACTTCTACCTGAACGGAAAACAATCTATATTGTATTAAATATTATTATACTAATTTGAATTAAATGTGTTTTGTATTAAATTTTACATATTACACACAACATGCTCTAGATGCTGTAAAGGTCAAGGTTTTGTTGTGTAAGATGACTTTGAATGACCTTAACTACTGTTCATAGTTTTTTATTTTATTATATCGTCAACGTTCATTTATTTTTTTTAATGCATGCAGTAGAGCACCTTATTCCACCATGCTGCATTAGACGATTTTGCATGCAGCATTCTTTAAAGACTCCATTTCCCATGGTTGATTCCTTCCTCATGGAGAGTCCAAGGAGACTGCAGCAAAAAAAACAGCAAACTACTGCTGGCTGCAAAGGGCCTACCTGTGATCCTCCCACAGCCATAAGTGTTTAGTGTTGATTATTTCTGCTCTCAGCAGCAATGCACCACTCAAGTCCTGCAGGCGATCTGACGAATGAGCCGCGATATTGTATAGGGGAACATGCACTGCAGCAACTGTCCCACGTTCACCACAAGCTCCCCCAAGTAAGACACGAGCTGAGTCACTTTACTGCATGCACAAGCCCCCTTCAGTGCGCACACACACCTCTCTAATCCTCACTCTATTTGTGCTGCAGTGCACCCAAGGGACTATGCACTGAGGTGAGGCTGCTACAAGCTAAGATATTTGCTTTCAGTAAGCAGTCTCATCTCCTCGTGACCTCCGTGATGTAGCCGCGCTTTACAGGCTTTGCAGTGTCTCTGATCTCGCTTTTCGGCTTCACGTAATGCAGGCCATCACCTTCATAAATTGCTGAACAGTTTGCTGTACCATAGTCACATTATTCTGTTTGTTTTTTTCGCCACAAATCTCTCATAACCATTACACTGACTGTATAGTTGATATTATCCATAGTGTATTGTCTTGAATACTGTGTTTTTATATTGTATATTTTGGTGATGTATACAAAACTGTCTGCATCAATGTGTATTATATATTGAGATGTTTTATAGTGTTTATACCATCTTTTTTGTGTTTCTGTACTGTCTATATAATTACTAGAGACACAAACGAGCAGAAACAAATTGCTTGTAGATTCTTTAACCTACACGGCAAATAAATCTGATTCTGATGTCACATTTTAGACATGCAGTGGCTTAACTCCTTTAATGCACAGCATCCACTTGACGGAACACGTCCATAGGTTTTGACTTAGTGGTTCATAATTTGTGCATGATAAGGTTAAAGACAATAATGTAATACAATATAGTATCATATAAATCTGGGTCTGATGTCACATTTTAGATAAGCAGTGACTTCAGTGACTGCAATCCACTTCAGGTGACAACCAATTTAGATTTTGACTTAGTGGTTCATATTTCATGCATTAAAGGGGTAACCCCCCCAAAATGTAAAATATATATAAAATAAAGTGTAATATAATATAAATCTAATACTAACTGTCATATTTTAGGTATGGAGAGGCTTTAACCTTTTAATGCACAGCATTCACTTGAGAGAGCAACCGTCAATAGGTTTTTACTTCATTCATAGTTGGTGCATGAAAGAGTAAATCCATAATATAATATAATATAATATAATATAATATAATATAATATAATATAATATAATATAATATAATATAATATAATATAATATAATATAATATAATATAATATAATATAATATAATATATACCATCTATTCATATTTTTAAAATAATGGCATATTACTTTCAATCAACTCCCAGCATCAATTGTAAAAATATTAGCCTTCGTCTTCTCAATCCGGACAACTGAACAGAATTCCTTTTTACAATGAATCTGACAGTGTTCTTGCACTGAGAAAGCACTGCATTTCCTGACGCATCATGCACTCACTCACCTTGACGTGGAGGGGGAGCTTCCTGCGGCCCGCCTGCCTCCCTTCTGCTCCTATAGGAGAGCAGCGGTCCAGGGGCCTGCCTGATGGGACACGGTATTGATTACACTTGAGATGTGGGCTTTTTAAAAGGCTGGCGGAAAAAAGAAGAGACGTAAGCTGCCCCCTCCACGCCTCCCCTGCACCCTCGGCATATTGTGCTAGCGCTGCACAGGAAAATGTGAATTTCGCTTCCAGACAGCTGAGTGTTGGGTAATTTAATTCAGGGCCCTGCCTCCCTGCCAGCAGTGTAAAGTGAGCCGCATTACCTTCAAACCGACTCAACCTTTCATCCTCGGCCCTAAGAACAACGGATAAATAAGGTTAACGGGGAAATGAAGTGCCAAAGTAACAAAAATAAAAACATTGGTGGATGACAATATATTAATAAGGAGATATGTTGATTGACAGCGTAGGGTAGTGGTGTGCATGATCATGATTACCACAAAAAGAAAGTTCTGTGCATGTCAGGACGATATGTACTGTATAAGACAGTGTATCTAAAATATCACACATACGCTATATTACATATTTTCATTTAAATGCATTAATACATTTAAATACATATTTATTATGCAGAAATTCTTGTATGATTTTTGCAGAACAAATTTGAGATTTAGCTGCAGAACTAAATAAATGGTGATTGCTAAAAAGCATGTTTCATAATCACACTTCATCACATCAATGAAATAACAAAAATCATTATTGCTAATGTGTAAAACCGTACAGTATGCTTAAACATTTTGACTACGCAAACACTGCAAAACTCTCAATTACTCCACAATTCAGATGGTAGCGTGACGGGAGGTAGTGGGCGCTGCATGTCAGCTGTCCACTGCTCATTGGCGAATGGGTCAAATGCAGAGGTCACATTTTGTTGTGGTGCACTATCTGTTGTGCTGTGGTGTGTTCACAATGATCTTGCTTCAGATATATAAATATTCATTCGCTCATTCATATTTATTTTTGAGAGCGTAAGAAAACCTTTAGCTTCACCTCTTCAGCTGATATGAGCACCGTTAGACACAGGGAGGCAGTAAAGTGCTTTGTCTGTTCTTTCCTCCACTTTCTTAGAGGAGTCAAGAATTTCTGGTTTTCAAATTTTTGTCTTAATAAAGTTCCAATTCAGAGGAGAAAATGAGTCACTGCCTGTAGCCTGATCCACTTTTGCAGTTGCAAATATAATCAAGAAAGTCCTTTTTTTATTAATGAAAGGAGCATATGATAACAAAAATGGGGGTAATTTTTAAGATAGTTTATCCTAAAATTATGTGGTGTTTGAAACAATAATTAAGCAACAGATCACTAAAGTTAAGTCAGCTCATTTTAATGTACTAAATCTTTATTCCTGTGCTGCAATGTCAGTGGTGTGAACAAATTCAATCCAACAGGTTTCAAAGCTAGTAAAAAATCCTGGATTTCACTTTCATTGCAATAGTTCATCAGCCTTTACCAGGCAAAATGAGTGAATTAGCACGTATAAGGTTATGGACGATTGCAATATTACCTCATGTTAAATTTCCTTTCAGCGAAACACAATTCACACTCACATACCTAGAACCCAGCGTCCAATTCTGAAAAGAAAGAGGTGTTTGTGTATGAGATCTCTGGAGGCTCTTATGGGGAAATATGGGGAATGAGTCACCCAGAGCTGAGCTGGCTGCTGCTGGAGGTCTCGCCTTGTTGTTTGGTGGCAGAAAAGCAGTCGAGCCACCATCGACCAGCCAGGCCTGTATGTTCCTGCACAGGTTTAAAAGCACATAACACCCTCATCTTGACAAAATGGTGACGTCGTGGGCTTTTTCAGCCAATTTTCTCCTTCCAGAGATGAACGGCTAGGGAAAAAACAGAGTGTAAGATAGAAACTGAGAGTTGCAGTTGTATGTCACTTGTATGAAGGTTCAATGTTTGAGGGATTTCTTTATCCATAACCATTTCCCTCATACCAGCCCCACACTCACTTTGAAGCAATTTTCAGATTTGATGTAAGAGCTGGGTTTACTCAGGTCTGGGGATTTTGATCCCTTTAAGATTAATAATGGATGGCTACTGTTTTGAGAATGTCAAATTCTACAATATGACTTTTTTACAGAGTAAATCTAATCTATAAGTGCTCCCCTGTAGCTGAGTGTGGTGCAACCTTATGTTACGATAATCTGTGCCTCTCCCTTTGGTCACATTATTTTTAAAACTCCTGGAAGTAACAGCAGAGCTTGCCTGTTAAATTGCTTTTCCAAGTAGATGTCAGTAATCCACTCAACTTCATTCCCCCTCTTGGCTTCAGAAGCCTCTCTGAAACGAGAGGGGCAACTGTGTTCTGGCAGAGTTGTACATCTGATTGCCTGTGACATCTTTACAGCCCGGGCTACAATGCCTTCGGTGCTGCAAGGCTGCAGGAGAAAGGAAACTGTGAATAATGTGCTTTCTTTGTTTTCATGTAAGAGATCTCAGCTGGTTTCGGCTCATTTCTGACTCCAGCAAAAGTTGTGCAACTGTGGTTTCCATGCCACAACAGAACATGAAGCACAACTATTAAGATATACAAAAACAACTTAGCAAAGCCTCGCCCCCAAGAAACTAACCACAAATGGAGAGAGAGTGACAGGAGAATGAATCTCGCTCAAAAAGGTAAGGATTTTCAAACCGTCTAGCAACTGACTATTCCAGGTTTGCGTTGTGCATGGCCAGTCTGGACACAAGGGGACAGTAAAGGCTTTTTACACACAGTTCCCATGAAAACATGAAGCAATAAACCTTGCATTTAATAGGCCACATTGCACTATAGCAAGAAATAAACCAGTGTTTTTGTTACAGAAAATGAGACGGTTGCAACCGGCAGGGTTTGGCCGTGGAGGTGTGGAGGTGTGGAGCATTGTGAAAGGTTCATGGATGAGCTCAGCATGCCTCCAGACAGTTGGGTTTGTTAATAAGCCTGTCTGTCTGTTGAATCATATGGAAAGCAGCCACTTGGTCTCCAAACAGGGAGTTTTACTGAGCTCGACTCACAAAGGAAACATCCAGACAGGTGGCCAGATCTATGAAGTGCTTGAAGTGGTTATCACTGAACTGAAAATGTTGTGATACGTCTGTGTGAGCCACACATCACCACTAAGAATTCTGAACTATGAATTAGTGCATAGCCAGACACATTCATTTACATAATATGGCTCTTATCCGGAGTGACACACACATTCCTTAAGTAAAGTGTTTTATTAAGGATTTCTAGTGGTTCACTGCAGAATTTCAGGCTTCCCCTTATCTACTGGTTGGTATGTATTGTTCACAAAGGATGCAGCTATTTTAAATAATTGCAGGCTAATAAACATTATTAAGTCCCTATGGAAAGTAGGATCCAGTGTGGAAAAGATTAAATATTATTAAAAGTTTAATAATTTGCTGTAGCCTTCCTGCTTAAAACTATCTGGATCAAGGTTACTATTGATTTATACATGAATTATATTTCATATCATTGCATGTTTTTTAGTGCTTAACATTTTAAAACATGGGAACACCATTAGGAAACCATACAAATGTTGAATTCAACTGAAACTACTTAAAATGTGTCTCCAAATGTTACAGCTCTAAAACGACTTTTGCATATCCACTTGGCCCCTCAACATTGTCCATTTTTAATTTCTGCCTCAAAATGTTTTTTTTTCCCCTTTTGTCTGTATAATACAGGGGCATGTTTTATTCTAATTGTACAGCACTTTATTCAACTGTCCTTGTGTGATATGTGCTTCATTAATACATTTGAGTTGATCTCTATGTACATATCATCCCTTTTAATGACATATGTTAGAACTGACGCCATTAACATTTCACCCATATGCTGTATATGACCGCATGTCTATTTATTTTACTGCATTTGTAGATGCTGGCTTCTCATTTGACACACTCGACGCGGTTATCGCCGCATTTCTCCCTTGTCCTTTGCGATTCGGGGTCAAAGGAACATCTTGTGACAGGCCATAAAACAGCGGGACCTGTTACGTCAGGTGAGTTCCGCGGTGGAGGGTTTTGGGGCTTCTTTTTTTTTGCCTCGTCAGCTGACGCGTTTAAGCGGAGCGCGTTGATGTGAGATTGAATGCAGCTGGGCGGGAGCTTGAGAGCAGCTGGGAGCGATTTCACCACGTGATGTCAGGGATGTTTCCCTCGTTGTAGCAGCCATCATATTACCCAATACAAGCCCGAGCTAAAAAAGGAGAGAAGCCGAGCGACGAGGCGGCTGGCCGGCCATGGATTTGCACAGGAATACCATTTGAAAGAAGCCCCGAGCGACGCCGTTCTACTTTTATGTGTGGCGCTTTTTAATTACCCGCGTAGCTCGTATAAACTGCAGGTAAGAAGGCGCGTTCGTTGAGCTCTTCGGCTTTTCGAGGCTTTTGTCTAACCGTGTTAGAACACACACACACACACACACACATCACACCGCGACCTCTTCCAACGCGAACGCGTTGTTTTTGTTTTGTTTCATCCAGACACGAACCCGTTCGAGCTTACAAAGTAAATGCGGCTTGTTATAAGAACGCGATACTTTGTTTGCAGGTTCGCTTTGCCGCACCCAAATTGTAAATAATGAATTCGATTGACTTCCTGTGAAACGTTTCATCTTCATTTGCTTGGGGGGGTAACAGCTAGTATAGGAGGAAAATACATAGCGTCTTAACCTGAGTGATACGAAACAAAAATACTAGCGACGTTAGCCGTGTTTTAAAAGAAACGTCCCACCAAACTCGCACGCCTTTGTTCCGTTTAGCAGGTAAACACGTTTATTAACTCCTACACAACTTCCCTGTGGCTTTGTACCACAACTGAAACTGAGACGCTCCTATTATTCTAGTATCGCCCTTGTTACGTGCGATGTTGTGTTTTCTGGGACAGAACACCCAGCCCGTTGAACCATCCTACCTGCTAATGTTTTCCTACGGAACATGAGTGCGCCCCTGTTTCATAATGTAAGTCTGCCTGTGCGGAGCAAAACAAAAGTCGCGCTGAACGCAGCTCGCTTCACTTTCGCTTTTAGCGCCGCCGTTTCGTTCCGCCTCGCTGCTGAACCCGGTGGCTTTCTGAGATTAGGATACACACGCCGCAATGTAACGTGTAATTAAACCCGCCAGGCTGCTTAGTTTTAGGAGCTACACGATATATCGGTTGAGACGCGTCGTCGCGATGTGCGCAGGCGCAGTAGTCATATCGCAGACGCGCAAAGTCTATTATGGATAAAAACGTGACACGTTCCAACTTATGTATTGCTTGATACAAAATCTCAAATTTTTCCAGTTAGAAGCTGTTTGATAAATTTGGTTAGGTTTAAGATGTTAAACATGACAAGTTTTAATGACCTAGCTTTAAAAACGTGAACTCTTGTGCAGATTTGCACCCCTACATAGCCATTCCACAAAAGTAGTTAGAGTCCTGAACCTAACTCACTGTATCTCACCTTTTTTGTGTTTTGTATTCTGTTTGAAACAGATACACCAGCATCAATGTTCGTCACACTTTTACTGACGTTTTACAGCTCTTTGTAGTCAGTCTGTGGCCTGAACTTATAAATATCATGCAATTTTGAAACTGCTAGGTTTCCAATTGGGAGTTTGTAACAGATAACGTACTGATGTGAGTTAAGAGTTGTCAGTCTTTTTGGTCCTTGCACAGTTCTTTTGTGTCTGGTGGTTTTTAAAGGCTACATCCGCTATCACTGATGTGAGTTGACTAATATTGGCCTTCCCGGAAGTAATAGCAGACTGTCACGTTCTTACTGAATAGCATGTGAAGACATGAGAAGTTAATCTTGATTAAAAGATCATTGGCTGATCAGAGGGAGCAAAGTGCTTTCAGGCCTATGTTTGAAAATATCTTAACTGATACAAAGAGCCTTGGTTGTTTAGGACTGATAGATTGTATACACAGCTCTACATGAGTTAGCATTAGTCATACAATGTTCCAGTGACGACTTCGGTCAATAGTGTCTGAAGTGGATTAAGTCAAGAGTTCACAGCCCAGGTCACCGAGGTCAGAGATTAGAGCAGTTTGCGTTTTCCCTCCTCCACAAACTAATTCCACCCTTCAGTTTATCAGGTGTGCTAGTGATTGTCTGGACTCTGACCCTCCAGTTCCACAGCGAACCCCAGACTTTAGTGCTCCCTACAGGGAAGTGACAACTAATACCTTCCCAAGTGTGGAACACTGTTGTGTCCCGACCAGTCCAACAACAAAAGAGCTTTTAGTGATTCATTTACACAGCTGCCGAATATATTCAGAACATGCATCAGACTGTATGAATGCAGAGATCTGCAGCAGTGCTGCTTTAGATTGACCCTGAACATTATCATGAGAATAGCAGTTGTGATTGAAACCCGCCTACGGTGATAAAGAACCCAAATGTGATCTTCAAAATTGATATCTCCATACGCTGTAATGACGCATTTCTTTTTAAAGATGACCACGAACAGATTAAAAACACCAGGTGTAAGCAGGCTGTAGAGAATTGCTTTCTGGCAAGGGTACAGCTTTCGGAATATGCATGTTAAGATTTCTATAAAGAAAATGTGTTGGGTATTCATTGCTCAGGAAGCTACATGCAAACTTTTATGGTCCTTATTATGACTATACACGTTTTTTCCATGCTTCTGCAAACATTTTATCTTTCTAGATTAGGCACTTGTCAACAATCTTGTTCTAAAATGTTGCTACCAGTGTTTACCATGCAGTACCATAAAATTCACAGAAAGGACTAATTGACCTTTTAGCGCCATTTAAATCTTCCTTATGATGTTCATCCCTTTTATAAGCTTAGTTTAGCATTTGGTTAGGGTGACCAAGCCTATGAACTATTCATGACTAAGGTTGCACTAGCTTGTTGTGCATCCTGTTTTTGTTGAAGTTTTCATTTGCGCCACTTTAAGTAGCGTGGGTGAGGAGCATCCAAATTCGTTAGGAGTCTGTTTATAAAGGCAGCTCGTCTTATTCAGCTTTGGACGGCGGTGTGGTTAGGCCGACGTTTGTATGGCTTGCCAAGTTATGTAACTTGAATAAGTTGGTGTAAACTCATTAGGCTAACGAGATGTTTTGGGATTCTCTGTATTTCCTAAAGTCTGCTGAATGCTGATCTTTTACCGAGCTGATTGGTGGTAGCAGTGTGCACCTGAAACCTACAGTTTCACTTCAGCTTTTCTCTCTGGTTCAGTATGATTTAATGAGTGTAAATCTCCATTGAATAACATTTGGATCTAATTCTGAGAACCCAGTATCAATTAAATTGAATAAGGTAATGTCTTTTTCTTTCCTCTTAAGTTTAGTTACAGCAGGTGTGCTGTCACCATCAGCTTAAGCATGACTCTGTAGAATCGTTTTCCATCCACTAAAGGGAAGTCGACTTATCGGAACATGAAACCAAAGCCAGAGGTAATTTTGTGGCACACCTTTTATTGCCGTAGTTTGAGCTTGCTTGTGTTGTGCAGCATGAGTGGTCTGTTAGTTTTTTTCCCTTTAAAGTGGGTTGCTTTCCAGGAAATGTAAAGAGCCAGTTATCAGTTAATACAGGAGAGCCAAGGTACAGTTGTTAGTTTCAGAGCAATTGTAGGAACAAAAATACATGCAGTATATTTAGTGATTAGATCAGATGCATAACATGCATTGTGTACGTTCTTGACTTTTCCTTTTAACAGCATTAACAACAATGTTGCATTGCAGTATATGAGCGTTATATAAATGTCTGTAGGGTTAGGTGGTGTAAAATATATACATTTAATGTCTTATATTAATTGTTGATTAAAAAATATAGATTTTTGCCACTTCATTTAACACAGTTTAATTAACTGGACGTTGTTTAGATGCTTTTTTAAAATCAGTTCCAAGACTTTTCACTATGTTCATTATAAAGGCTGTGGTATAATAGAACATTTGCTGCATAACGGTTGTAGGATGTAAACGGAGCATCTTTCGAGAGAACTTGCTTGAAAAGGTGTCCGTGCACTTTAATAGAAGTGTGTAAAATTGTAGTAATGATTGTCAAACTGTTGAATCGATTTTACATTGGGAGGATAAAATGAAAATACAATTGAAACATCGATTTTTAGAACCTAGCTCTCGTGTAAAGCATTCTGAGTACATGAAGACTCCTGCTGTTCAGTTTATGGCAGTTAAACGCTAAGCAGGCTTCACCGTTTCCTCTTCATTAATCAGGGTCTTGCAGTAATTGCATTGGGAAATGAGGGGCATTTCAAACCAGGCCCTGCTTTATCTGGGGAAAAGTGTGTGACGCGGTCCAAGTCTGTGTTAATACAACCGAGACCAGGCTGGCGGAGAAGGTGTGTGCGGCAGCCGTAAAACCTTGTTGGAGACTAGATTGACGTACAGGGATTTAACGTTTGAGTATGTATATTAGGGATGCAACAGTACAGTGTGCCCACGGTTCGGTACGTGTCGCGGTTTTTGGGCCGCGGTATCTGTACGGTTTTGGTACATCAGTGTTATCTTGGCTCTAACATCCAGTAGGTTCTTTGCCTTGTCTGTTTCTAGAGCTGAAACGATTATTCGAACAACTCAAATAATTTGTTTACAAAAAATGTTTGAGGCAATTTTTTGAGAATCGAAGCTTCGTTTAATTCTTTTCCTGGCAAGACCTGATCCCTCTGTATGTGAAAGCATTTGTGAGATATTCTGCACACAAAAACAGAAGTAAATGCGTAAAAACGCATAAATGCAGTTTTTCGCAATGTGCTAAACATAGGCTGTTTGTGAGGGTTTGAGTGCCATTAGTGCTTTTTAGCGAGTACAGTTCAGTCAAATATTCCCTTTTATTACGGACTAAACTCATATTTGAGTTGATAACTGACCACAACAACCAGCGTTCTGCTCACAATTGATGCGATTTTCAACATTTATTCTGTAACGTCCGCCCCGTTGCTTTATTGTGACACGGCTCTGAGTGGCACCCGGGGGATTGTGGGGAAATATAGTTCTCTCCCCGAAACTCCAAAAGCAGCTCATTTTATAGGCCTAAAGGAGTCCAAATTGGTTTGAAATTACCCAACGCTTTTAATGTAAACTGTGACAAAGCTTTCTTAATTCAGTGTGGCGAGTGGTGAATTAAAACTATACCCTGATCACATAAGAATAGGACAAACACGCTTACAAATGTAAGAGCATATCAGCCCTTACCGTCAGCATAAATTAAGCAATGCAATGCACGGCGCAGGCAAAATCATGACTATAACTACGTGTTGGGATTCGTTAACAATACATTTAGAGGATCCTCTTTCATACATTGCTCAGACTGGGTTTTGATTGCCTCATGAGAATTAAACTTGCTTCCCAAAAACTAGACTGATGAGTTTGAAAGGGTAGCAATATCTAAACATCTGAAATATTGATCATACAGTTTCTCTCGATATGAATGTTGAATGAATGTCTGCACTTTTAATTGTCTTTAGACGCTTGAATATTCTCACTGTGTCTAGTTTATTTTTCGAGGTGGATTATTCCAGTGTTATTTGCATGTCATCAGTTTTACAACTGATCCGCCCCCAGTTTTACCATCTAATCATTGCAGCCTTGCAACTCAAGGACTTTGTCTCACCTTCTGTGTCCTCTATGGGTTTGGACTTGTTTTTTTGGTGTCTGTTTCTTATCTTATTCTTTCTGTGGAAAACTATGACTCAGGACCGCCATGGCTTTTCTCAGCAGTAGCTTGACTGCTTTGCATATTTTCAGTGGTTCTATGAAAATGTTGCTTGCCAAACATGCGTGAAGGGAGATATGAGGAATGAAAGTGAGCATCCCTTGTTCATTAACTTTGTTGGAAGTATGAAGTATGCACGATGATCCATATTTCCCCCAACTTAAAAATAATTCCTTAAATTAGAGCAGTGCAATTGATCACGTTTTAATTATGATTATGACATCCTGTAACTGAGACAATAATCCTAGAAAAAAAAATCTTTTATCTGATTGAAACGATTTCCTACTTAAACTTACATGGCAAATTCAGATTAGTGCACCTGCCATTTCTTTTAGTAGTGCGCTCTGCCATTAGCACTACCGCAAATGTATAGCCTATTCCATACAACACAGTCGAAATGGCAGGGGACATACCATTGGTCGACAAAAAGGTTAACACACATTAGTTGTTTGGAATCATCTTGGTTTCAGAGTCGGACCAAGAAAAATTATCAGGTTATTTGCAGAATGTTTAAAATCTGTGTCTGCATCACTAGATCACACGGCAAATTTATTAAATCGGTAAATGCAGCTGGCCGCGTTCACCAATATGTTCTCTTAAATTTGTTGTTAAGGTTGAGTTTACAAATGTACAGCTGAAAACTCAATAAGCTTTTGCGCAAAAATAAAATTTGAGTAAGAGTGCTTTTCAGCTGGAGACGATTCTGTTCTTTTCTGTGAACAAATCTTAGATAAGAAGACATTCAAGATTCTTTATTTGTCACATGCAAATTGTACAGGTACAACATGCAGTGAAATGTATCCTGATCCGCTCTTTGACTGTGCAATTAGGGCAAAAAATGTAAAAATAAAAATAGTAAAATAACAAGGAGAGCAATAGAACCTTAAAATAACTTAGAAATAAGGAGATAAAGGGAAAGAGATAAAAAAGAAAATGGAAAATAAACTGACATACAGTAACGTGCAATAGATTTAAATGGTGCAATGAGTGCAGTGTGCAATGTTCTTACAGTGCCAAGTGCAGCTGCACAGCAGATATTGAACAGTAAAATGTCAGACAATATAAATGATCATAACAATATGGAGTTAAGAGGCAGTATGGAATGACAAATTAAGACATTTAGAGAAAAGACATGTCCATGTTTAAAAAAACAGATGGCCTGAGGATAGAATCTCCTCCTGAGTCTCTCTGTTTTGGCCATGATGGTGCGGAACCTTCTGCCTGATTTCAGAAGATGAAATAGTCAATTTCCGGGATGAGCCGAGTCTTTAACATTCCTGTAATAATACCTGTAATCAGTTACCTCAGGTAATTTCAGCATCTTTGTGAAAACTAAAAATAAGCTTGATTTCAGTATCTGTGAAAATAATCCTGATTTGTTTATTTGTTTTGCCGTAATCCAGCAGCTCGACCTTAAATCTTAATTAGCACATTAAAATCAGCTTGCCAAGCAAAGTGGCAGCATTGTTTTCATGCGCTTTTTGAATCGATTTTTTTTGTTTTTTTTCCCTTGCTAGGATTAGGCGTAGATCTGTGGAGATGTCGGGCAGCAGAGCCCAACTGAGGGTTTATTAGTTTAGCTGATAACTAGTTTAAATGTGTGTCCTGTGTCTGCTTGACTTCCAGGCTGTCTGATGTTCATGAATATGGAGCTAACGCAGCAATAATGCATCTTCAGGAAACTGTCAAGTCCTAACATCAAAACCAACACCAGTCTGTTTGATTTCAGATGACCAGGCATGTGCACGTCATTGTTTCCTTCAGTTATTTTAAAATAAGATAAAATGTGACCCTCCACGGCAAAACCAGTCGCTTGTCGCAACAGAGGTTTCCGAGAAAAACGACTGTTTATGTTGTGTGGGGTAAAATTTTGGATTTTGTTTTTAGTGTTTTGAAACGGTGGAAGGTCTATACTGTACTGCTGTGAATAAATTTCGCTGAAAAACTTATCCTTTCCATCCTAAAAACGTGACTTTCTTGAGGTGAGGAATTCAAGTCCAGCAAAATGTTAAAAGTTTCTGTTTTGACCGCTCTACTTCAATATTTACGGTAAATCCACTGGTCGACTAGCGTGAAGATATTTCTCCGGAATCCATCTTCATCTCCCGAGTTCAGTTAACCTAACGCAGGTAGGCTATCCGTGTGGCTGTGAATGCAGCGTAGGCTACCGTAAATACAAACGTAGTCGGGACCGCACCAAGCGTCTGTGAGTGCTACGTCGATAGTCAACTTCAAAGGCAGATTTCTCAGTTTCTCACTTGGCGTGACGGGAGAAACCCGACTCCTTTGAATGTTGATATCTCAGTCATATGTCGTCCGATTCATTTGATATAGGTATCGTTTTGACGGTTGATTCATGCCCTTTCATGGAAACTTGATAACTCAATTTTGAAAATTTGCGACAAGCGGCTGGTTTTGCCGTGGAGGGTCACAAATGTGCTCTTTTATTAGGAAAATAGTTTAATAATGAAGCATGTTTATAGGGAAAACTGTCCATGAACTATAATAGCAAAAATAATTAATAATAATCAAGACAAAATGTTCTGTTAATTGTGATATTGGTTTGAGGTCATATCGCCCAGCCCTACTGCCCTGCTCTCTGGTCTGAGTTGTGCTTGAGTCAGTCGGTCTTTAGGAAGCTGATGGAGACCTCAGAGTGTCCTGGGAGGTGATTCAGCCGTGGTGCGTGCCGCTGTCTTTGTTGTCAGGAAGCCAGTCTAGCCGGTGGCTTCCAATGTGATCGGAGTTGCATATCGAACGCTCTTCCGCTGTCGTCATGTCCTGTGAGCGTGCAAAGTCAGGGCCGGCCTGCGACAACGGACACGGGGCACGTCTCGCCACGTTAAGTCATAAAGCTGTGCGCCTGCGTAGGGCTGGGCAATATGATCTCAAGTTGTGATTGCGATACATTTTTTCGAGGAATTGCCTAGCTCTGAGCGCACCTGTTTTTTTTGCGGAGAGCCGTTGGACTTGTCGAGTGAGGCGAGGAGCCGGCGTTCTTTCTCATGGCTGTTGTGAGGGCAGCTGTCAGCGCCAACCAGCTAGTTGGAGCACGCAGCTATGAAACTCAATTGCATTATTCTTTTCATCTGGGGTGAGCCCAGGTTCATTTCAAGTTCATTTTAAGGACTTGCTCTCCTCCCCTTTGCCTCGCTCGGCCAGTGTTTAGGCATGCCTAACTTTGGGAATCTGGTCCTTTCCCTCCCCGTTCCCCAAATGAGAGCTGTGTTTCCCAAAAGCTGAGCTTATTTTCTCTGTGTTAAAGGTCAGGTATTGTTCAATTAATCTCCAGAGTGATTTAAGCGATTAATGCTCTAAGCGCTGTTGTGAAATTACATTCCCGAGCCACATATATAGTTATTCTAGGCTTACGCGCAACAAAATGTGATGAGATTTGGCATTGCTGGGGCTTGTGTTTTCATTCCAGGCGTCATGAGTTCTGCAGTGAGAGCTAAAGCTGGTGTAATGTCACAAATGATGTTCAGCAGAAAATGTGACCTCATAGAAAGCAAATTCGGCCTGGTTCGTCTGTGGAAGCATCATCTTGCTGCACCTGTAGCATGTCCGAGTCTGATTCACGGGACTAACTATTGTTAGATGAGGTAAGAAGCAAGTTAAGAAATGAATCTGCAAAACTTTCAGTTGGTGAATTACTCAGCATGTTGGTTTTTTTTTTTTTTTTTTTTCTCGGTGTTCATTTCTGGGACTGTCAGTGTAGCTGAAAGGTACTTTTATTAAATGTAGCTTTAAAGTAGGGCACAATATTTGTAAGCAGTGACACATTTGTCAAGTCGGGCAGACCTTCACAACTTGTTTTGCTGCTTTATACGAAAGGAAAACCCAGTTTGCACACCTTTCCATGATTTATTCGCATGAAGTCTGTTTGATATGATATATAGATTAATATAATATCTAAATACTCATTTAAGAGTTCTCGGGTGAAGTTCATGAAAGGGTTGGAAAAGTTTTCACAGAAGTTATTTTCGCGCTTCTAAAATGCTTTTGCCTTTGTATGCAGGATGCACTTTGCTGCAAAAATAACTTTAGCTCTTTCAAAGTTTTGAAAAACAGCTCTCCTAAAATAACTCCATCACAAACTGCAATGCTTTTTTTTTTTTTTTTAATTTTTTTTAAACTCCAATATCATGCAACACTACTTTGAATATCTCTTTTTACCTCGCTGCTTGCTGCATTTAACGTCAAAATTTGACCTCTAGATTTGGGTTTGCAGTGCCCTTTACGGCTTTCCCTGATCCCCCTGCAGCTTGTTGTGCAAAAGGCCGGAGTGACGTAATGTTTTCTGCTGTCAGCTGTTCCGTTTGAGCACCATGACAGACCCTTGAGCGCTTCCCACCGTTCTGCAGTTAGTCTTTCTGGTTTGTGAAGAGCAGCGTAAGCGTTTCTTGACACTCGTAAGTCGCTTTAGCTCTTGCCTAGCTTTGGGTGTAATGAGAGGAGTACTTTGATTGTGTGGATGGATAAAGCACAATTATGGCATTTGAATTTGATCTGCTCTTGGCTACTAATCATTAGTACAGATGGACTGGCACAACTCAATTTTGAGTTAGAGCTGGGCGATATGAACAAAAATATTATTACAATTTGCCATATTGATGGATTTTGATCATTATCACGATATATTGTCATAGTGTGGTTGTATTTTGTATTCTTATACAAACTGAATGAACAAGTTAAAATGATCAAACAATATTAAACAAATATTTATTTTCAACAAATCGCACATACACGCTAAATTCTCTTTAAATTATGAAGTTTTTGGTTTTCTGAATATTTTCACATGCAGTAGCTGAAATTAACAAGACAGTATAATGCAAAACAGTTAATATGCAAACATAAAACAATGCAAAACAAGTCTGCAGTACGTATCTATTTTTGATGCAATACGTATCTATTTTTGTGTTCTATCTATTTTAATCGTTTTCGCTCTGAATGCTGAAGCTCGTAAGATTTGTATTAACAGTAGCCGCTGCCAGTACAAAAACTGTGTTTGGTGGACAGATGTTGAGAGCCGTCGAAACCTCACTTCCAGAGCACTTTCTCGCCGCTGGTTGTTGCTAAGTTACAAAAAGTCTCATCGGGCACTTCGGCGTTCCTTCCAGTTTCACATAAACATTGTAACGTGTTCCTTTGAGAGCGGTAGTTTAAATGCTGCCTTTCGGCCCCTTCGTGATGCAGTCTTTTGTCTATGGATGTGGTAAAAATGTTATTTTTATTTTATTTATTTATTTTTTTCCACGGTGACAGTCAAGACGGGAGGCGTTTGTTTTCAAAGCAATGCGGGGAAACCCTGCCTTTTCATCCCTCCTTCACTTGCCGTGACGTCTTGGTTGCCCGACGTCTGTTCTTACGCGCGACCACTTTGTTAAAGTTTACCATGTGGCTTCTTTGTGCGTAATGGGCAAATTTGGCTGTTGTGGTGGCGTTATGCCATGCCCACATGCTACGGAGTCTATCTCAACGCGATGTCACGTAGTGAGAAAACAAGCGTCCCTGAGCCCCCTCCTAGAGCTTCACACTCATTTTATGGAGCTAGCTTCCCTGTAAGCAGTATCTTTTTACTCACAGTGACTCAAAGACCTCAGACTACAGGAAGTGAAACTCTCTCTCTTTAATCAGTCGGCCCCGAAGCGATGCTCCCCCGCCACCTCGTTCCGTCTATCCGTTTCTGTCTAAATCGAGCCACGGTGTGACATTTCTGTTTACATCATGATTTGCCGTCATCTACCTTCCCGGCTTGGCCCCGCCCCACCTCTCACTCGCAACTGCCTGCCACATGCCTCGGGCTCCTGACTAAAACCTGTCCGGGATTACGTCCTTGTTTTACCGCACCGCGACCTGAATCATGCTGACTTGCTGTTACTTTCTTGAATGATCAGGGATGATAATGATGCCTTTCTGTTCTGTTGCTTCTTTCCCATTTTTGGGAAGGTAAAGAGGCTGAGAGAAATGACCCAGAGGTAGGACTGGCCAATATCACCTCAAAGAAATATCACGATTAATTTAGAGCTGAAACGATTATTCAAATAACTCGAATAATTCGATTAAAACGAAATGGTTGAGGCAATTTTTCTAGAATCGAAGCTTCGTTTGTCATTTAAATTGCTACAGCATACGCCGCTTGTGTTTCACACAGACGCTTATTAATGATGCACAATATTTTCAATATTTTCTCGCGATCAAGGCGAGAATAAATCCCTCTGTATGTGAACGTATTTGTGAGATATTCCGTGCACAAAAACAGAAGTAAATGCATAAAAACGTTACATTTTTTGCGATGTAAACACGCACGCTGTTCGTAAGCGCCATTACTCGCTAACTCGAACCTTTTATTGTGACGCGGCTTCGAGGCGTGCGCAGGGGATTGTGGGAAATGCAGTTCTCTTCCAGAAAGGCCAAAAGCAACTCATTTTATTGGCCAAATTGGTTCAAAATGACCCTTGAACTTCACGTTTCTTCATTTTTAATTGAATACAACATAAAGCGTATATAACTACCTTCTACTCACAGTAGAATAAGCCTAATAACAAATGTATTGTCATTTTTATTTACATTTTTTTATCCGATTACTCGATTAATCTATAAAATAATCGATAGATTACTTGATTACAAAAATAGTCATTTGTTGCAGCCCTAGATTAATTGAATCTTTTTACCTCGATTATGAAATTTTTCTTTTGTTTTTTTAACACTTTTTTTTTAACCCTTGAAAGTTCACAAATTGTAAGTTGTACTTACAAAATAAACTCTACCAGAATTTAAAAAAAATTGAAATAATAGTTATTCGCAAAAGATTAGACGTTCTGAATATCGGTTTCTATTAATTGCCCAGCTTTGCTCGGCGGTATCTAAGTGAAAGCCGTAAAGTTGATGGAATTCTTTAAATGCTAAAGGAGTTTTATGCTTCCTCTTTGGATACGACTCACTTACGTTCTGAAAGGAAGGATGACGGCGTCTCTCAGTTCCTTGAGGCAGCAGCGTTTTTGTGATGCACCATTCGAAACATGGTAAAAGCAACAGGCAAAGATCATACGAGTTATTGTTGCTAATTAGCATTTTTCTCCTGTGTTAGCCTGCAAATACACGTATTTTTTGGACTTAAAACATAGAAGTGAACTATAAATATAAGACTGTTTTTAAGACGATAAAGTGGAAATACTGGTCAGCCGATGATCGGTATCGTACATTGTTATAAGTTGCTAACATCTTTTAATTTATGGGGCAGCTGGTAGTGTAATGGTTAAGGAATTCGACGCCAGTTCAAGTCCTGGACTGGTAAAGGTACCACTGAGGTACTCATGGGCAAGACCTTGTCCCCAAGCACTGCTCCCTGGGCACTGCCAAAAAAGCTGCCCACTGCCCCTTATAGGTATGGCTGGGTCAAATACAGAGGTGTCATTTGGTTGTGGTGCACTGTGTGCTGCGTTCGCACTGACAAAATACTCATTCACGTTATAATTTGAAAATTTGCTTCTTTGGCTCTGGCACAACCACCTTTATTTATGCATCCCAACCTGGCGCTGTTAAATTATTCCAATTGAGAGATTTCCTTGGTTATTAATTTATAAAACTGAGTTATTTTACCATTTATTTATTTATTTATTTATTTATTTATTTTGGACTTCAAGCTCTCCGCACTTGATGTTTTAACAACATTATAAAAAGTAATGAACATTGTCGGTTTATTCTGAAAAGCAGGATTAAATATGTGCTTAAAGGCATAAAATTTTGGATTTGTCAGTATTTCTAAAATGTTGACACTAATTTTCAGTTTTACAGCAGACACATTGGTTATTTTTAAGTGAGTGATTATTTGTCGTTGTGAACACCACATAACACAGCGCACCACAGCAAAATGTGACCTCTGCCTTTGATCCATCCATGAAGGAGCAGTGGGCAGTTGACATGGGCAGCGCCCGGGGAGCAGTGGTTCAGGACGGTACCTTACATCATGAGTACCTATTCAAGTCCGGGATTCGAACCCAGTGACCTTCCGATCACAGAGCGAGCGTCCTGATCGTGCCCCAGGTTATAATTGAGAATATACCGGTATCGGCCCTGAAAGCGATGTATACTAATCTACTGTTAAATCTAGAAAAACCTCTGTAGTTTCACCACATCTGCAACCTTCAGCATCCCTTATGGATGTAACCTAGTGTCTCCTTGCGTCTTGAATGACTTTTCCCCCTCTAAATTCTCCTTCACGCCTCTCCTTAACCCATAACGTTTTCCATCGAGGTCCCATGCCCATATTTACCCTAATTTTTTTTTTTTTTTTGTCAGTCGACGTTGACGGGAGCTGTACGTGTGTGTGGCAGAGAGCTCTTAAGCCGCCAGTCAGTAATGAGAAGTAACCGCTTTCGTCCAAGTGTGCGAAGGGGCAGGAATCCTGCAGGTTTATCCTTTGTGAGCAAAGGGAAACACTCACTTTAGCTTTAGTATTAAAACACGGTCTCGACGCTCAACACAGAAACTGCACCTATAAATCTACAGCGCTCCTTCCGCCTGTTTTCGGCCCGCTCCCCACTCCGGGGTTAAGACGCAGCAGCCAGCTTTAGAACCCCCAAGTATCATCTGCTCTCCCCATTCCCCAAAATAACCCTGAAGAAACCCTCGACAGCGAAGCGTCGCTTCCACGTGACCTCCTTTCCCACTCTCGCGCTCTTAATTTGTGCCCGACTGAGGAAACGCCTTGTCTGTTAAGGCTCGCTCCTTTCCAAATCCCCACTTTCGGAATCGCAGGCAAGAAACAGGAACTCGCTGGACTTTTTAGCCCTTTCGCTGTCGCAGAAGGGAACGTTTCAACCGGCAGCACAAAGAGTGTGCAAATTAACATGTTTCTTACTTTCTAAAGGTTGGACAGCCATTGAAAGCGATATTGTTTGGCGTTCAGCGACTCACCCACCCACTGCTTGGTCCTTCTCTCCCTCGGTTAGGCAATCACTGGAGAGGCATGACCCATTTCAATGGTTGTTTACTTGTATTAGAGAAAGGACCAAGATGCTCCTCAATGAACTCTTGTCTACAATTCAATTACGACTTGGCCCCTGCAACGGCCCGCTGTTTTCGATGCGGTTTGGGAGGCCCGGTGTGTCCTTGTTCTCTAGGACGTATAGAATCGTTTTCACTGATTTGGAAAGCTTCGTACCTTGTTCCTGATGGCGTGGGGGAGGTGAGCCGGTGTCGCCTTGCCGATTTCACTGAGGTAATTAAAAGGGAGATTGCTGGCAGAAGAAAGCAGGAACAACGGCTTCGCAGATGATTTTTGTCTGTCATAAATGAAGATTTGGCCGAACTGAAACGCTTAAGTGAACGACTTCCCTGAGAGAGAGCCGTGCGCGCTAACAAACGTCCCGGAAAAGGTCATTGATGCGGTTCTACGCAGTTACTTCAGTTTTTGTGACGTCAAGACACGGCACTGGTTCTCGTCTCCTTCCTGTTCTTCTTTTATGGCCGGCGTCCAACTTAATGGTGCTTTTACTGCCACTGCGGCTTTGGTTAACTTACATCAGAGGGTAGCCACTGTACGTACGGTAGTGCTGGGCGATAAAACGATCTCAATACTTTATCGAGAAAAATGTGATGACGATAACGATGATAAACGTAAGCTATAAAATTCGATCACACTTGTTTGTCCACTATGCGACAGCGCCTTGAGATAGACAGTATCTTTGGCCAATCACGTAGCTTGGCATAACGCCAGCACAACAGCCAATCGCGGCCAATGATGCAAATTTGCCCATAACACGCGAAGAAGCCGCTTGGTAAACATTAGTGAAGTGATCGCGTGCCGAGATACACTTCACGTTCGGAGCACTTATTTATGCGCACGCGTCATGGCTCAGCCCTCCCTCATTTCACAGCAAAATGTTTTCTCGCACTGCCACGTTCTACTTCTTTCTATTCTTCTGTCACTTAACGACGGACTGGACGCTTTTACGGTGTACAGTGCTGCCTGTTGGAGTCCTCAAGATTAACAAAAAGTATGCGCGCAAGTACAGTCAGTACACTGCTTGGCGTAGCAGCAGCGTCCACAAGCGCACCCATCACGTAGCGTTAAGTATGTCGCGGCTCTAAGAAAAGATGTCGGACAACCAGGACGCCGCGGTGAGTGAAGGAGGAGATGAAAATGCAGGGTTTCCCACAGCACTTTATAATTACGGCGGCCGCTGTGACAACAAGTGCGTCCCGCCTTAACTACGTCCGCCTGGGAAAAAAAATAATAAAATACAAATGTGAAAGTACCCGATGAGACTTTTCGTAACTTAGCAACAACAAGCACGGAGAAAGCGCTCTGGAAGTGAGGTGTTGACGGCTGTCTTTTGCCGTTCTTTGGCAGCGGCTATTTTTAAAACAAATCCTATGAGTGCTAAGTGCCTTCAATGGAAAAAAAAGATTTTTTTTTTGCCGCAGTGCTCAGAGCGCTTTAAGTAGAAATTTTAATTATTAGTTTAATATTGTTTGATTATTTTAACTTGTTCTTTCAGTCTGTATGAGTCCAAAAAAACCACAGTGACAATATATCGTGATAATTATCGAAATCGATCATTATGCCAAAAAAATATTGTGAATGTTTTTGTTCATATCGCCCAGCTCTAACGTACGGTATGTGTAGAATAACGTGGACCAAACTAATCGATTATTAAACTAGTTGCTAACCATCTTAATAATCGATTTAACCCTAACTAAGACGAGTATTTTCGTCCTCCACTGCCGTCGTGGAAAAAATGAGCTACTAGAAAAGCAACAGCGTTTCAAAAGTAGCTTTGCTACTGAAAAAAAAGTTAATTTTAGTTTGCCGCCGCCGCTGCTGCCCATCACAGTATAATGAAGTTTTGCTCTCCTCCTTTTCCTCGTCTTCCTCCTCACCACGGGCCCCGTCTGAGAGGCAGACGGAACATTGCTGCTTGTGGCTTTGACTGCAAACAACACAGCTGCGTATTATGTCTTTTTAAAGCCAGACGTTTTGTTATTGCTTTTCCTGTTATCTTCTGCCTAGACGAGCTAGAAAAGAGGAAATGGCTCGTGTTGTCTCTCTCTCTCTCACACACACACACACTCTCTCCCTCTTCACCCCCCGTTTCCTATTTTTAAAAGGGTTTGTGGAGGAGTTGCTGGCCGACTGTGGTAAACTGTAGTGATTTATGCCTACGCTCATATCATTTATTTGATTTCCCCCTCTTTTTTTAAAACGTATGCCACGATGAGTGTGAAACGTCTACTAGATGCATGAAAGGCGTCGGAGTCTCCACTTGTCTCGTAGGCCGACTGTTCCAAACGTGTTTAGGTCGGCAAGAGACGGTCTTAATCTTACTTTCAGTTTAATGCATATTCGCCAAAGTCGTGTACTGTTAATATTTCCCAATATTAATAGGTTGTACGTTTTAGTGGATTCTTTAAATAAATAAAAAAAGAATTATTACAAGCTGTAGCATCCAGAAAAGCCCAGATGAATTTATTCAGATGGTGGTTAAAAGAACCTAAAGAGAGTACATCAGGACGCATGCATGAAATCATTTTTCATAGACTCTTGTAAGTTGATATTTGCAAATGAGATGGTCTTAACCTTTAAGTTCAGCGAATAGAGTTGCAAATAATTTAAAAGTCGCTATTTTTGGTTGGCACATTACTATTTCATCAGGTCAAGCTTCTCCGTGTTTAAATTTGATGGGTTTTTATTACAAGCTGTAGCATTCAGCACTGTCCTGTGCCTCTGCAAGATTCCAGTCGCTGAGAAGGGCCCAGATAACCCCCCCCCCCCCCTTTTTTTTTTTTTTTTTTTTTTTAAAGTTTGTGGCTAAAAGAACCCAAAGACTTTGCAGAGAGGATAGCAGAGTGCTGCTGACGGTTATGAAACCACAGCAGTTACATAACATCTGCCTGACACACATATGCACGGAGTCTCATCATCTGTAGATCCATCATCCATGTAGATCTGACAATTCACATTCACGACATGTAGCAGACACACTTATCTAGAGCGACATTCGTTTCCTAATATAAGGGACAGTCTCTGTGGAGCAAGGGGTCTTGCTCAGGGAGCGAGTGGTGGTAGTAAAGGAAGTAGGATTCAAACCGAGCATCACATCACTAAGACTGGGCATTCAGTGAAAGTGAGTGAACACACCACAGTGCACCACAACGAAATGTGACCTCTGTGTTTGACCCATCCGTGAAGGAGCAATGGGCAGCTGACATGGGAAGCAGTGCTTGGGGACGGTACCTTGCTCATGAGATTACCTCAGTGGTAACTTTACCGGCCCTGGATTTGAACCTGTGACCTGATCACGGGGCGAACACCCTAGCGTTACGCCACCACATTATCTGAACACAGAAGACCCTACGGCCAACCCAGGGATCAATCCCAGGACCTCCTCAGTGTGAGGCCACTGTAAGACAGGGCAGTTAATCAAAAATTCATCAAAGCCGACCTTTAGAATCTCTAATAGACATCATTTTGCGCCCAGGGAGCAGTGTTTAGGGATGGTCACCTTGCTCATGAGTACCTCAGTGGTACCTTTACCGGTCTGGGATTCGAACCGGCGACGTTCCGATCATGGGGGCGAACTGTTACCGACTAGTAAATAGTAAAAACCCTTGTCACGTGACTACATCTGTGTTTTCTTTGATTAAGAAAAATCATTTACAGTGCAAACCGTGTCGGGTGAAAAACAAACAAAAATGTTTAATTATAATCAAGGTAAAAGGTTCAGTTAATCATGGTGTTGATTGTGAGCGATTTTGCGAGTGGTCATCGCTAACCCATTTTTTCAACTTTCTTTGATCTAACCAGAACCCGAGCCTGTTCTTTTGACCCGATTTCCTGGTGGACGCCTGACCCGGTGACAACGAGCTGAAGCCGAAGCCGAGTCGGCGGAGAGGGGCCGAAAGGTTCGGAGAGAGGTGGGAAGCCCGCCACGTTTTCCCGGGCGAAGTTCTGATTCGGCCGTCCGTAGCAGCAGTTGCAGCAGCATGGGGCAGAAAGTTCCGGGCGGCATAAAGACGGTGGACATGCGCGACCCGGCGTTCCGTCCCCTGAAGCTGCAGCTGCAGGCACTGGACTACAGCAAGCCGTCGCGTCTGGACATGCTGCTGGACATGCCGAGCGCCTCTGGCGAGGTTCAGGTGCAGCACTCGTGGAACAACGACGACCGCTCGCTCAACATCTTCGTCAAGGAGGACAACAAGCTGATCTTCCACCGCCACCCGGTGGCGCAGAGCACCGACGCCATCCGGGGGCGCGTGGGCTACACGCGGGGACTTCACGTGTGGGAGATCAGCTGGGCCACGCGCCAACGCGGCACCCACGCCGTGGTCGGCGTGGCCACGGGCGAGGCGCCGCTGCACTCAGTGGGCTACACGGGGCTGGTGGGCAACAACAGCGAGTCCTGGGGCTGGGACCTGGGACGCAACAAACTCTATCACGACGGCAAGAACCAGCCGGGCAAGACCTACCCGGCCTTCCTGGCGCCCGACGAGACCTTCGTGGTGCCGGACACCTTCCTGGTGGTGCTGGACATGGACGAGGGCACGCTGAGCTTCGTGGTGGATGGACAGTACCTGGGGGTGGCCTTCCGGGGACTCAAAGGCAGGAAGCTGTACCCCGTGGTGAGCGCCGTCTGGGGACACTGTGAAATACGCATCCGCTACATCAATGGCCTCGACCGTAAGTGTCAAATGTTCCATCTTCAGTTGTTCTCCTTTTTTGTGTGGGTGATTTTTAGGTACAGCATCATGTTTTGGTGAACCACAGTTGACCCTCCACACACACACACAGAGTATTAAACCTTACTTGGGTTATATGTTTGTGCTTTCTCTTTCTTTATGAATCTTGTTCTTTGTTCTCTCTCTCTCTCTCTCTCTCTGTCCCTCGCCCACGCACTCTGTCCCTCGCCCTCTCTGTCTCTCACCAGGTGTTATAACTTATATAGAGGACGTTGGCGCTGTACGGGGTATTATAAGTAGTCGGTACAACAGAGTAGTTTAGGGTCAGATGCAAAAAGATGCAAGTCGAGAGACTCAATCGCACTCGTTGCTGAAGCTAATGACCCATCTGTCTGTGTCTGTCTGTGTCTGTCTGTGTCTGTCTGTGTCTGTCTGTGTGTCTGTCTGTGTCTGTGTCTGTGTGTCTGTCTGTGTGTCTGTCTGTGTGTCTGTCTGTGTGTCTGTCTGTGTGTCTGTCTGTCTGTGTGTGTCTGTCTGTGTGTGTCTGTCTGTGTGTGTCTGTCTGTGTGTGTCTGTCTGTGTGTGTCTGTCTGTGTGTGTCTGTCTGTCTGTGTCTGTCTGTCTGTCTGTGTCTGTCTGTCTGTGTCTGTCTGTGTGTGTCTGTCTGTGTGTGTCTGTCTGTGTGTGTCTGTCTGTGTGTGTCTGTCTGTCTGTGTCTGTCTGTCTGTGTCTGTCTGTCTGTGTCTGTCTGTCTGTGTCTGTCTGTGTGTGTCTGTCTGTGTGTGTCTGTCTGTGTGTGTCTGTCTGTGTGTGTCTGTCTGTCTGTGTGTGTCTGTCTGTGTGTGACTGTCTGTGTGTCTGTCTGTGTGTCTGTCTGTGTGTGACTGTCTGTCTGTCTGTGTGTGACTGTCTGTCTGTCTGTCTGTGTGTGTGTGTGTGTGTGTGTGTGAGACTGTCTGTCTGTCTGTGTGTGACTGTCTGTGTGTCTGTACAGGGTTCCCATGGGTCCTTGAAAGTTTGTGAATCTGAACAAACAAGTTCAAGGCCCTGGAAAGTTTTTGAAAACAGGCAGAAAAAGACACCGTCCTTGAAAGTCCTCGAATATTTTTCCGCTGTTAACATGTTCTTATTTTGCCACCACACGTTTGTTTAAATCTATGCCTACGGCGACTTTGAATTTCCGAAAGTTCGTTTGTTGTTCTGTACTTTTTTGGCACTACATTCTTGTGTTTCCTGTACGTGGTCAACATAACGTGTGCGTAGCACCTTTAGGTGCTGAGTCAGAGTGGAAGTGAGGTTTTTGAAGGGTCGTCGCGTCCGGCTTGATTTTGTCCCAACAACTTCTATGCCATTCACAGCCTTTAATTGAATTTACATCTAAAATTGTTTATATATAACATACTCAGTAGCAGTAGGTAAATGCTGCCGCGTGTGGTCCTTGAATTTGAGGATATTGGTCCTGGAAAGTGCTTGAAAGGTCCTCGAATTTGATGTTAACTAAGGTGTGGGAACCCTGTTTGTATGTTGTGTAGAAAGTGGATCAGAAGTTGGACTGCTTTGTTTAATGCTGAAACGTTGGTGAGGGTAATGATGGCTGCTCAAGCCTTTGCTCCTGGTTAATTGCATGTAAAGCAGCTGTGTTCACTTGACGCTCGGTGGCATCACCGTTTATCTCACACACAATCAGGAAACGAATTATTAACCTTTTTCCACTTGTGGTCTGACCTCACTCAGCACTGCAGGAAGATTCCACCACTGGTATCTACATGCTCCATAAACACACTCACTGCTGGGTTCTTCAGCCATCTCACACTCTCACTCACACACACACACACCAAACCCTGAATGTATTTTTTTTTAAAGCTGCTGTGGTATTAGCCAGTGCTGCGTGTGAAGCCCAACTCATTTTTACAGATGTTGGAACTTCGTTGAGTTTTCTGGTTTTAACCTAAAATTATTTATATTGATTTACATTTCACTTTACACTGTTTCCCCCGTAGCTGTTTACTTCAACACTTCAGTTCTAAAACGATCTTATAAGGGTGGGGTATTTTCCTGGACGCTGGTTTACTAGACGTTGACGTGTAAAACAAGACGTTTTTGTGCACATTTCTGTTTTTTGAAGGAGATATGTTGGAGGTGTGTAAGTGGTAATGGAGACTGATAGTTTGAGATTTTGTTAAAAAGAGGTCGACCGATCTTGGTTTTTAGGGCCGATACCGATTATTGCTAGTTAACGGGGCTCAAAAACTGATATTTGGAACCAATATGCGAAAAAAGAGAGAATCTCTCAGTTTAAAACTTTTACAAACACCAACACAACTGTATTCATGTAACTTTTTACAGTATTTTAACTTAACTTTAAATAATAAATAAATATTTTAGTAACATTATAAAACTCTGAAACTTAAATGTTTTAGTGTTCCAAATTAAGCAGCAGCAGGTTGTGGTGAAGAAAGCAAAGCTGCTCAGTGTGCTGTCCACTTCACTTAGATCTCGTGTGACGTATAGCCAATCAGAGACTTGTGGGCGGCACATTAAATGAAACGTCCCAGTGGCACACCTTATGACTTAATATCTGACGGTCAAAATTAAACACCGATACCAATAATCAGCAAAATGCCTAATATCGGTCTCAAATAATCCGCCCGGACGATAATTGGTCCACCCTTAGTTTTAAAAACACACTCAAAATGAAAATTTATTTAGCGGTCACTGAAACCAAAACAATGTACTTTCTGAAAGCCGTTTCCCCTCAACTTCAGTTTTCTGACTCACATTTTCCATCTAGAAAATTCTAACAAAACACACAGACCTTTATTTCCACTGATGCTAACGCTCATTCTAATGGAAACGTCTACTGTCATAACAAACCAGATCGTACCTGCATCTCCTGAATCAGCGACCGATATAATCACAGCCCGAGAACGCTGTCCATGTGGCTGTTTTGTTTTTCCCCGACGGCTGCTAATTATAATTTTGTACGCCTTTGAAAATAATTCCACGCTCAAGGTGCAGTTATTGCTTCAGTCTGAGGTGAAAAGCAGCTTTTTTTTTTCTTTTTTTTTTCTCCAGGTGAAAAACCAACTGAGTGGGTGGTTTTGATGAAGTGTTTCTAATTTAGGATGAAATGGAGACTTCTCTAATAATGCCCCGTAAATACAAAAGTCGTCTTGCCTTCATCGGTCAAAACACACTCGCCGCTAGACTTCATACAGGAATTAGAACAAGTATTAGTCAGCATCTGCGTAACTGCCCCCGGTCTCAATGTCGAGCAAGGTTCAAGTGAGAGACTCGTCATTAACGGTTGATACTGACAAATGATGGTGTGAAGATTCAAGCTCTTAGTCAGTGCTGCTTACTTCCTTGTTGGCTTTTTGTTAAACATGATAATCGATAATCATCAAAATGCCTAAAGTCCTCCTCCTCCTCCGATGATCAGCCCGGCCAATATTACTACTAGCATGCTGTAAATGTTAGTAGGGCTGTGTGATGCGACCAAAATCTCATCACGAAAACTGTACAACATAGTGCTTTGTCAGTACATTTAGTGGAACGCCCTTGTGTCTGTGCACATTCAGCTCTGCCTACGTGCACCCTCAACGCTACTCAGACACTCGTATGGAACGCCAAAGGGGCTACCATTGGCCTAGATTTTTATGCAATTGACAGTAAAACTTTTTTTCTTTAAAACAGCGTTTTAATTGTTAGTTTTTTTTGTGACGCTGTAGATCGGCGTTGAGCCAACACACAGGCATGAGATTTTGCTTGAAAAGTTGTGAAATATGACCCCATAGTATTCTCTGTGTCTACGTCCATGTGGTGCTGTGGTGACTCATGCAAAATCTCATCCGAACTGTGCAAAAAGATTTCCATAAACAGTGTGTTTTGCAACATCGCAAAATAAATGATCGCGTGTAATGTGAAAAGATTATGACGCCGTATTAGGGCCTGTGTGTGTGTGTGTGTATGTATGTGTGTGTGTGTGTGTGTGTGTGTGTGTGTGTGTGTGTGTGTATGTGTATATATATATATATATATAAAACGGGGTTGGAAAGGGGGGGCAAAATTACGAGAAAAGTCAGAAATTCTGACATTGTCTTTTTTTTTTTTTGTTGTTATTTCTCGTATATTTACCACTTTAAACTCAGAATATGCGTTTCTTGTAAATTTACGTCTAATCTCGAAAATGTGGACTTGATTGTTGCAAATTTATAACTTTACAATATCAGAGAATATCCAAGTTTTTTAACGCAAATATGACAATCTCAGAATTTCTGACTTTTTCTCGTTTTAATTTTGTCATTCGATATATTTTTCTTATCGCACAGCCCTAAATGTTAGCAAAGAATATAAAGTGTATTTTAGTAAATATCAAGTGAGTAACGTAGAAAATCTGTGTCGAAACGTTTTGACTAGTGTGTGCACACCAGCGTTTTTGGGCGGAGTATGGTTTTGACGTTTAAAGAACTGAAATTATGACTTGCCGCCCTCTTATGACATCAGCCTCATTTATAATGTTAGACAGGTGTTCCTGTTTTCCAAAGTGGAAATTATTTGCAACATTTCGGGTCTGAACCGCAGATTTGGCAGTTTAAGGAAAGCTCCACCCTCTAGTTTCATTAAAGTCTTGCGTTTTATTTCCAAAGTGAAGCTATTATATAGTTATAAAATGTGATTAAACCACTGTTAAAAACAGAAAATAGATGTGAAACCATCAGACATTAATTACTAATAACCTCTCAAAATGTCTGCGGGGTTTACTCCCCTTTAATTGGGTATTAAAGAGCCCCAAAGAAAGCTGCTGCTCCGTCAGGGTTTAAACACTTCGCTCCATGACGTCTGGATGACTTTTTCTGGTCTTGGCCTGGTCCGGCGGCGCAAGCAGACGGAGCCGTGCGTGTGCGTAAGACGCAGCTGCCTGTGAACGCAGCCGTCTCCCGTAAACACCCTGTTTTTCAAAGGAAACTGAGTCTCGGCCACCAATTATGTGTCGTCTAATCACGGCCGCGTCAGTCGTCCTGCTGCTGCTTTATATGCAGTGGGACGGAGGAATAGGGAGCAACTCGCTACGAGTGGCAGCGTTACTAATAGGGATGCACCGATCCAACTTTTTCAGTTCCGATACCGATGCTGATACTTGGGCTTTGGGTTTCGGCCGATCCCGAGTACCGATCCGACAGCAGTTTTTAATGAATAAGTTGTGTATTTCTATGTGTGGAGGAGAATGAGCTTATTCTGCCTAAGGAAATCAAACGAGTTGCTCTGTTTTCCAAGCTAAAACAATGTAATAATTACACGCCCATATGTATATGCTAAATTATTTATTGTTAAAATAACGTCTCGAAAATGTTTCAACACATTTAGGAACCATCAGGAAGACAGATTGCGAGCGAGAGCTGGTGTTAAGGAAATTAAACGGTATAATCACATGATTTGCTTTTGGGGTTGTAGCGTGTTGCGTTGCATGTTCTGCTCTTGTCATATCAGTATGTATGAGAACGTTGAACAATAAACCAGCTTTACTGCAGTGCCGCTAGAGAATTGTGCGCGGGAGCATATGTAAACTGGTGCAGCTGGTGGCGTAACGGTAGGGTGTTCGCTGCCTGCTGCTCCTTCACGGATTTCGTTGTGGTGCACTGTGTGCTGTGGTGTGTTCACAATGACAATCCAATGCCGCTGACACCCAGTCCAGCTATTTGAGTTGTTATCGGACCGATATCCGATTCACATATAGGCTTGTTGTATCCCTAGTTACAAATTTAACTACTTTTTTCAGTAGCTTATCAGTAGCAAAGCTACTTTTGAAATGCTGTAGCTTTAAATATAATTTCTTTAACTAATAGCGATGTAGCTTGGCAAAACACTACACTGCTACAAATAACTCTCGTACAAAGACGGGCATTTTCAACTTCCAGCGGTTTCTGATTGTTGTCATTGACTGAAGTGCCATCTGAAAGGCTGCCGTGCCCTCATTGCGCCGGCAGCGGCAAGAAAACGGAAGCCAGAATCGGTGAAATAACTTGGCTGTAATTGGCGACTTTTTTCTCTGTAGCCTATGGTGCAGTTTAATATATTAAAACGGTAGCTTGACTGTAGCTTGTATCTTAAAGTTTAAAAGTAGCTTCTCCAACACTGCAAGCAAGTGGCCTTTAACAACAGTCTTGACTTTAGGGAGACGCTTGTACGAGCAGACATGATGCAGCGGTGCAGCTCAGGATACAGGTGTTCAGGCGTTTGCCCTTTCCCATGACGAGGGGAAGCTGAGAGAGGCTACAGCCAGAACGTTACTCAGCCTCTCGAGTCTCTGGCCCCCGTCACACCTCGTCATTACATTTGTAGAGTGTTTCCTGCTGTGTCGTCTCGATTGTTCTCTCTTCAAGGACAAAAACGAATTTGTACTGGGGTCAACCGATTATCGGTGCTGATTTTTAACATTTAATGCTTATCGGTATCAGTCTTTAAAAAAAAAAAAAGCTAATAACAATTAAAAATATTACTTTGACCCTAATTTAGCTGCCTCTTTCTGTCTGAAGTCACCACTCTGTGGTCTAGAGGGAAGTGCTTTGTAAGGGCTGGCTGCCGCGCGCTCTCGGCGTTCTTTTGACGCGGTCGCTGAGCACGTCGTCAGAAATGAACGCGACGCGAGTTGCAGTAGCAGGAAAAATTGGGGTGGCAGTGTGTTCAAGTTTTGGTAGGTGACGTCAGCGTCGTTGTTTGTCAGCACGGCTGAACGCTTTCACAGTCTTTTTTACACCTTCGTAACATCTGAATGCAAATCATTTTTATCTTCAACATCTTTTTTTCCCCCTCATTTCACAGCAAAACCGGCCGATGTTTTCTCGCACTGCCACTTTCTACTAGGGCTGGGTGTCGTTGCTGATTTCCTGAATCGATTCGATTCCGATTCACAAGGTCATGATCCGATTCAATTCTCGATTCGATTCGATATAGATTTATTTAGAGATTTCTTTGCATCAATACTAGTTTTGCTTGGTTATAAAATAACTTGTTTTAAAACCCAAGTGTTGCCAAACATCGGCCTTTAGGCCAGACGCTGATTTAAGCGGAGCAGCTTCAGCCATGGCTCTATTTGGTTTGGGTTTCGCCGGTCTCACCTCTTTATAGCTCTCCTTGCACAGTCGCGAGAAGTAGTGCATAGCCACAGGAAAAGATCGATCTGCGAATTTTTGAATCAATATCGTATTTTTCGAACGAGAATCGGTATTGATCGGTGAATTATTGTTTTTTTTTTTTTTTGGGAACCCAGCCCTACTTTCTTCTACTTCCTCTTCTTCTGTGACTTTATGGCGGCAAGGACACTTTTATACTGCCACCTGTTGGAATCCTCAATATTAACAACGCTTGCGTAGCAGGAGCGTAGGCGTCACATAGCATTAATTATATTGCGGCCCTTAGACGTCGCAAGTGTAGCATTCCGACGCTGAAGCATTTATACATTTTGTCTTCAGCCACAGAATAGAGCTGGGTGATATGATCACAATCCAATATCACAATTAATTCACAGTTTTGTCTAAATTACAATTAATGATTATTTTCGTTGTTTTTGGGGGGGTTTTCCCCTCCCCTCATGGCGCACAAAGTTTGTCCTGTAAATATGCTCAAGTATTAAATCTGGGCTTCTCTTTTTAATGAATGCTTGTCATACATGTGATTTAAAAATAATTAAAGAAACACAGCTGTAGTGAAATACTGGATGCGGTCACATGACGAATACTGGAGGACAGTGCATGAACACACACAGGGAAATATATTAGATTTTTTTGTTTAAAAAAAAAATACATTTTTAAAATAATTGAAATAACTTGTGGGCAACTTTACGTTGAATAGAGGTTCTAAATGTCTTCATTTTTGCTTAATTGGCCAGCCCTAGGTTATCTGTACCGGTCAGTTTTTAAACTGGCATGCTGATAAGTTGAAACTGTGCTTCTTTGGCTCTGATGCAGTCACCTCTTCGTCTGAAGTCCCCACTCTGTGATCTAGAGAAAACAGATTTGTTAGACGTCACAACTGTGGCCCATCAGAGCTGAAGGCTTTAAAAGTTTTGCATTTCACCGCAGATGTAGTTTTGCATTTGTGGACACACAAGCTGGGAACTCCCTGTCCTTTGTGTCAAGAAGCTTTGACATGTTCTCTTAATTAAACATGTGATAAGACATTTAAATTAAGCTTTGACTGAAGTTGACCTATCGAATAATGTCCATGTCTTTCCACTGCGGAACACAGTGTGCTGGTTTGTTCAGCTCCGACTCCTGAGCTTAAATGCTCACTCTGACCTATCAGTGCTCGTCTGTTAAATGTTTGTATTTCTCAACTGAAATGGCGACACAGTTTGCTAATATTAAGTAGTGACCTTCCGAACATGGGGGGCCAACTCCCTAACATTACGCTGCCAACATGCGCTGGTTGTGTAGCTGCTGTACCTTGTTTTCATGTTAATAATATATGCTTTAACAGTAAACAACACAATGTGTTTATGAGCAAATTCAGTTCTGGTTTTCAATTCCAATGTTCAAAACTTCCCCCAAAACACAGACGTGGTCATGCACGGCACTGGTCGATCACATGGGTAATGATGCTTTGCTCTAGACAATTTTTACTAAGTATTGTAGCTACACATTTGAAGTGTTGTGGGTAATATAATAATGACTTGCAAACTTCATTAGGAACGAAACTGAAGAAATTCTACAAATAAGTTATTGGCAAAGGCATAAAGGTTTTGGGTATATAAACCCAGCCTAACTGTGCTCATGATTTAGTTCAGATGCCCGCTTTGAGGTGTGGTTTATGATCTCTCTCTTTTCTTCTCTTTCTCAGCTGAGCCCCTTCCTCTGATGGACCTGTGCAGACGATCGGTGCGGTTAGCGCTGGGCCGAGAGCGCCTCAGTGAAATACATGGACTTCCCTTACCAGCCTCCCTCAAGAACTACTTGCTCTACCAATGATGACAGGAGTGCCTTTTACAACCGCGCAGGGCGAAACAGCTTCTACTCTCGGGGATATTGTTCCGATTTCCTGATGAACCTGTTTTCTTAACAGCGTTTTGATTTTTTTGGTTTTTTTTTCCCCTCCCTTTTCTCCCATTTGCTTTGGATTTTTGGTACAAGACTCTCGTTGCTTACAAAGTTTTTACGACTCGCACCAAGGACGCCTCTCGCCTCACGTTTTCAAAAGTGTTTACAGTCACGTTTGGCGTCCTTTTGTTTTTTTTGTTTTTATTAAACCCTCTTTTTGTGGCTCGCTTCAGTCATATACTGGAAACACAAAGGGAGACGAACTGAACTCTGGGGCACGAGTTGGCCCGGAAAAGGAGAAGAAAAACGAGAAGAAGAATGTGTCTGCCTGGCTGGATGGAGTGGTGCACAGAGTTCGGGACATCAGCAGTTTCCCCCATGACCCCAGTTTTGGGTTTTTTCCCCCCCCTCCTTTCCATCATCCCTTCATTTTTAAATGTATTTTCTTTCAAACAACATAGTGACACTTTATATTTACGTTTTTAAATGCTGGACGCCGGGTCACACCCTTAAAAGGGTGATTTAGCGACAGGTTTAAGGTTCATGATTTTCCATGATTTAAAGTTCATCAGATACCCTTTAAAACACATTTTCCATTGTTTAATGTCCGCAAGGTATGAATTATGGATTTTTTTTTTATTTTTTTTTTTTTTATAAGCGTTTTTTAAATCTCTCATTCTTTCCCTCTTAAAAGTCCTGGGATAGATGCAGCTCAGTTCACGGGTCAAGACAGAAGACTCTTTTTCCTTTCTTTTTTTTTCTTTTAAAGAAGGATACAAATATAAGTTGACTCATGCAGCAGACTGGGTGCGTGGCAAAGGCTTCCCCCCCCTCGCTGTTGGCAACTTAAATTTAGCTCGGCGTTAGCTCAGCTCACTGCAGGCCGGACCGTCTGGCTTGGGGAAAAGCGGGATCTGACCTCAGCGTCTGAAACGCAGCGGCAAGAAGCGTTTTCATAACCTTTCGTCGCTCTTAAATTGGGCGTTTCTCCACCTTCCCCCAACTCAACTTTTTCCTCAGTTAACACTGTACTATCTGAAGTGTCTGTCCATGTGGACATGGTGCGCTGTTTTGGGGATTAGAGCCACGATATTGTACGAACGAAGCGAAAGGATGGCATCACTGTGAAAACCACGTAGCATTTCGCAAAAGATACCCTCAGCTGGCTGTTTTTTAAAAAAATAGAACCCTCCAATCCGTTTTCAATGTAACTTATTTTTTACTTTTTTGGTCCTTGTCTTTTTTTTTTTCCCCATAAATGCTGTTTTTAACACGTTATTGCCCAGATAGTGTTTGGGATGATGATGATGAAGAGGTGGATGGTGAGGAGGGTTTGTTTGGGTGAATGAGGTAACACTGCTGTACTGTGCCTTTGTCCAGGAGCTAGCCATTGTCAATTTGGACAAATTTTAAACAGTGGCATGCTGATGAGGAAACGTTCAAGCTTCTTTGCACAGCCTGTTCTGAGACTTAATGCAGATGAGGAAACATTTCTTAGGCATCGTGTTCACGCCTCTCCCTTTCTCCCTCGCCCTCCGTAATGGACTTTAGATGTGCTGATGTAGTTTGTTTGGTATCCATTTTACTGGGTGATGTTCAGCTCTGTTCTTGTATCATGCCTGCCTGCAGACCATCTTCATCTTTGTATTCTGTGATGTAGATAATATTTAACTATCTAATAAAGTTTATTACGAATCAACTTTTCTCTGCCGTCTTTTTTATTTATTTTTTATTTTTTTGTGACTCAAAGAAAGCTAACGTGAAGAGAGATTAGAATGAGGACAATATGGAGCAGAGAAATTTAGTTAGTTCATCAGAGGAGAGCTTGCATGCGACAGGAAAAAAAAACGTTTCCATAAATTCACATTTTATTTATTCGGCATTAAAATAAAATGCAGAGAAGCAAGTCTGTCAGATTTAGAGGCTAAATTTTGAGTGAATTGCTGCTTTGTGAATAACCCAAATGAAGTGAATTAAAAATCCTACTAGAGGTGTTAACAATACTGTATTTAAGTGAATGATTTTATCATTGTGGACACAGCATACTTCACCACAACTGTGTGAAATGTGACCTCTGCATTTAACGCATCTGTGAAGGAGCAGTGGGCAGCTATCAAGCACCCGGGGAGCAGTGCTTGGGGACAGTACCTTGCTCTAGACTTGTAGTCAAGACCGCCTAAACCAAGACCAAGACACTACCAAGACCAGAGGGTATCGAGACCAAGACAAAATCGAGGCGAGACCAAGACCGAGACCGAAAAAAAAAAAAAAAAGAACTTTTGTGTGCTGTTAAGAACTGACATGACTGGTACTGACTGACCCCAAAGTCATCTGACAAAACAGCTAACACCTCCAACAACTGTCTAAAGAATGGGAAATATGTAACTGATTTCAATTATACTTAATTTGTAGATGAAATTGTAACATTAAATTGAAGATACACAATTATAAACTTGAAATTGCATCATGTCCCATTGTAGTAGTACTAGCCAAATTACACCGTATGATATCAACTTCCCTGAAATGGATTAGGCCTGTTAAGTCAACACAACATGATATGCAGATGTTATTTAAAAGTCAATGGTCATGTATTTAGTCAAACAAAAGCAATTTAAGTAAAATACTGTAATCAAACAATATAAAGACATGCACACACGTCACATGAATCAAATGCAAACTACAAATACTACAGACCAATACAAACTGCACATCAAATTGTGCATTAATAAGAATAAGGACAGGTGCTTAAAGGATTCTGACATCTTGCCGATAGCCACTGATAGAGCTAGCTACCTGTACTTAGCATGTAGTTACACTCTTCACCAGAAAAGTTGTCTGCAGAGAAGCTTGCAAAAAAAAAATAAATCTGTCCCTAAATAATGTATACCGCGCGTGTGAGAAGTGATAACAATAATACAATAATACAATACAAATACTATAATACATATACATGATCTGGTCATCTGAGGTTGGAAAGGTAGGTAAAAGAGTTTGAAGATGGGTAGATGGCTACTGGCTAGCTTACCTTTCAGGGTGTTTATGCTCCAGGTGCCTGGTTAAGGTTGAGGTAGTCCCGGTGTTCTGTCGATTTATGCTGCCTTGTCGAAAAATGCTACCGTAGCACAAATTGATAGCAGAGGCTATTGATTTACGCTACCGCATCGAAAAACGCTACCTTATGGTTTCCTTTTTAAATGGTGTATTTCCCATAACAGTATATGTTTCACAGAAATATAATATTTGTGTCATTCTTTTAATGAAGTGTTAATTATGTGGAGCAAGGTTTCATGGTATTTATCAAATTTATGAAAAAAAATAAGTGTCCCTTGTCACATGATGCTCCCATTGCAAAATCTCATAATATAATATCAATACGTATGGTTTGATACCCTATTATATTAGCTGTAATTAAAATATCAAGGGTAGCATAATTCGATAGACTAATGTACCCTACCAAAAAATGCTCCCAGTGCAAAATGTGACTGCGGGTGAGGGGTGTTGTCTCGGTCAAGGAGACTTTGCAAAATCTGCATTTTGCAGAATGCTTCTTTTTTGAACCTGTGCTGCAAAAAAACTCTTTGTGTTCTATGAACGCAAACTTTATGACTGAAGAATTCGCTGACATTATTTCTGTAACTTACTGACTAGCCTACTACTGCTGACGAGCAGCGAGACCAAGGCAAGACCGAGGGATCCGAGACCAAGACAAGACCAAGACAAGAGACCGTTGAGACTGCGACAAGACCAAGACCACGTAAAAGTGGTCTCGAGACCAAGACCAGTCTCGAGACATCCAACTCTACCTTGCTCATGAGTACCTCAGTGGCAAGTTTACCAGCCCTGGATTCGAACCTGCACCTTCTGATCACGGGGCAAACACCCTACCGTTACGCCACCATTGATTCAATAATCAGCAAGAGAATACCAATAATCCAAAATGAAAATGTTAAGCAGACATTATACATATTGGAACATCCCTCACCAAACAAGCACAGAGACATCATTACACATTGTCACAACTTTTATTAGGTTGGCCGGGGGGGGGGTGGGGTGGTTAGGGTTAGGTTAGGGGGGTTGGGGGGTTCCTCCCTGAAATGAGTTTTTGCAGGTTGGGATGCCTGCTAATAGTAACTCAGTTGTATCGTTTATGTCACATTGAATCGACGGATGGACATTGTATCATATATTAGGTGACCAGATTTAAATTTGGGAAAAAGAGGACACTTCTAGAGTTAGGGTTAGGGTTAGAATTAGGGTGGTGGAGGTGGTGGCACCATGGCCATGTTACTTTGCCCTTCCCCTAGAGGTTGCCACCTAGGTCCGACAAGAAAACCGGACATTTCGCCAACCCGACCAATCACTTTGCCTATAAGCGGAAACACATCTGGGTCCGTACTCACAAAGAATCTTAAGGCTAAAAGTAGCTCCTAACAGGTGATTTTAGGAGAAACTCCTAAAAAAAAGGGCATGTCAGTCTTAAATTTAGGACTCCTTTTTTTTTTATTAAGAGTAATTTGCAAAACCTTTTCAGCCTAAAAGTAGCACCTAAGTCTTGGAGCGTGTAGAAGTAGCCCAGAGGACTCCTAACTCAGTAAGACCTATTCATAAAAAAATCCTAAAATAGCTGCTGTTTTTCCACGACGGAATGCTTTAGAGACATTTAATGACACAATTATTAAAAAGATATCTCCTGGATCGTGAAGGATTACAAGTGTAGTTGAGTCAGTGAGGGAAGCAATAACGTCCCCAACCATCCGAAACAACCCGATAGCTCCGGAGCTAAAGTGTTTGGCAACAGTCCGGTATTTGGCTACAGGGAAGATGCAGCTTTGCAACGCAGACAATTTAGGAATATCACAGCCATCAGTCAGCCGTTTTGTTTATCAAATCATCGACGTGCTCTGTAGACCCCATATAATTTGCCAGTTTATCCGGTTCCCTTTATACAGTCGCAAGCAATAAAGGATGAAAGGTAACTTCATGGAGGTTGTAGGTATGCCCAGAGTGATCAGTGCCATCTCAGGATGAAGACGCCTTTGTCAGTTGTAAAAAGGTTCACCCAACAAACACCCAAATGCTATTTGATGCACGTTATACCATACTTTACACTGTTGCAAAATGGCCCGGATCAACACACGATTCTCGCATAATAACAGAGCGCGGTTTGAGGCAGCTTTTTGAGAGGCACCATGTACCAGCTGGATGTCACTTGCTGGGGGACAGTGGTTTTAGTGTCGAACCTCCTCCTAACACATTACGCATAGAATTCTTTAGTGATATGCTAAGTATACCCTGCGTTTAAACATCTTCATAGCACTATAGCCTGTGGACATTATTTTGTATTCTATTTTTCGAATTAAATCAGACAATGTTAATTCCTACCTGTTGCATTTATAGCTCGTTCCTAAGCTGCAATCTCAGCCTTCAAATGTGATTGCACCTCATCTCACAGTCTTCGTCTGTCCTAGTCAGAGATACTGCGCGGAACGCCGCACTGATGTTGAAGCAGATGCTTTCCCACGCACCCCGCTTTGATTTGCTTGTAACCCCGGAGCCAAATTTGCCTTTGATTGTGGCTTTTCTATTGAGAACCAACTGGGCCAGGAACAGCAACTGGTCTTGTGACCAGTTGAGCTTTCATTTTCACCCTCAGCTGTGTTAAAACACTTGAATAAAGTCTACTTGAGCGGGCTGACATTTAAAGTGTCGCAACGTAGTCCTAGTGATTAGCAGGGCAAATGGCGCTTTCCTTATTCTACACAATTGACGTTTTTTCCCACTACCTTCTTCTGTCTTTTTATTTGCCGCAAAGCACCATTCTTGGGGTTTGCACGAACGTGTCATCATAAGTGCATTTTCTGTTTCCAATATCATTTCATATGACACAGGCGTTGTAGGCTATTTCATTATTTTTGCCTGATGTGTGTGTGTGATTACTTTTCACTGGGGCGTCACTGTCACTCTACAACCAATCACCGTGGTCACTGCCTCCAAGCAACAGAGTTACTCCTAGTTCTCTGTTTTCTTAACAAAAAGTAGGTCTCAGTGGCTTTGTGAATTGCTTTTTTAGGAAATAACTCCTACATTTAAAAAAACTAGCGCGATTTAGGAGTAAAAATTCTTTGAAAGTGAGTGATTTTTGTCATCGTGAACACACCACAGTCCACCACAACAAAATGTGACCTCTGCATTTGCCTCATCCGTGAAGAAGCAGTGGGCAGCGTCCGGGGAGTAGTGCTTGGGGACAGTACCTTGCTCATGAGTACCTCAGTGGTAACTTTTAACAGTCCTGGATTCGAACCTGCGACCTTCTGATCACCACCAACTGCCCCATGAATACGGACTCTGACCTATAACGTTCAGTGTTCTGGGAGAGTGATTTCCACAGCCATTAAACAAACCATTAAAAAGAAGTCCGGTAAAACCTGGACAGGTGGCAACCCTACCTCCCCCTGCTCACTTCCACTCGATTTATGCAGTAAGGCTATAAGAAAAGCGAGTGGAAGTGAGTAGGGGGAGGGCGAAGTAACTAAAAAAGCTCCAGGGAAACGCAATGCAAATCCACTGTAAGAATGTTTGAGGCTGAGGTACATACAAACGTATTTTTAGGTCTTAAAAACAGGACGTCTGGTCATGCTACCATACATCGATTAACAGCGATTCAATATCAGTCGACGTCAAATCATTTTGTCGATGTCATACCGTATTGAATCTTGTGATTTAAACTTCTAACGCCTACCAAGTGCGTCCGAGGCCGTGTTCCAGTCATGGAAAGAAGCTTGCATGTTGTACTTAAGTGGTGACTAAACAGATCACGTCTCTACTGTACACAGTGGAAACTTTTATCTCTAGACATAACAACTGGGAAGGCCAAGCGAGCAGAGCAGGACGTCGTTTCTTTCGTCCTGGACTCTGCGTCCTGTTCGTTTTCCGCGCTGCTCTGATGCAATGGAGCACTCCGGCTGAGCTCATCGCCGGCTCTCGAGGACAAACGGAGCTCACCGGGTCACGGAGAAGAGTTTTCGTATCGACCTCCCTCACGTCACACAGCGAGCGCCCGGTTGCCATGGCCGTGTGTTTGCATACACAGAGCACAGCGCTGCTTCACTATGAGGTCACTCATCTCAAGTATGCGGCTTGGCTGGAACACCGTGCTGTTTGGGTGTCTGGACTCTGGAACAGCACATTCCTGCCTGCACTATTCTGTCTTTCTCTCCCTCTCTCTCTCTCCCTCTCTCTCGCTCTCAGTTCTCCAGGCCAGGAGTTTCTTCACAATCTCTTCAGGAGACACATCAGTCAGGTACCGAGTCTGTTCGTGATGTGAGATTGAAGCTTTCCAGGTTCGTTAATCTTCAGAACTAAACCCAAAATTCTTAAAAATATCTCTTTTCCTCAATATTTGTTTGCAAAAACCAAAATGAATACCCAAGTAAATAATGATTCATTTTCCTATTTCCTATTTTGCGCTCAAATTATACAGTATTGTTTTTTCCCATTTTGGTTTTGGAAATGAATATTGGCCATAACTTTGGGAGGTGTTGACCAATTGTTCACCAAATTCTTTCACAGTTGCATTCAGAATTAAATGTGCAACAAAATTAATTATAATATGGCTGACCACACCTTAGAAGTTTTGCTACAATGCCTTGAAAAACTTCAATATTGTTACAGATTTTGGACCACAGTCAATATTGGCAAATACTGACCATTTCAACAATTCTCTTTCACATGAACACAAACTTATAGTCACCAATGCCATCAATTTTATATATTTTTTCTTTAACTGCTTAATCCCAACCAGGGTCGCGGTGGGGAACCGGAGCCTATCCCGGGAACTGACGGACGCAAGGCAGGGAACAACCCTGGACAGGCGCCAACACAACGCAAGGCACACACACACACTCACTCACACCTTACGAGGCCAATTTAGAGTCGCCAATTCACCTATATCGCATGCCTTTGGACTGTGGGAGGAAACCAGAGCACCCGGAGGAAACCCACGTGAACACAGTGAGAGCATGCAAACTCCACACAGGGAGTTCCCCGGGGTTCGAACCCAGGACCTTCGCGCTGTGAGGCGGCAGCGCTACCCACTGCTACCCACCGTACTGCCCCACCAATGCCATCAATGACATGATATAATAGTACAATTTTAATTTTGAATGCAACATCATAGGCATTTTTATAATCAGTCAACATTATCCAAAGTTCCCTTTTTTGACTTGCAGCACCTTTTCTTGTTTGAGAACATGGTCTCATAATTTGTCCATGTTTGAACAGATGGCACATTATGCAGCCTGATGTAGTTTGGCCGAGTTAAGCAGCTGAAATCATGAAGGTGAGTTTACTCTTGCTACCCATCCAAGCTTCCAGTAGTGCTTTTATTGCAATAAAAAAGTATTTTATAGAGTGCTCCGTCTGTCTGTGTGTGTGTATGTACTCTATGTGTGTAGATGTGGGTGAATACAAACCCAGAGGAATGGAGGTGCTGCTTTTGCAGCTGCTCTGTATCTCATCCCCCATATCGCAGGCTTCAATCTTTCTCACATTCCCGCCGACATGACAAACATTGAGGAGTCTGAGTGCGGTGTGAGATGTCTGTTACAAGCTCATTAGTAGAAATATTATAGATGGGGCTTTTAACGGCAAATTGGGTTGAACTCTTTCATCTGCTCCCAACTCTTTTTTCTTATTTTAGTGTGTAATGGTATCCAGTGTTGGAGGAACTACTTTTAAAGGGAAACATTTCAAGCAACAAGCTACAGTTTTTACATGGTAGCTTTAATGTAGTAGCTGTTTTAAATGTAATGTACTAGATGCCTGTTTGAGCAAAACATTAGCTTTTCAGGTTTTCTTCAGTTTATACTATTTAAATGTCTTAACTTTCTTAAGAATACATTTATTTTAAAAAAGCTTGGAATAATATTGGTGGTTGACGCCCAACGGTTTTAGTACTGGAAGTAGGTTGGAGGCAAAACTGAACCTACAACCACTTGGTTCATATCCAAATCTTATACCACTAGGATTTCCCACAGTGGAAATTGTTTCTTTATTAAAGCCATACAAAATGCTGTGGAAAACAGTTCCACAGACCCAAAGAATGGACTTATAGTACAACGCAGAGAAGACAGAGGAGATGCTAACACAGTAACAGTGCCCTGTTAGTTTAGTCTGCTGAGAAGAAATGAAAACTGTTTAAACGTCTGAGTCTCAAGTGGCCTTCCACATGGCAATTAGCAATTTGCACCATATGACGAGTCAAATAAGCCTGTAAATGTTTGTGCAAAGACAAAACATTGCCGAGTCTCCTCACATGTGGTCGTCCCAGGACCTCACACATATGCCTCATGAGTGCGGGTCTGCTGCAGTGCACTCTGGGAAGATGTTTGCATTAAACACACTTCGGTCTTCCAAGAATTCCACGACTGAGCCATAAAGAGGAGTATTGTATACCTGAATGTGTACATTTTAACATCATGTGCAGGTGGCCTGCAGTTAAAAATGACACTTCGGTTGTCTCAAAAGTGATATGTGATGGTCTTTTAGAATTTGATGACCGCAATAAAAGAACTGAGCAAGAATTCCCGATCCTGGCAGCTGCACGATTTGCTAGTCAACGGTAAATCAGGTCAGTTTATGATAGTTGAAACGCTATCCAAGGTGATTTCCAAATTTAATATGGAAGAATTTGTCATGACAAGTAAAGGGGAGGGGGTGTAGCAGGGGTGAGGGGGTGGGGGGTGGTGGAATTGGGTGATAATTCAATGAAAAGGAAAACAGATGAAACTGTGATTTATTTCTTACAGGCAGTACAAAGGCAGTCTGTCTGTATTTGGACAATAGATGTCTGAAAAACCCATAGCGTAAATGCAAGTTTGGAAAGGATTAGCTATGCTAACCTTTACACCAACTAATGTTGCTTTATTCTAGCTAAAGAATTCAAAGTGCCACCCTCAATTAAATAAATGCCCCCCACAGCTACTGTGCCAACTACTTCCCATTTCCACAAGGACTGGGAACCAGGTTCTCCTGTGTTCAAGTTTATGCAATGAAGTCATGCAGAGCCACCTAAAGTGAGAATAACGCAGCACCGAGCACACAGGCTAAGTTTAGCTCCTCAGACTTGACGGGTAAGTGTGAAGGGGGAGAGGAATATGTCATCCTTTTTAAGCGCTTACTGCGAGGGAACACCAGAGGTGCTACTTCAGACACTAATCTGATGGCTCCTGTGGTCGTGTGTGTAAATATGTTTTTGCTCGTCTGAGCAAAATGACATACACCTCAGGAGCTGGCCTGTTTAAACTTTTTTAAACATCCTGCGTTGTTAGAGCACATTCTGTTTGTTTTCTATCAATAACACATGGCAATATATTACTTTTCATCCAATAAAGTGGATATAACTGACTTTGTGCCAAATTGGAAATGAATACGGCTTCCAGCTGAAAGTAAGTTGAAAACTCCTGCCATATGAGCATTTGTGAGGCTGAAAAAGGAGATGGATTAAAAACAACCGTTAAGTACTTGCTGTGCTGAGAACCCAGAGAACGAGGTGTATCAGTGGAAATGTCTACAGGATGACTATTGGGAGATGTGGAACTTCAGGTTGCTGCCAAGCTGTGACGATATGGGTGCACTGATTGAGATCTGAAAAGGGGTGAGCGAGTGAGAAAGAAAAACGATGGAGCATGGAAAACACTTTGCTCCGTTTTTGAGGCGTGTGAGAACACACCGGCCCAGCTGCGAACCTGTGACATGTAACCTGTAACTTGTGGCGCGGAACGTGCTGTAAGGATGACTGGTAATAAGTCACCCCGAAAAAGGCTTCTCCGACTGTTTTGTCCAGAATAGGGGTGCATGAAGAGGTCACAAGCTTCTGGGAGTTCATTGTATTCAGATGTTGAGGAGCTTGTTCTGTAGCAGGACATGAACTATGCCAAAGTTCTGTATGCTTCTGGAAGGTTCAAGTCTAGCTACGATTTCTCACCACCTCTAATCAAAGGCCTGGGAGCTTTGGTAAATCTTACTCTTTTTGAGTAAGAGTTTAGAGCTTTGTTCATTTTGACACCTCTAACCCTCTCTGTGTTTACTTAAGAAACCACAATAATAACACCTTAACAGGCCCTATAAATGTCACGTGTGGATGTGTCTGGGCAAGCCTTTAGAGGGTTGTCTTAACTATCTGTCATGTCTCTTAACTAATGTCCAGGACAGTGGATTACAGTTTGGCCTGGATGGTGAACGCTGAACACGTGCCAAGCCTAGAGTGAGAACTGTCCTGAATTTCTGGTGTAAGTATAGATAAGTCAGGATAAGCTCCCTGTTCCTGGCCTAGATGATGCATTCTCTGCCATCTCTCTATTCTCAGCAAGACCTCATCTCTATCTCTCTCCTCTCCTGAGGCTTGAAAGTGAGTATGACTAGATCAATGATATTCTTAGCTCCCTTTTTCACTAGCGAATTAGTAGCAAAACTACCTTTAAAATGCTGTAACTTTAAAAGTAACTTTTGTTTTTGCAAATGGCAAAGTAGAAAGACAACTATTACTTGTAATTTGTATTTATAGCTAACTACCATATTGAAACAGGACCATGACTGTCGATTTAATCAGATATACTTTTAATCTCAAGTGGTTTGTAGTTCATAGTTTTAAAAGTAAGCTTCCCAATACTGTTCTGGAATTTGGTTGTAGTCATGAAGTTGAGAAGGGCGATAGGCCGTGGCTGGTATCTTAGCAAATGTGAATCAGGCCCATGCCGGACCCGCCCTCACACCCGGGCCTCGGCTTCCTAAGCAGGATCCCTCCTGAAAACACACTAGGGCCTGCAAAACAATCCATCTCAAGTTACTGCAGGCCAACTGGGGAGGCATTTCAACAACGTCTTGATTTGTATGATTATATACCCTGTTGTCCAACTTATTGTAAACAATTTAAAAGAGTAAAAAATATAGAACAGTTTTAAATTTACCCTCATGTTAGAAACAAAATTTTAAACTGTAACTTTTAGAACTATCAGCTACTTATGATTAAAGTAGCTAAACATATACCTGTTTGAATTTAGGCAGTTATCTATACTATAAGCTGCAGAGAAGCTAACGACATTGAATCTACTGCCATATTTTTTAACAGATTCTTGCTTCCATAATCGCCGAGGTGGACTCTGTTTACCAACTCCATCTTGCAGCTGCCTTTGACACTCTTGTGATACAGTGAGCATGCACCAAGCGGAAACATTAGCCTATCTGATGCCACTTCCTGGAATTTTACACAAATTACAAACACCTGGTAGTTGAAAATGCTACTTTGTAAAGATGGAAAGGTAATAATAGTAAAAGGTAGGGTTTTGACACAATACACTGATGTTTCGAAACAAATAGTTATTGGAAAAGCTATAGCCTTCTAAAAGTAGCTACTGATGAAACAGAGGTAACTATTAGTTAGCTACACCATAACGTAGCATATACTGTTGCCTCTTGTCATTCTCTTCTGTTTTGGAAAGTTGACATCTTCCAGCAATACTGTGTCCTCTTTGGTAAGGTTCCCACAACCGCAAGGTATAAACGATCTCCATAGAAAAGTGGAGGAGAATGGGTTGTCCAGGCGGAGAAGCCTGTCTGAACGCTCTCCCTCCGCAGCAGATGCAGCAGCTGTTTGGGTTTGGTCAGATTATCGCCTGCCTTCGTTGTGTCTAGACAACACATTACAGTCAAGTTGGGGAGAGTATTTTTGTCTAGAAAGAAGTTACACTGTGGATGAAAGAGGGATTACGGTATACATAATTCCTTGGCGTCATCTTAACCTCCGACTGATAAATGTCCCTTTACAGCCTCCTGTCTGCATGTATCTGAGCAGCAGGACCGCTGCTTCTTTTTGGTTCGTAAAACTTTAATGTCTGCCGTGATTTGTACGAAGCGGGAGTATCGTCTGTATTTTTATCTGCGTTTTGAAGCCAGCAGGTCTGATCTCAAGAAACACGGCTGATATTTAGTAAATTTAGTGAAATGAACTGTGGGATCGTCTTTTGCTCGTGTCCCTATCCATATCCCTATGTTTTGTGTAAACAGTCTCAACAATAAATATAAAGCGTTAATGCAAATTGTTATAGTTTAGTCACTGTGTATGAGAGGCAAGGGCAGCGTGGCCCCAGTTTCTACAGTACAAAGAACAAATATGGAACATAGAGTAAGCAAATAAATACAAATAAGGTACCTAGAGTAAGCAAACCATATACAAAAGACTATTTATATTTAAAAACCTCTAAAAGCAGTAGAATGTAGAATGTAGAAAAGGGCTGCAATGTAGTAGCGTGGATTGAATATTACTACTGATCTGCGGCATTTGAATATATAGATTCTAAACAGGCAGTCTATTAAATAATGTAGAAGTCAATGAAAAGTTCAAAAAAGATGTACAATAATATACTAGTGCATCTAAAAAAAAAAAAAAGATATTATGGACATCTCGTCATACTGGGACATTAGTTTTTTTTTCCGGGGCACTATTATACATACCCTTCAACATTTAAAAGGGGGCCAAAATATTTCACTTTACGGGTAATAAACATATGTATGTAAAGGCTAACCTTTTTTGATTAAATAACTAAATTATATTTTCTCCCACAATATTCTACGTTTTTTAAACTCAGGTTTCTCTAACTTTGTTTTTTGAAACCGTGGCAGTGCCAGGTGGCGTGTTTAACACTCATGTCAGCAAACCTCACTCCCATCTGCTCTCTCTTTCTCTCTGTCTGTCCCTCTCTTTTCTCTCTCCCTCTTTCACTCTCTACGTCCATATGTCAGGCTGAACAGAACAAGCTGTCGAGAAACAGCTAGTAAATTAGCTGCTCTAAACCTATGACCGGTGGGTCCTAACCCTCTTAAGGCTCTGCTGCTTTTGGCAAACAGTGTGAAGCGGCATTAAAACTCTCCGGCCCGTGCCGAATTCGTCTTATGTATTGTTCCAGGCTTGCCTACCGAGCAGCTTACCACAGCTTTAACTCAAACTGTACAGCTTCTAACAGTACAGCCACCCACTCAGCTTTGGTTTGCATTAAGCATTAATCGCACTTTATAATCCCCTGGTGTAGAAATTGTACACTCTGAAAAATATGGGTTATTCGGCCATGTCCAAGCAAATGTGGAAGAAATGATCACCTTTTAACACTTTTCATATGTTTAAACAAAATGGGATAATAATTTAACCATCATGAACGAATTATGGCGCTTGCTGTTTATAACAGTAACAATTTGTTAGTTTGGAAGAAAAAAACGGGCTGTTTCTCCAAAGCGAATACATCACTATCTTGGCATGGCTGGGACACTTTCCTTTGACCAAGAGGTTTATGGGTTGGTCAACTACCACCATTGGGCTGCTGAACAAGTTCCTAAATAAGAGGTTACAACTGCTTTGGATGAGAGTGTCTTGAATAAAAATGTAAGTAAGTAAAATGTCAACAGTATTTTTTAGCCATTAACACCTAGAATAAGCAGTGTTTGAGAGCTCCCTTATAAGCAGTTTGCTTTTCCAAATACAAGCTACTAATGATAAAAATAGCTAAGCCACAGTCAAGGCAATATAGTTTTACGCAGCAGTTAAGCTGCCCTACAAGATGCAGAGAAGAATTAGATTACTATATCAAAGTTATTTCATTCAGTAATACTCAATTCTTGAGTTTAAGGATAATATTAAAGCAAACTAACTGATGAAAAATGTGAAAGATGACATTAAAATAACCTAAAATCTATTTTTGATACCGTAATGTCAAATTGCATTAAAGGTTCAATGACCTTAGCGAGAGAATGTTTGATTTTCAGCTTGAGTAAGATACACTCCAATGTGTGAGCTCTGTCCATTTTGCCTTTCCGAATTATACATTTTTCCATCTTTTCCAAGGTTGGCTCCATCCTCTGACTTCATCTCGCAGCTGCCAGAGTGTGCTGTGATGCAATGAGCATGCGCTGCCTGTGCATAGAAGCTTATCAGATGCCACTTTTGCCAATTCAACGCCAGTCAGGAACATCTGGTGTTGACAATATTTCTCTTTGTAAGAAAAATAATATTTTTGTTGCAATGTTTCGCCTCAGTATTACTGGTCTTAAAAGTTAAAAGTTTGCATATAGATTGCCTCTCCGATGTTCATCTAATAAACTCAGGTTTTTATTAGCTCACTTTTAGGGTGTCTACAGCCAGATAAGGTGCTCTGTGTACATGTCTGTGCTGAAATGTGAATGTGAGTGTGTGTCTATGTGTTGCGGAGTGGGGGTGTAGTGTTTCCCACATGTTTTGATGTCAACTGGGCATCACTTGCGTCTCACCCAGGAGGTGCAGGAGGGCAGAAGATGGAGAGGGCAGGCCTCCGGTGCACTTCTGAGTTGCCACCCATGAAATCAGTGTAATTGCTGCAAATGGCTTGCCCAGAGCCCACTTGAAAGAGGGGTAAAAATGCTGAACAAGACTGATTAATGAAGAGCCAGTTTGTTTAGTGTCCCATTTAATTAGGTAGTCAATTTATCATAGTTGGCTACAGTAATTACTTCCAGTGCTCCATCATGCAGGTGAGGGAGGTGGATGGAAAAAGAGGGCTGTGAAGGGGATTGTTGGGAGTGCGCTGTGGATGAGTGAGATCCAGGGCAGGTGGCAGGTTGTGGTCCGAACTTCTGAAACTCCTGCTGTCATCTTCCTGACTCACCAACGGAGACTGACTCACTTACTGGCTAGTAGCACCAGACTGACTACAGCTCTTACTTGTTACAGTTTCATGTTAAGTGTATATGGGTGTGTGTTTGTGTATGCCCAGAAGTGTTTGTGTGTCTGTCTGTCTGGCGTGGAGGGGGAGAATGTCTTGCCAGACAGACTAACGATTAAGGATTTCCAGCCGCAGACTTTCGACCTTAATGTATTTATGGGATCTGGGATGCTCAGGGTTAGATTAACGTGATGATCATTAAAGTTGGAGAAGCTTTAAACACGAGAGAGCTGACAAAAAATGTTTTGTCATTTCACATTTCTATTCATAAAAATTGTTACTTTTTAAAAGCTGTTAAATCTCTTCACTCTGGCTTTTAATATTTAGTATATATCATTTAGTGTTTATAATTTTACTCTCCTTTTATAAAATTATTTTAATTTTTTAGTATCCTTAACATATATACATTTCAATCTTAAATTTCCTTTTATTTGTTTCTTTGGTGTCTGTCATATTAATTTTTTTTAATCGTATTACATTTTTTTCCTTAATTTTCTTCTGAATGTGAAGCACTTTGAGCTGCATTGTTATGTATGAAAGGTGTTATATATAAATAGTTTGTATTATTATTATTATTATTATAGTAAAGTAAGCAATTACCTAATTTTTAGTTGGCTTCTATTCAGTTCTGATGCTCATATCAACAACTGCAGTGATGAAACTGTAAAATTGACCAGACTGTGGGGAAATTCCATTAAATTTAGATTTGGCAGCCTAGGGCATAGCCTTGTGACTACAAGCGTGATGCTGTGAGGTTGAGAGCATAGTCAGCATACTCCCCTCTACGGAAGGAAGTGAGTTATGTCATACGCGCATATGCTTAAAGAAAACAGACACGTGAAATTGCGTCTTAGATATATTTGCAACGTTTGCAAATGACTTCGACCTACAGTGCCTTAAGTGTGCAAAACCCCCTTTAGACAGACAGGCTGAATTGTATGTGCAAAGATGAAAGTGTCCTCAAATGCACCCAGATCTAGTGAACCAGTGCAGAAGGAGGAGAGAGAAGAGGGGATGAGCGCGAGAGAGAGCATGCTTTCTTTTTCCAAGCAAAACTTTTCAGCCATGACCAAGAATATCCTATTGGAATGCTGCTCACAGGCGGTTCTTAGTTAGCATTTTTCTCTCTGGGTTTTTTTTTTGCAAGCGTGCGGGTGAGAATTCGAGGTAACGGCCAGCGCCGGGAGCCCATGTGAACGGGCCACTTCCTGTGGAGAAATTATTCACAGGCCTCTGTGGCTCACGGCTCTCCCTGTTGGCTAGACATCACAAGCCCTCGGCCAACACCCACAACGTGCATTTTTTTTCCCTGCCCTTTTTTTCTCTCGCAAACCTGACCCTCACAGCAATTTAGCGACCTTAATCTGCTGTGCTAGTCAGGCACGCAGGCGTTGTGGGGGCGGGCAGACTGGGCCGAGCGTGTGCCTCTGGGCTCTGGTGGTGGAGTCTCTGGCCTGCACTGGTGGATTGTGGGGGTAGGGTTTGCTGAAACGACCCCACACTCCGGGCCCCAATGCCATGGCGAGAACTCCTCATACCGGTGCAGAAAAGTAGGGGCGTAACGATGCTGTTGATCTGTCGATGCATTGGTTAAATATGGAAATATCAATCAGACATATATATTTAATGTCACTTTATATTGAAGCAGGAGATATATTATTATTAGAAAAAAAAAAGAGATTTTTTTGTAATCTATTGTTGTTGATAAGGAATAAAAATATCAGATTATATTGTAGTTGCTTTTTGTGATTTTGTGTCGGTAAATCAGCATATGATAGTGTCTCATATCAATCACTGACCCCTTGAATATGTTCAAAATCGTATCATGGTAGACTTTGTGATATCGGCAGTGTGTCGAAGTGTTGTCCATTGAACCCATATAATATCGTGCATTGATACAACTATAGTTACCCTACTGAAAAGTCCAGCCGGTCATAATCGGTCATTGTGGCTAGCAACTCCCAATCGTATATATTATGTTGACAGGAGATGGTACAAAAGCAAAGTTTACAGAATGCACAATTAATTTATGCCTTCCAGCTGCGACAAAGCCGTGCAAACCCCCGAACAGACTGTACAATGAGTTAATCTGTCTTCAGATCTTTGTTTAAAGCAGTAGAAGGGAAAAAGTTTCGCTTTGAGACTTTGGTGGACCTTGTCTCTGTAATCTGAGGCCAATTATAGCCATAATTTTTTCCTCTTGAGTCTTTGAGCATGACTGCATCTAAACTAGCCAGCCTCCTCATTTTCAGCCGAGCAATGAGAATGGAAAGCAAAGGCGCAGACTGTAGGAGTGAGAGACGTTCACTCGTTTATAAGCCCCTAAGTATGCGGAGATATGTGAGAAATGTGATGAATACAGGTTTGCAGGTGGCCCAGAACCGGCTCCATGTGGACGTGGCCGATGTGGACAGTGTGAGAAGGAATAAGACATGTTTGGGCTTATGTTTGGGCTTTCAGTATGCTGGGCAATGCAAAGTGCAGTTTCAAGTCATAATCTGCACTTATTCATAACTCATTCTGGGCTGTGTGTGCATTGAGTTTGGTGCAGGTTTTTTAGCTGCTGGGGCCCTGGTTAACTAAAATGCTGAGAAGATTTTTTATATGGAAGTCCCAGTCAATCAATATTACTGAATCTAAGCCTTATAATAATACTATAATATTTCATATTTATGAATCTTAATTTTTAAAACATTTTTAGGTTAGTTATGGTTTCATTTTCATTCTATTTACATTTCTTTAATTATTTTATTTTATTAAATGTTATTTTTTTTTTAATCATATATTAATTATTGAAACTCATTAACTAAATAACTCTGACTCCTGGTTTAGCACAATTATTTTTGTGTGAAATGTGCTATATACAATTAAGAAATTCTTCTCTCTTCTACTACTGCAACTACTGCTTCTACTGCTACTACTACTACTACTAATGGCAATAATAATAATATTAATAACAATAGATAATAATAATAATAACCCCACAAAGATGCTTTTATACAAAAGTTAGAAAATAATTTATTTAAAAATTTTAAAAAGCCAGAAGCCAGATTTGCTTTTGGCTATTCAGATTAAGATAAGCGTAATATCTAGTATTTAGATTTAGTAATTATGACAGTTAAGTGGAACCTCATAACGATAGCAAAAGCTTGTGAGACATCTTGAAGAATGAGAGAGAGAGAGAAGAGAGACCAAAGGGAACTAGTATTTAGATTTAGTAATTATGACAGTTAAGTGGAACCTCATAACGATAGCAAAACTTGTGAGACGTGTGAGAGAATGAGAGAGAGAGAGAGAGAGAGAGAGAGACCAAAGGGAATCTGCTGATCCTAAGAAAAATGGTTGTGTTGTAAATCCTATACAATCCTCTTGGAATGCAGTGCAGGACCTCATTGGATTTTTGGAGATTAAGAGAGGGAGAGTGAGAGAGGGGGAGAGAGAAAACATGTGTGAAAAAATAAGGCTCATATTGAATGAAGGATGACTGAAATAGAGAGCGGGGAAGCCAGGTGGGGGACGAGGTGAAATTTGGCCCTTAAATACACAAACCTCATTCACTGTGGGCCAGTGGCCTGAAAGATGCTAATTTAAAACCTCCAGGAATTCACACCTCAGTGGCTCAACACCTGCGATGTCTGAGGAAGCTAGACATCACTTCGAAAAATCACCACAGGATTAGCGGCAAATGAAAATTATCGGTTTTAAAACAATTATCTGATGAGTAATAGTCCTTGAATTTTACAAGCTAAGTGGAAAAAGTTTGACTCAAGAGTCGACACAAGGGTCAAATAAAGGGAAAAATACCTACATAGGAACTGTTGCTGCCCAGATTTTCCAAATCACTTTTATAAGCGTAATTATGTATGTCAACAAACAGATAAAAGGACAGACAGCATATAAACTCTGTATTTGGGGTTAGGAAAGTGGTCGTGGGTGCTGACAAAAATCCTTATTTACCAAACATTAAAGTGGAGAGAGTGAAGGTGAGACTGTACCATGTTTTTCAGCCCTGCAATGCAAGCTGATGGAGACTCTCTATAATAACTGCGTTAGGGAGCGGTAAGATATCATTTTGAGCGTGGAAATCTCAACTACTATATCATATGTGCGAAACCAAATTAAGCAAAACAGCTCAATTTATGCTTCTGCTCCGGCAGCTTATCCATGAACTCTAGTTGCTCGCAAGTCACCCACCATAAACCAGAGATATTTTTCATCTCTAGAACAAAAGTGAGGTCTGTTATGTGCAGCGTCATTAAAGATACAAGCCGAAACTCCTGAACTCAGCAGGTCGTGACCTGAAATCACGTAATCTCATATATTTGAAGGTGGTCCTTATGGCATTCTTTCAATAATGAGATTTTCTTAAATCCCTGTTCATAAAATGTTGATAGTGCCGCTTATGAAATATGGTAACCCTGACGGCTGCTGCCCACAGCCATAAAACCCTCAGATGTTACGTAACCCAGATTGGTTCAGACTTTTCTTGTTCATTGAACTCAGAAACATTGTTTGACTTTTTAAGCGTTCAGAAGTGGTAATGTCGGCTTCATGCACCAGGGTGTGTCAGAACATGAGACAATGTCTTGGAGCTCAACACAAGTACGCTCGGCGTTGCACAAGTGTGCTGTAAAGGGATTATTTAAAATCCAATTTCATTGCCTTTTATTGCATTTCTTTTCATTTCCAGTTAAAATGCAAAGCCTATTTCACTCACTCCTACCAGAGCAGTGTGTTGGAAGGTTATTTAAGCCAAACCAACGGACAACACCTGTTTTCATTAGTTGGAAATTCTTTGGCTTAAAACATTGTGATTGTGGTGAAAAATTAGAACTTACGATCACTTAAGTCCATAGCAGTAGCACAACATGGTAACACGATACCAAAAAGCATTATCCTTTTTCTCCTTCGAACCTTGGTTCTAATCTCCTTTCTGGAGAGTCATACCAAGGATAACTTTTTTACCCTCTCATACATCTAGTTCATCCATCTCCAGCTTTACTTGTCTCCGAGAGCTCCCTTTCATCTGTTTTTCATTCAAAAAAAGTTTTTAACTTCGAATCTTTAAAGATGTGAATTATTTGCCATTGTCATGTGAACAGTCATTTAAAGGAGACTTAGTTAGAACGTTTCTCTTCTTTTTGGAAAGCTGTTTCTTGGAAATGAGCTTCCATTTGGTGAGGACAATTAGTATGAACATTGATGATTTTTGGGCTTTGGCGTGCTGCAATCTTGGGTCCCTGATCCTGAAAAGCCGTAAAAGGAAAAAAACAAGCCACCAAAACAAGTCCTGGTAGTTTCAATTCCTAATTTAATCAAGTTAATATGCAGCATCAAGGGAAAAACAAAAGCTGTGTAAGATTACAGAGTCCATCAGCTAGATAGCTGCTGTCTGTCATGTTTATGATTGTCCCACAATGCCCGTGTCACACAGTGCAAGGAATTGAGAATCATGCTGGATCAGGAACCTTTTCCATCATTGTTCTTATATATAGCCTCATTTATGGATACACAAAGGTATTATATGTCGTGAATGAACAGCTCACATAGTCGTGGCTGTCACTAAATGGGTTCATAAAACGATAAAGAGTCAGTATTCTGAGAAGACCTTTTCCATTCACTGGGAGAAAAAATAAATAAATACATATTTGTCCATGAGAAAAACGAAATTATTCTAAATATATTTTACTGTTCCGTCATTACTGTGTAGAATGTTCAGGAACTTTTTTTTGAACATAGTTTTGAGTGCTTAAAGACATATCTTATCAGAAAGGCTCCTTCTGTTATAAAAATTTATATATATAGGTACATAACATAAAGCTAATGTGGAACAAGTGTTAAAAACAACATGCATGAGTTTATTTGAAAGTAATGCAAGATACGCGAAAACCAAAATGTTTTCTCCTTTTGTGAGTAAACATTACTCTTGAGCTTATTTTTCCTCATTTGTCCCTTTGGGTGCTCCGTAGGTTTTAGAACTGAAAAAGCCTATCGTACGAGGTGTAAAACGTCTTCAAAAATCTGAAAAAAAAAAAATGTCGCTGCCTTTAACGCCTTAACACTCAGACACTACCATGATGCGGAGAACCTACACAGACATTTGGAATGTAAGTTTTAATCACACCACGTAATTTCTGTCTGCTCTCAGTTGGTGTTTAGCTGCTCTTTTGTGAATTTGTTGACATAATGAAAGACAAAAATAGACGACACTGATATTTGGATGGATATTGATGCCGGTCAAGTACTGAAAAAATGACCGTTTGTAGGATTCCAAATCCCCCAGTTTAAGATCTTTATGGATAAGATTACAGTATTGTCTAGCTTAAAACACACTTTAAAAAATAAAATAAAATAAGAGACTTTGATTTAGGATGTCACGGTTCCTTCATGTGTTTCATATTTTCTATGAACTCCAGGTCCTGGAGTCTTGTATGTATCATTATTCCTTCCAGTACCACAATTACAATCAGCGACCCTATTGCAGTGTGCATAACATTTCACATTGTTTCTGGACTCTGGTATATTACTGCTTAGCATTTAAGATCTATTATCCGCAGCCAGACTGATTAAGATCAGTGATGAAGCTTCTCAACCGTAATTGATTACTCCTTGTCGCTGATAAACAAGTGATCACTCAAATAAAAACAAGTGACAGCACGTCATATGGTCAAGAAGCGGAATTATCTGTTCACGTCAGCAGGGGAATAATAACAAAGCTGTCCTCCAGCCGCAGCCTCAGCCAGGATGAGCGAAAAATAAGACTTTCTCTGTATTCTCTTGATTATGATTAAGTAACAGTTAGCAATCAGCAATTATTAGCAAGAGGCTGGAACATATATGAGCACTTCGGACAAACATCTCTGCAGATGGTGAGACTCTGAACAACATTTTCCATCTACAACGTTGTTAAGTTTGGTGATTGTACAGGGTACTTTCACATTCTTTTCCCGGTAAAGTTTCGCTCTGTCCACACAATAGACATTTGTTGTGAGTCGTAGCCATGGATCTGTCTGCAGGGCCTCAGGTTCCTCTAGAAAGGACAGAAGCTGCTCTATTGAGGGATGGGAAGAAATATAGATTGGTATATTATTTACAGGAGGGGGAAAAACAGCGCTGAATAGAGGCCTTTGTGGCCGTGATTCACAAGTGAATATATGTGGCTGAGACATGATCGTGTTTTCTGTAAGGCCATATTTTTTCTGCTTGAAGTAGACAAGGCTGAAGATGCTGTGGCAGTTATCTGGACGTACAGCATATTAAATCAAATTTAAATTCCTTTTAGATTCACAACATATAACAGCAAAGCTTTTGACATAAATGACCTTAAACACTACAGCTTTAAGAGGGCAGTTGGTAGTGTAAGGCTTAGGGAGTTGGCCTGTTAGTCTCAGGTTGCCAGTTCAGTAAATGACAAATAATCACTCACTTTTATTAAACTCATACATGAGTAAAAGAGACTACAATAAGTTCAGTTTACCCATTAGAATACTGCTTAAATAAATTTAATAATAAGTATGGAATATTAGCAATATATAAAGTATTAAAAATATATTGCATGTATTTGTAAGGATTACTAATTACAAGAAATGCTTGAGTTGTAAGTATGTGAGTTTTGGGGTGAGTGGTCTTTTTTAGATGACTATCCAGAGGGACTTCCGTTTTCTAATTACACAGACAATTTCCCTGGAGCTACTTGGGTTAAGGTTCTTGCTGAGGACCTAATTTGTGGTACTTTCTTTCAGGTGGGATTTGGGACTCAAAAATGGGATGTAGGCAACATGGATTGACTGTACTGGGGTATAATTATAGCCACAGCCTTCCTAGAAACATCTTAGGATTAAGAGGGTCTTGCTGAGGTGCTAGGCTGGATTTGAATCTCTTGGTCTGCTCAAATTGATATTCTACCACTAAGACACTGCCTTATTGGTGAGTTACTGATCGTACTTAATTCATAAACTTAGATTCAATAGTAAAGCTCTCAAGTACCGCACAGCAGTGGTGCTAATATGCGGCCATATTAACAGGAGAGAGTAATTAAAACTACAAAACAGACAGTTCATTAACATTTGGATTTTCTGTTGATCCCTACGTCTCCCGGCTCCTGGTGTCAGGAAGTATGAGAGAGACAGAATGGTAAAACCATCACACAGCTGGGTTCCTCCGTCAACTAATAGAGATTTACCTCAGAAAGTGTCTCTGGCACACACAAAACTCATGGGGATGGAGGCTGTGGCGGTGAAATCTCAGCGAAATGCATAAGTGATTGTGGCCTTCAGAAATAATAACGCTACAATTTTACTACAGATAAGAAAACAACAGAATGACGTCTGCTCTGCTTTGGATGGGTAAAATGACAAATATATGAAAACCGTTTGACCTTCAGGACAGTTTGACAGTTATGTTTGGTCTCTTCACTTCCTTTTTATCATGTTCATTCACCAGTGTGCTCTAATAAGGGATTGAGATTGTATAAGTAAATGTATATTCCTGTGGTGATGAGCCTTGCTTGAATTCCACTGGGTATTATGGTTTAATAATTAACTCCTGTTCTAACAGATTGCTTGATGAAGACAGCATATTTTCTCCGTAAAATGGTAAACTAATTCCTCAAATGTTGCAGGAATATTTACGAGGAGCCAGGGCTTTCTTCGGGGAGCCTCGATTCCCTGCTCGCCTGCTGTGGGCTTGGCATGAAACTGTAAGCAGCTGGACTAAACATGCTCTCTCTTGTCTCTGTTTCTCTTTCAATAAGTATCTTTCTGTCTCCCTCACTTAATATGTTTCTCTTCAACTGAGTACATCTCTCTCATTGAGTATCTCTCTTCTTTGAGTATCTCCTCTCTCTCCCTCTCTTTCTCTCTCACTCACTGAGTATCTTTCTCTCTCTCAATGAGTATCTCTCATTGAGTATCTCTCTCATTGAGTATCTCACTCACTCACTGAGTATCTCTCTCTCTCTCTCTCTCTCTCTCTCTCTCTCTCTCTCTCTCTCTCTCATTGAGTATCTCTCTCTCTCACACTGAGTATCTCTCTCTCTCTCTCTCTCTCTCTCTCTCTCTCTCATTGGAGTATCTCTCTCTCTCTCTGTTGGTATCTCTCTCTCTGTCTCTCTCTCATTTAGTCTCTCTCTCTCTCTCTCTTTCTCTGTCATTGAGTATCTCTCTCATTGAGTATCTCTCTCTCTTCTTGAGTATCTCTCTCTCTCCCTCTCTTTCTCTCTCACTCACTGAGTATCTTTCTCTCTCTCAATGAGTATCTCTCTCTCTCTCTCTCTCTCTCTCTCTCTCTCTCTCTCTCTCATTGAGTATCTCTCTCATTGAGTATCTCACTCACTCACTGAGTATCTCTCTCTCTCTCTCATTGAGTATCTCTCTCTCTCATTAGTATCTCACTCACTGCTAAGTACTCTCTCTCTCTCTCTCATTAGTGATATCTCTCTCTCTCATTGAAGTATCTCTCTCTCTCTATCTCTCTCTCATTTTAGTCTCTCTCTCTCTCTCTCTCTCTCATCATTGAGTATCTCTCTCATTAGTATCTCTCTCTCTCTCTCTCTCTCTCTCTGTCTCTCTCTCATTTAATTCTCTCTCTCTCTCTCTCTCTCTCTCCCATCATTGAGCCTCTCTTCTCATTGAAGTATCTCTCTCTCTCTCTCTCTCTCTGTCTCTCTCATTTAGTCTCTCTCTCTCTCTGTCATTGAGTATCTCTCTCATTGAGTATCTCTCTCTCTCTCTCTCTCTCTCTCTCTCTCTCTCATTTAGTCTCTCTCTCTCTCTCTCTCTCCTGTCATTGAGTATCTCTCTCTCTCTCTCTCTCTCTCTCCTTGAGTATCTTTCTCTCTCTCTATCTCTCTCCTTGAGTATCTCTCTCGCTCTCGCTCTCGCTCTCGCTCTTCCGATTTTCTCTAACAGTGTTTGCTAAGGTGTGTAAGTTAGCTGTTTGGATGACAGTTGTTGATTTAAGTCCAGCTTTACAGATGAAAGAACAGTTATGCACAAAGCACTTTTGTAAGTGGCTCTGAATAAGAGCATCTGCCAAATGCATATATACATACAGTATATAAATACATATATAAATACGTATACAAAAAATAACTTTATGGGCCTTTAGGGGCTGCGTAGAGGAGTGAGCTCTGGGGGCCGTCAGACTGTTGGTGTTTAACAAGCAGGTGCTGCTCTCTTGTTTGCCAAAAAAGCCTCGTCGTCCCTCCGTCTGTTTGATTTTTTTTCCCCCCTGGCTGTTTCCTGGCAACCCTGCGGTGCTACCAAACCTTCAAGCACTCAGTCCCTTGAATAAATAAATAAAACAGTGGGCCACGTTTTCACAAAGGCCGATTATGACACTTGGAAAATAGTCCGGAACGCAGTGTAAGTGCACTAAGGAGCGTTCTGTCTCTCGTCCAGCCGCTCGGTGCCAGTTTTACCCGGCAAAGCTATCCTGAGTCATTCCAAAGTCCATTTAATTCAAGGGTAATTCCCGGGGTGTTTTCCTGAAACAGTTCCCTGAAACAGGGAAAAAGAGACAAGTTGTTTGCTTAATTCGCTGCCGCTAGACCACTAGGAAGACTGCTAATAAAGAAGTTACGCTGGCATGACCCTGGAATTGTAGGCGTTAGTGCAAAGCATAATACATCGGCCACAAAACAATACACTGAAAGTCTTCTGTTTTAGAAAGACGCAGAACAGACCACGCCAACATGGGCTAAAGTAACAGTGGACAGACAGAAAAGGGAGAGACTAGGAAGTAGAAAAAGAAGAAGTGGCAGTAGGCTGACTGCTGATATGAAGCAGCGCGGTGCGTATGGACTCAGCTTTAATGGCGTCATGTAGATGAGAAGACAAACACGTCATGTGATGTGATAACGTACAAAGTTCAGCATTACATCAGCAGGGTGACTTGCCAGGTTGTAAACGTTCCTGAATTTACATGAGATAAGAAAGAACATAGAGGTGTAAGGTGCTCATAAACATGGGAGGGCTGAGCAGTTTATTGAAAATTAATCTAAACCAACATTTAGAAGCTCTAATCGACATAATCTTGCTCATGATAATTATATTTGTTCCGAATCCAGGTTCTGTGTCAATGTGACAGCCCGGGAATGTGTTTCTACTGCATTCTCACACCTCAGGCGCCAAAACATGGCCTTTTGCACACGCAGCGTGAGCCCCGGGGCCATCAGATGGGCCGAGCTCCAGTCTGGTAGGAAATGCTTAGAGGGTGTGAGTCCATCCAAAGTACAAGAGGTTGTGGGGTCGTAATCCCTGGCTGAGGATGCAATTAGCGAGCGAAATCCCACCGCTGCCTTTTCACTCCACCTCTCTCTTTCTCTCATCCTGTCTCCATGCAGCTGCTTGCACTTGTTTTCTCTGGTTAATAAGGAGTCCGTGCCGACGGTCCGGGTTCTCATGATCTAATACTTGGAGCGTGCAGACCCCGATCGCTCACTCACTCGCTGCTGCTGCTGCTGCTTTTGAAGGCCGACCACAGACATTTCCTCACAACACTCTGGTGGACGCTGACCTTTTCGCTCCCTCTCTCCATTCGTGCACGTGTTGATGTGACGTAAAGTTTCGTGCTTTGCAGATTAAATGCGAGTTCAATCAAACCTTTCCACTCGCATTGAATGCCACAAGGGACAATTGGAATTTAGTGGTTACGTGAATGAAAATGAGTGATTATTTGTGAACACAGCGCAGCGCACAGTGCACCACAGCGAAATCTGACCCATCTATGAGAGAGCAGTGGGCAGCTTTTTGGCAGTGCCTGGACAGCAGTGCTTGGGGACAGTACTGTGCTAATGAGTACCTTTACTGGTTTAATGGGAAATACTTCTTGGATCTTTGGTTTAAATCCCGGACCGGGGATGGGGTTGGCTTATGATACTTAACTATGGAACAAGAGGATCCAGATCTTCGAAACGTAAAGGTAGCACAGAGCAATCTCTTAAGCAAGGTACTAACCCTCAAATGCTGCTCCTGGGGCAGTAAATAGTTGCCCCACTGCTCTGTGGGGGTGGGGTTAGATGCAGAGGTCACATTTCATTGTGGTGCACTTTGTGCTGCTGTCTTCACAATAACAAATAATTGCTCACATTCAAACTCACTGTTAAGTAGGCCTACAAGTCATGGAAAAAAAAAACTATCAAATTTGGATTTGCATTTGAACATAAATCAGTGGTCATGTTAGGAAGCGTTACATTTCTAAATGGGTTACGCTTTCCCGCTGCCCCCCCAGAGGCCGTGACGTAGTTGGGGGCCAAGGTGAAGTTGTGCGCTGGAATTCGGTGCAGGGGAATGCGCTGCGATAAATCAGGGGCCCAGAACAGCAGAGAAGGAGACACGGCAGGCGGGAATCTCCAAGCCTATTGTCAGACGTGAGTTATATTGCAGCAGCTCTCCTGGCCTGGCAGACTTTAGAAAGAATAAATCAGTCGGGGATCAAATGCACACAGACTCCAACTGCTAATATATAAGAAACATGAGTGATGATATTCAGTGTATTCATACACATCAATTTTTATACTAGAAATTTTTTTATGATGATGAAATGGCGACTCATTTTTAGCCCGGTTTTGGCTGACGCAAGCATCATTTAATATGCAGGCTTGAAATTTGATTCATGTTGACAGATTACAAATGAATGATATGCACAATCTGATTCTAGGTGAATCTTCAGTGTTGGGAAAGCTAGTGTTAACTTTAGGTTTTTTAAGCTACAAGCTCTTTCTGATTATCAGTTGCTGTGCTACAAGATACTATTTTAATTTAGTGGTTAACTACACTACACGCTGCAAGGTGGACTCCATCCCCTACATTTCTATTATTTAAAACTATTTTAATTACTTTTAACGCTCCAGTGTTTAAAAAGTAGCTTACCTACTTTTAAGCCACTGAAAAAGTGAGTAGCATTGCTCTTTTTAGTTAACTACTCCCCACACTGTTAATGCAACATCATTTTGATCTGGTTGTTAATTATTAAAGGTGTTTTTCCGGTTAAATCCAATATAGTGCCATCTTTATGTGAGGTTTTAAACCCTAAAAATGTGCAGGTTTTATATGTTGTGAGCTGTACCCTTCTCTCTTTACACAGTAATGTAAGGTTCATTTACTTCAAAGCGACCTCAGGCCGTTGTAAAAATATGATGTATTTTCCTGTTCGGGGTCACGACTATGGCAGTCAGTCTAGTCTACGTAGTTCATTATGCGTTGTTGAAGGGATGTTAGTCATATTCGGCTACCTCACCCTCCAAGGGCTAACCTGATATTTCTAGAAAAATAATAACAGGTGAAGAGGGCAGAGTGGATGGCCGGCTGCGTAGGAGATCAGACACAGAAATCTTTGAAAAGAAAGAAATGTCCAGCATTTATCAAGGAGGACTTTCCTCATGTAGAAAAAAATCTGGGTTTTAACTGGCAGTCAGCTAAATATGGTCCATACAGACTCATTTTACGTAAGAAGAGTTTTGGTGTGTTTTTTGGTGATATACAGTAATGTCTGACATGTTGGTAGGATATATGGTGGATTATCATGGCCACTCAAGCACTCAAAATATATTTACAGTTCCTATTTGCAGGGACAGTCTTCCTCAAGCAACTTAAAGGTTAAAGGTCTTTTTCGGGGATCAGTGGTGGTAGTGCTGTGGGTAGGATGAAGCCAAACAACCTCTTGGTCCATAACCAAGCACGTTACCTCTAGTTAAGATATTGAGGCAACAAAACGCACACCAAAACCCTTTTTGTGACTGGTCCACACTGACCTATTTTACATGAGATCAACTTAAAATGGAGATAGCCATCACTTCTTAAACTGGAGATAAGATGCTTGGTTATGGTCCACAAGGTGGTGAATTTGAGTTTGACTTCATCTTACTTCCGCCAGTAACTCCGCTGAACCAGAGTCTTGGTCCGTAACCAAGCATCTTCCTCTTCCCAAATGTTTTCTGCAGTGCCCCCCTTTTTTAGATAGGAACATTATTGAGCCCCCACCACCACCTTCAAACTACACAGGTTCAGATTCAAACTACATTTGAAATACAACTCCCTTTTCTAATTGAGCGAAACAAATGCAATTACAAATGGTGCAGTTTCGCCACTGTGGGAGAAATAAAGATCATACTGAAGTATAAACAAGAATAAACAACTGTCTCCACAAAAATGGCTGGGAAAATTAACCAGTTCCCAGTCAGAAAAAAACCTAAAAGAGGATCATCTCAAGTCTCACACGTTTCAGTGGCTGGTGTGGGCTTGCTTTGTGCTGCAAATCTTCTCAATTCGGGGTTACAGCTGGGAAACAGAAAGTTTCTAGCAGTGCTCGAGTGGAGCGTAGGCTGTCCCATTGGTGCGCCCCTCTGCAATACCTCTGTGCCCTACTTAGGGGGCGCGCCCCCCAGTTTGGGGACCACTGCTCTAGCTGAAGAAATTATCGCTCCAAAACACTTTCCAAAACCCTTCTTAAGCTTGTCTCAAGTAAAAGGATTCTGTGAAAATCAATTTAAAAGGGTTTTAGAGAGTGTTTTGCTGCCGCAATGTCTTAATCTTGTGCCATGATCTTCAGTGGGTGCAAGTTTGGCTCTTAGGCTCAGAAACTCTTCTTAAGCTGGTCTGGATGGGTTATGGTGTGTTTTGTTGTCAGAATATCTCAGATTATGGTGTGTTTTGGTGTCAGAGTATTTTAACTTCGATAGAATCCTCAGTAACAAACCATAACAAGAAGTCATGGGCTCTATCCCACCTCCAGCACTACCACCGCTAAGCCCCTGAACAGGACCTTTAACCCCACATTTCTCCAGGGAGACTGTCCCTGTAATTATGAGCGTTGTCGTAAATGTAGTCTGGTATTTTGAGCGCTTGACAAATGGCCATTTTTAAGTCTGTGCAAGGCTGTGTTTTTTTTTTTTCCTTCACCCGAGCTGGAAGGTGGTATTCTGTGGCCAGCTGTGGTCCCTGTGTGTGCGTGTCTGGGTGCATAAAGAGCCTTGTCTGCTGGCCAGCCCTCTGCCAGACGCTCCCAATGCCCTCAGCGGCACACAAACCACATCTCCTCTCTCAGACTGCATCACGTAACCTTCCCTTCCGTTTAACGGCTGCCTTTTCCTGCCCGTCATGCTTTCAGTATGGGGAGAGTCTAGACGCTTTCCAGGAAGGACCATGTGTGTGTCGGCGGCGGGGGGGGGGGTTGTTTAGGGGAGCAGATGTCGCACGCTGCTGCCCCGAATGGAAGAAACAAGGCCAGATGTCATAAAAGTGGCTTTTGTTAACGAGGTGGTGACTGAATATTAAAAGCAGACAATGGCGCTCTGATTTAATGTCTCGGACTGTGTGTGTGTGTGTGTGTGTGTGTCAAATTTCTAGCCTTTCGTACCAGTGTCTGAGTGAAAAGCAAGACTTCTGACTGATGAGCCATAAGTCTGGGTGGGCTCTGAACTCACTTCTTGAAGACATTTCCGTTGAATCAGTAACCACAGCACAGCACTACAAGCAAATGCGACTTCTGTATTTCGCTCATCCGTGACCGAGCACTGGGCAGCTTTTGGCAGCGTCTGGGGAGCAGTGCTTAGGGATGCTACTTTGCTAATGAGTATTTCAGTGGTACCGTTACCGGTCCGCGACTTGAACTGGTGACCCTCCAATCATTGGGCTCACTGAATATTAGCAGGAGACAACAACGCACTGATTTAATGCTCAAGACTGTGTGGTTGTGTTGAATTTCTCACCTCTCAACGCAGCATCTGTGTGGGACTTATAAAACACAAGCCTCGCAGACATTTGTCATACGGGTCACGATACGGGTTAAAAATGTCTGTTGAATCGATGTACCGTATCATGATGAAACCCCGATATAAAGGTAGTGGAACCAAAGTATGTCTTTCAAAAATAGTGGAGTAAAAGTCATAGGTTTATAAAACACTCACGTAAAGCATGCATAATTGAAAATACATATTTATTTACACTTCTCACTGATTACTAAGGGGACAACACCTCACTAATTTAATGCGTCAGACCTGATGGCTGCGTTGAATTTCTAGCCTCTTGTACCAGCGTCTGTTATGAGAAACAAGACTTATGACATTTTGATTATGGTCGTAATTCTGGGTGGGCTCTGAACTCACTCCTCGTAGACATTTGTCATGCAGGTCAGAAATTTAATTCACAGTTATCTAGACACGTCCCAACTTCAGTACCAGTCTCCCATAATTGTAGTGACACGCTGAACTGTTATTCTGTGATTTATGAGTCTGAACCACGTTCGGCCTCCTCTGAGGTCTAGCAAATATAGGTCAGATGATGCCATAACCACAAGGCCAGAGGTTACGGATCTACTTTATCTGGATGTTCTGCTGCTAATGTGTTTTCCTCAACACCTCGTAAAATACCGGACCTTCAGTTCTCTGGACGCAGGGAGGGTTTTAAGCGTGAATCCACTTTTTCCTTCAGTAGAGACAGGGAGAAAGAGCACAACTCCATTACTCAAGTATAAATCTTTCTGGTTAAATGTGACTTCAGTAAGAATGAAAGTTGTACAGTTAAACTTTAATTAATGTGCTTTGCTTTTACAAGTATTTGAATATATTTTCTTATTAACGTCAACACAATTTATTCGTTTTATTGTTGCCATAAAACCCAGTGTTTTTTTGGAACAACCTAATGAAAGTTGTCCAATGTTAAATGAATTTAATTAACGAATTATTTCATCTCAAAAATCTCATACATGGAACTCAAATAAGGCGGTTGGCTGCTCTGGGGGGAATCTTTTACTCGAGCTTCTGCGTATGTCGCCATCTTTACAACTGGCTGTTCACTTGTGCAAAGACGTAGCTTGCAACGTTGAGTTTGGGTGTAGGAGGACTGTGATTGGTGGTTCTCATACCATAAACACGGTATGGCTGTCAAAAATGTCTGATGATATTTCATATGAAAGTTAGTGACTGTGTCGAATCTTCATGTGATCTTGTCTCATATCAGTGTCTAGGGCCGTATGAAATCCGCTTTGTTTTTTTCTAAATTCCGTTGTATTTTTTTCTGAATTCCGTTTTTTCCATTTTTATTCTTCTGAATTCCGTGTTTTACGTTATAATCATATTTATTCACCTAAAAGTGTCTAATTATGGATGGGAAAAAAAACAATGCAATTGAAAAAAATTCACATTAAATGACTGTTATGCAACTTCAACAAAGTGCTGGGGTTCAGCAGAATATTTACTGCTTTGGTCAAACATTTCCCTGTAAACAACAAAAAATATTCATTTTTTCGTGCAAAACAAAACGTTTCTGATGTGAGTGTTTGACTGTAAGCGGTCATCACGTGTTCTTGCGGGTGCAGTCATTTCGTGTGCTGGCAAAACTTACAAAAGAGTTGTTCTCCCGATTCATAAAAATCGTTTGGGTATTGTTCTGCTCTAAACTCAAATTCCGTCATTTTTTTTTGAGGACTTTGGTGTTTCAGCGAGTGTTTCATAGCTGACCGTTGACTTTTTCCCCCTCTGTGTCTGTGCGTTTGTGTGTGTGGAAAGCCTCAACAGGCAACATGTACAGGGTTTGGCTGCAGCGGCCAAAATCGATAATAAACCATTGCTTTGCTTTGCCCACACACCAATATCCGCAAATTATACGACAGTCTGCGTTTTACACCGGATTCCATTTTATTTGTTGAAGTCCGCGTTTTCCGCATCGTGGAATCATAGGGCCCTAAGTGTCAAGCTCCTGGATTGAATCCAATCTAGACTCTATTGTGGCAAACATAGAATCACTGTCCATTGTGTCAATATAATATTGTATCGTGATGCAACTTGTGACTTACAGCCCTAATATAAATGTGGTCAAACTTAGAGTAAACTTTGTCATTTCCGCTATATACAGGTATCCAGAGAGATGAGATGATGCTGCTCCAGTTTTTACACAGTACCAAAAAGACAAATAAGGCACATAGAACAAGTATATATATAAATAGACTACAGAATATACATTATAAACTAGAGGTAGAAAATGAGACGGTGCAATTTACGTTACATGTGATATTCAAACTACAACTGTGGTTCAGGGAATTGTACTGTACATAAGATCTGCAGTAGTTCAAATGGAAATTCTAAACAGACAAAATATTAAAAATAACAATCTCTCCCTGACCATCTGACCATCCCCGACCACTTTAAAAAGGACTTAGAACATTCCTTTTTAGTAGAACTTGTACAGACTTTTAATTTATTTTTTAAAATGTTTTTACGCTCTGGCAGTTTGAGGTTTGTTTTACATGTAAAATGCGTTACAAATAAAATGTATTATTATTATTACTACTATTAATCTCTTTATAAAGTTAACTATGTGAGGGGTTCATGTGCAACAGCAGTCAAGTGGAGAAAACTACCATCAGCAATTTGTGCAAATATTGTAACGGCAACTGTAGTGGTGTCATGCGTTACACTCAAGTGAAATATTTTTACTTTGTTACTGTCTTTGAATAGAGGACGTATTTGCTGTTTTTCAAGAATCTACTTTTGATATCATATGTCCAGAGTAATCCAGGCCAGCTATGTCCAGTGACTAATGCACCATCAAGCTCACGCGCAATAATGCAATAAAAATCCCTTTACATTTTATAGAAAACATCTCAGTAGTAAAGACATAATCCACCCTTTTGATGTTCTCATTCTCCAGCCATTATTTTTGCCCGTAACTAGATCACAGCGTGCCATCTTAAGCCTCTCATGTGAAATGTCAAGTCCTCTCCCGCAGCTGACTCCATCTGCGTAATCACGGACTCGTAAATAAATGAAGATGTCATCGTTCAACACACTTACCTTCTCTGTCCATGCAACTGAACAGTGAGTTTTCACTCATTCTTAGTCACATTAACCTCTTGGGGTGAAGAGCCCATTTTACAAGATACAGTCCAAAGAGATTAACACTTAACGATTAAAGTAGAGATAAAAAAAAAAAAATGGATTAGCAAAGCTGGTTAATTAGCTCTGATGGCCTCCAGGACCTGGAGAGGAGGGGAAGAAGATGCTGTTAGGTGGATGAATGAGGGTTGATGAGAGGAGTGTGAATTATTCATCACATTACAGGACGGAGTGTGAAATCATCTCTTCCATGTGACCGTGCCGTTATACTCACTCCCACCTGCACCCTCTAAAGGAACTGCACATTTCTAATACGTTATCATCAGAAGTTTCAGCACAGTAACCAGCTTAAGTGCCATTTTCGACCCTTTTAAACACACACATTTATCAGACGCTCTTATCCCCTCTCCCTACATTTCCTAATTACGGGGACTGGGACTCCCTGAAGTAATTTGAGATTAAGAGTCTTGTCAGTGGCCCAGTGGTTGTTTTAGGCTCTCCTGGGATTCGAACCGCCAACCGTGAACTCTTTTCCATCTTAATAAGCATTACGAGGGACGATACCTTTAAACGGTAGCTCTAAACTCTACTTATGATTAAAACAAGCTATTCTAGAGCCAAGCTTCCACTCTAATATGGCAGTTATCTACACTACAAGCTACAGAGAAAAAATAGCTAACTACATCCAATCTGTTTCACAGCAACACATTCTCGCTTCTAGACTCCATCCTCCGTCTCAGTTTTGCAGCTGCCGAGAATGCGCTGTGATGCAATGACAGTGCACCATACGAGCGTGGTAGCCTGTCGGATGCACAGTAATATCGGAATCATATCGGAATCGGACGATAATTTCTTTTTTAAGTCATCGACATCGGACCAATGCTTAGATCTGCCCGATATTTTCAGCCAGTATTTTATGCAGCATTTATTGTACGTCACCAAGGTAGCTCTTGTGCTTGGCTGGGAGCTGGGATATCCTGAGCGGCAACGGTGGGGGTGGGTACTGAGATAGATACAATAGATTTTCAGCATGAGAAATCGGAGGTATGGCGTGAGAGCGTGTGAAGACTGTCAGATGCGTGTGTCTCACGCTCATTGTGTGAGAGTTGGCAACGATGCTTATCGTGCATCCCTAACTTTGGCCTTCAACACCAATCAGAAACACTGGGTAGTTGAAAATATCCCACTTTGTACATTAAGAAAAACAATAGTTTTTTTTGTAAGAATGCAGCATTTTGCAGCATTTGTTTAAAAAAAAATGAATTAGCTACTGGAAAAGCATTTTAAAAGAAGCTTTGCTACTGACAAGCTGCTGAAAAAAAGTAAAGTTAGTAGCATTGCTAAATTTATTTAGCCACATGCCAACATTTTAAATTAGAATCAAACCAGCGAAACCCCTCCAATAGCCGCTGTGGTCCAGCTGAAAACTATTCTGGCATGTGCTGTTTTTTCCAGAATATTTCAGCATAGATCAAATTTTTACTCCTCACACAAACCGTAAGACGTGCGCGATCGGCTTACATTTGACTGTCACGGGAGTCCTGGGAGGCTCTTAAGACAAAGACACTTGATGGAAACTGTTCAGAAGATTATAACTTCCATATGCAGCATCTGAACACATCACAGTGGCGCGCTGAGTTGAGTTTCATATATGCTCGCATGACGCCCGTGACCCTCGGAGACGGCACAGGAAGGATCTCACGTCATAATGGAATGTATAGAATGTGTTCAAAGGGCATTTGTAATACTGAACCGCCTGGTATTCTAACGCGGTACATAAAACATGGTGCGCATTTTGGAGAATCTGGAGGTTTTTTCTGAAATACTTCACAGTCCGAGCATCTAGACCAGGTAGAAAGCAATATTCAAATATGACCAGACTGTTTTCTGTCTGCAGTTGCTGAGAAACCACTAAACTCTTCTACACCATAAAGAAAAAGTTCACGCTCTGGCTGCCAGTAATAGTTGCACTTCAAAGCCTTTCTGTTTGTTCCTGAGACAATGCGGTGCACGCACACGGCCGAGGAGCTCAATAAAACTCAGATGCACAGTTTCATTTACTTGCCTGTTGCGCAAAACTGTCGTCGGCTCTTGTCACCGGAGTGGCGTCGACAGCGCTGCCTCGTAACTCTGCGCCTCGGCTCCGGGCACCGTTTATAAAGTTTGGGAGTGCAGAGTTCACTCGTCAGAGTTCTTGGGACTGGTGGACGGATGAACGGTTTTCCAAAGTCTGATTCATAGCCACCCTCACACCTGGCCGGCTGTGCCTGACAGCAGATCGGTCCTCACACACTCCCACAGCCCCGTCCCACAGCCCACTGATAATATTAATCAACACACGCACCACTGAAGGGATCACCGATGAATTATGCATCTCGGTAAAACATGCACTAATACTGGGAAATGTGCAGAGAGCTTGTAAAGCTTCCAGAGGTTTCTAAGTTGGGATTTTTACATTTACGATTTTTCCTGCTGAAAACGCAAAGATTTTAAGATGGTTCATTACGGCCATTTCTGCTTGTTTTCTGCAGGGTTTGCTAGGACGGTTTGGCACCAAAACCACCAAGACGTTCCAAAGTGGCTTTAACTCTTGATGGAGTCGGCTATAACCAGCTGTAGACATTTTTAGTCGGTAAGTTACAAAACTCCCTTCCTTCACATGGACGTTTAGCATCTCTCATCTTGCAGCTGGTATTGAAGTATAAGAATGTGATTGACCAGTCTGTATGAATCTCCCCAAAGGCCGTCCGACTTCTTAGGCCCTATCCACATGGGCGTTCGAACGAACACGCTCTGAATACCCTCTGCGTTTTTGGTGTGTCTAGTAGCTGTGCTTGATTGACTTCAGTGAGGCGTTACATTGGCATTAGTTTGATGCTGTTTAACACTAACCCGCAGCCCAGTTGGTAATTTTGCGTGTTTACCTGTGGGGGCGGTCATCAGGCTGTCCAAAGTGTTGAAATATAACCCACTGAAGCACATAATAGAAATATTAAACTAACGTAACGTAATCATGGGCTATATCCAGTCCTCCAGGACGTCATGTGAACGATGCAGTTTAACGTCGTTTTCTTTGCGTTCGTCTGGATTTCGGCAGAAATTGGCGCCAGGAAAACGTTGCCTGCGGTGTTTATTTGAGGCCATCTGAACCCTCAGCCGACTGAACACGGGTCACGAATGCCCAGGTGGACGCTCTTATTCACCCCAACGAGCAGAAAAACGGTCAACAAGACTAGGCTTAATCCATGAGCAAGATACCAGCCCTGTAGGTATACTTTATATGGCTTTGAACATGTATAACTTTATAATAACAACATAATAACTTTAATAGTGAACAATGAAATGTAAATTTATGACCAAATTCAACAACAATTATCTGTTTTTGCGATTACAAGTTAAAAAGACACAATATTTGGGTCTTGCAGGGTTTTGTAGCTCTATGTTTATGGTGTGGTGGCCAATATAATAATCACTTTGTCACAGATGTAATTCTAAATTCATCAGTGAGCAAATTTTGTTCATCGTGCTCGGACCGAGAGGTCTTTTTCTTGAATCATTCATTATGTTAACCGCTCAATGCCGGGGTGGGGCAGGGTGGACTGGAGCCTATCTCTGGAGCTTGTGTTCGCAAGGCGAGGGGGTGACCAACCCTGGGTAGGCGCCAACGTACCGCAGGTTTTCTGCATATTAATTTACATTTGAAACATTTAGTAGGCGACTTGAATTTCCTAATTACACAGACAATCATCATGAAGCAACTTTGGATTGAGGGCCTTGCTTCGGTGGTCAGTAGTGGTAGTGCTGGTGGTAGGATAGAGCTGGAGTTTAACCTACAACCTCTTAAACAACCCCAACGATGAACATCTCACCGCTTCTACGGGTGTTGGTGGCCTGGTGGTGGGACACTCGCCTTTGGACCAAGAGGTTGTGGGTTCTAATCCAACATTACCAACAGTAGGTCCCTGAGCAAGACCCTTAACCCTAAGTTGCTCCCAGAGGAGCTGTCCCTGAAATTAGGAAATGTAAGTGCTAAATGCTGTAAATGTAAATCTCACCAATAGACCTCCATCACCAAAATGTTGCTCTCGCTGACGTTCACATTCAGGCCTGATTTCTAACTGTACTTGATCTACAAACCCAGTATTGAATTCTGCTTTGAACTGAGGGGTGCTGTGCTGCTGTATAGTGGGTCATCAGACAGGGCTGGTGTCACATGGCCCAACTCTGACCTACATTTACTCAGGACACATGACTCTACAGCAAGAGATACTTGGTGTCAAACGCCATGCCGTACTATTGTTTTACAAACAGCAACACGTATGTCCCGTTTTCCTAGAAGTCGTCCTGTGCTGCTACATGTTGTGACCCGCATTAGAACTCACCAAAGCACACGGTCTTGTCCCACGTGGCCTTGAGGCGTTTGATAGGTGTCATTACCAGTTTTATGGAGGATCTTTAACGCCACTCGCTCCTTTAACTCGAGCGGTGACAAATGAGAAGGTTTCCCGGGCGCATCGTCTTGCGTTCTGCTCAACTGACACTTTTTTTTCCCACGTTTAGCTGTCAGAAGCAAGTATGTAGTAATTGCTGCTGTTAACTTATTGGCTTTGATTCAGTTGTAATTTGATATGATTCTGGATGACAGTCCCTTTAGCTCCCTCTAGTGTTCGTTGCTTCCTCAGTACGTGTCCAATGAGAGGCTGAAGGAAAAATCATCCTCAAAAATAACACTCGCATGTCTTCTGGCCAGAAGGAGAGTATTGTTGGATTGAACAACAGGTTGAACAACCTTCTGCTGATTTCTTTGTGGCTTAATAATTGAATGATCTCAAGTTAGAAAACATGACGTGTTGCCTCAGAAATATTCACCGCGAGGTGGTCTGGGTTCGATCGTAGGCCACTTCTGTGTAGAGTTTGCGTGTTCTCCCGGTGCTCCGGTTTCCTCCCACATTCCAGAAGCATGCGCTTTAGGTTGATTGGTGACTCTTAATTGGCCCCATAAAGTGTGGTTGTGTGAGTCGCAGGATAAGCTCCGGTCCCTGCAACCCTGAGAGGGATTATGCGGTTCGGAAAATGAAATGAAATGAATTTTAAAGTAATAATTATATGTAACAGTGATAGTGGAAGTTTCTATATTTGTATACTTTTTTTTTTACACTGTCTGGGACCCTGTTGTATATGAAAATTATGCAAGTACACAATATGTGAACAAACGTAGAAACATCCCTATCACTGTTACGTGAAATTATTACTTTATTACTGTTACATGTAATTAGAACGTTTTTAGGGGGCCATGCAGTGGAACCCTATTGGAATCGTGCAGATTTTTTTTTTCTGCCTTAAAACGCGTTGTGGAGAGAAACCTGTAAGACCTACAGCTTTGAAATTTGGCAGCTGGGTCTGGGACCTCACCCTCTACTCAGGCAAAAAAAAAAAAGCACTCTGCCAGCTGGTGGCCGTATAATAAGCTATTTTGCATTTTGCCTAATAACTTTTGAATCGTAGCTCTAATTCTCAAAAATCTTATATCTTCTTAATCCTTGGGTCATTACAAATCTTTACAGACCCCTCCAATCTATTTCTGCCATATTGGATTTCTCGCAAATTTGCATAATATGCTTTTTTGGAGCCAAAAACTTGTAACACCTACAGCTTTGGAATTTAGCTGTTAGGTCACAAACCCCACCCACTACTCAGGCAAAAAAAATTGCACCACTCTGCCAGTTGGTGGCGCTATAATAAGCTATTTTGCGTTTTGCCTAATAATGTTTGAACCATAGCTCTGATTCTCAAAAATCTTATACCATCTTACTCCTTGGGTCAAGACGAATCTTTATAGACCCTCGCATCTATTTCTGCCATATTGGATTTCTCGCTAATTTGCATAATATGCAAAACCATCTCTTGCGAACTAGTCCCTGGATTTTTATCCAACCTGCATGCAACTGGTATCATTTGAATCCCAAGACACTCTTCTTTAATTATTATTGAGCACATTTTTAATTTGGGTCTTCATTTGGCTGTAATTTGCAAATAAATGTGGTCGGCTTGGCATAGGACTGCAATGCCACACACTGGAGTGTCATAGAAGTCCAGCTCTGGGTGGGCTACAGCTTTGAAATTTGGCAGGTAGGTCTGGGACCCCTCCCACTACTCAGGCAAAAAAATTGCACCACTCTGCCAGTTGGTGGCGCTATAATAAGCTATTTTGCATTTTGCCTAATAAGTTTTGAACCGTAGCACCCTAGATAAAAGGATGAAACGTGTCATTTTTCAACGTCTGTCCACTTCAATTCGTCAAAAACTGATAAAGCTGCAAACTGCATGGCCCCCGTAATCACTGCTTTCAGTTATATTTTATCTATTTATTTATTTTGGTTTTCGGTTTTGCTTCGATTTGGTTATATCACAAAAAGGACTCTAGTACTGTTAGCATGTTCCATAGTTGAAAAAAATATATAAAAAATATTTTTACCAAATGTATCCAAAACGACAGAGGTCTGTAGTTTAGCAGGTACACGTTTATTCCTCTTCTTGAACAGCGGTCAGGCCATATGCATTTGTCAGCAATCCCAACAATGTTATGTGAGGAACATGAAATAAATAGTTAACCTGTGTAATGGGCTAAAAGGAAAACAGAATTAGCCACGATTGTTAAATAGACGTGTGTGAAAAATAATATTAACAATTTGTGAAAAATCTATTAAATATTAAATGGTACTGTATATTGAAACAAATGATGACCAAAATAAGAAAGAATTAAATAGTGCATGGGTTTACAAATCAAAATGCAGTCAAAAAATCACCCAAAAATAACACCCAAATGTCTTTATTTCGTTTTTTCATTCGGACTATGTACAATTCAACTATATTTACAAGGATGTCCCCACAAAAGCATGAAGAGGTGACATGTAGACATTTTAGAGGAGCACATAGCAAATCATGATCCATACCCTGTATACAGCAGCACAAGTTTGGTGCTTTTAAAAAAAAAAAACTTACAGTTTTTATCCTAAAATTTGGCTTTTGCATTGAGACTACAATAAAGACAACTGTAGAGTAAAAGGACCACAGTTCACCACAGAGGGGCACAAAAGCACTAAAGCAGGACTCACAAAAGCAGCTCCATTCAGGCTTCCTCAGCGAAACAATCACAACCCAAAATTCCCTTTATACCGTTGAGTTGAGTCATGTTTTCTATTTGAAGGAACGAGTGAAAATACACAAAGCTGACTTGCCAAAGCAAGGACTGAAGTCCTGTAAGAGGGAAACACAATCCTCAAATTAACCTGTTACCCGTTTATCTGCACCTTCATTAAAAAGGTCTGAAATGATTAACTGTGAGGATTATTAGAAGTGTTTGATCAGGTCTGAACCGGCCACGAGGGCAGTTATGAACAAAGTGAAGGCAGTTCAATTAAGTCCATCCGTTTTGAACACTAGAAACGTTTTCTCCAACATCTACTCATCAACATTAACATTCACCCCTGCAGCTAACTCTCATCCTTCCAGTCACGGACATTACTAACAGTAAGGCCACTCCAAAAACACACGCACTGGGCTGCTTTGTGCTGGTTATTTTCTGTGATCTAGTCACATAAATAAGGACACACAATATTTGGCTTTGCTGTGGATCAGAGGATTTCTCAGATTAAGCAGCCCAACGTTATAAATTTAAGATTCTGGTTCTCAAGAATATTTACACTGTATATCTGTATATTCCAAAAAAATCTTAATTTTGAAAAATGAGTTTTACCAAACTTTGTTAAAATTCTTAAACTGGTCCACAGTCTCTACTTGTTTAGGGTTTAGCTGTGTTTTAAGCCCCTTGACACAGCTTTACTGGTCTCAATCCAGCAGTAATCAGCAAATAAACCTCCTGCATCATCTTAAAATCACTGCTGAATAATGGTGTTTGTGTCTCCAGCGGGAACGAGAGTCTGGCAGGGAGGGTTTAAGGATTTCCGGCAGGTTAAACCCTCTTCAAGTCTTCTTTAAAGAACAATCATCATAGAATTTACTGTAAAACGCAGTCTGTACGTCCAAACACAAAACAGAAAGTAACCAAGACTCCAGAAAGCACTATAAACAACAATGTTCGAGAGCGATTTGACAGTGTTGGAATTAACCATGTCCTCACGTACCTGTTTGTACCTAATTAACAAATAAATTCCATTTAACAGGACTTGAAGAGGAACAGCCCAGCCACTGGGGGACACCGGGTCGGTGTAACTCTCAGCGCCGGTCCCAAGCTCGGATAAATAAGGGGGGTTGTGGCAGGAAGGGCATCCGGTGTAAAACGTTTGCCAGTTTGACATGCAGAGTTGATCCGCCGTGGCGGGAGAAGCCGAAAGCAGCAGAAGAAGAGGAAGGACTTAAAGAAGAACCGTTTATCAGTATAGACCGAAAGACCCTGATGAACTGGGAAAAATCCAAGACATCTGAGTTTGTATTGAAGACGTTACACCAGAAGTTACCTGCATACAGTTTAGCTGCATGCTGCGAAATCGGAACAAACTTGGTGGAAAAAACGTGCACGACAAACACGGCTGGATCGTTCACCTGTTTGAGGTTTTAAGGCAAGAGGATTTGCAAGCAAGGTCTCTGCTTGATCAAAACAAAATGCACGTCTGAACTCACAGCATCAGATATTAGTTATGGGATTTGTTCTGGTTGCCAGACAGCGATGCAGGTTATGGTTTTTCCCCCCGTTTGTTTTTGTTTTTTTTGAAAAGCCTCTTCTGTATACTAGGAGTCATGTTAGATGAGATTGTTAATATATCATCGTTAATGAATGAAACAGTACATTTGTCATGAGCTGTTTTACAACACAATTCAAAACAGTATCAATATCGACGGTTATTAACGTCAAGCAACGATCAAACTAAACCAAAGTGCCCATGCCCATGCCTCAGAGAGGGGTCAGGAAGGTCTTTTAGCCAACGAATGCGGTTGAAACTGCTCCTCTCTCTAGCCCAAAACAAGACACTGCAACAGATTTAGGACCTTCGGCAAGACAACAAACAGGTAGCGATCTCGGCTGATGCACTTCGTACAGACAATAAGCGCTTTGAACAAGCGAAGAAAAAGAATCCGATGCTGAGGTTAAATTTGGGACGGGACGTGAGAGAAGCTACCATGAAAGGAAAGGTGTGCAGTGCAAATGAGGGTTGTCTCTATGCATCCTGTGCTCGTCACTCTCTTTTTCGGTCTCTTTCTTTCCCTCCCTTTTGCACTGAGACACTTGAAAAAGCAAGGCTTTTTTTCCGCAAAGCTTTACGGTCACATGATCTCAGTCGATCCCGTCTCCTGTAACTCTGGTCGTCACTCTCGTCACACACGTCTCGTTTGTGGCAAAAACCTGTGAGCTCGCCTCATCTCTCCCAGGGGGTGTTTTTATGGGAATGCTGTTGGGATTAAATGGAAAAAGAGGGAGAAAATTTAAAAACTGAAACAGTTTAAACAAGCATTTAAAGAGATTAAAATATATACAGTATTTTTATTTCCTATCTTTTATATCATTTATGATTCTACAATCATGCTCACTTTAACAGCGTCAAGATTATACTTTTATTCATTTGTGACCCTCCACGGCAAAACCAGTCGCTTGTCGCAAATTTTCAAAATTGCGTTATGTTTTCATGAAAGGGCATAAATCAACTTCAAAAGCGATACCTATATGGAATGAATGGGGCGACATATGACTGAGATATCAATAACATTCAAAAGTCGGGTTTTCTCCTGTCCGCCAAGTGAAAGCGGAGAAATCTGCGTCGGCGAGATTGACTATACTCGGCGTAGCACTCCTGAAGCGGCAGATGCGATGGCGACTCGTTTGTATTTCTGATAACCACGCTGCATTCACAGCCACGGATAGCCACCTCGTTAGGTTAACTGTGAACTTCGAGGCGGAGATGGTCCGGAGAAATATCTTCAGCTAGTCCAACCAGTGGATTTACCGTAAATATTAGTAGAAGCGGTCAAAACAGAAACTTTTAACATTCTGCTGGAATTGAATTCCTCACCTCAAGAGAATACGTTTTAGGATGGAAGGCTAAGTTGTTCAGCCAAATTTATTCACAACAATTACAGTATTGAACGCTTCCGCGCTGTTTCAAAACACTAAAACCAAAATCAAGAAATTTTACCCCTCGCCTTCGTTTTTTCTTAGAAACCTCGATTGCGACAAGCGACTAGTTTTTACGTGGAGGTCATTTAGATACATTTCTAATTTCCTAGTAATGTTACTTTACATTAACATATGTCTTCATAGGGTTTTTCTGCATTTACAAGCTTTGTTAAGAGAAAGCCTTGACCTGTTGATGAATATCACAAAGTAACCAGACTGAAGAGGCTAGCAGTTCTACAAATACAAATACACGGTCAGTGTTATGTAAATCAACACACAATGTAATTAATCAGACCCTCCAGGATTTCGCGATGTTGCGATTACAACTATTAACACAAATTAAGCCAATCCTGCAAGTCACCTGACCTTTACAATTGTGACCAATTTTAGCCACCAGTTTTAGCCAACTATGCGTTTCCTGCAATATTTCTTGACCTCGTCAGCCGAACTCGCTCCTTGTTCGATTTGGAAAGGCACTTAGAAAGCATCATGATTAAACACCTCAAATTTACCTTCAAAAATAACTAAATGGTTAAAGGTTAACACAAATAATAATCGGGGTTGCAGGGACGGAGAATCCGGGATCAGGTGAGACCAACCAGTGGGAGGTGTGAACCTCCGCCAGCACATAGATTGTGCTGCAACTTTATTACAAAAACTCCTAAAACCACGGAACTTTCAACACAAATTTTTTAAGCATTGAGTTCGTACATCAGCATTGTGGTTTAAGGCGACTCATAACGGACATTTGCTGGACACTTTTGGTCAGTTTTTACACTATTAAAACTGACATGCCACGTTTTACATGGAGATCTACAGCACTGCTGAATTTGGCCAGATAAGGCGATGATCAGGCTCAACGCCTCCTAGCCTTTCACTATTCCAGATTATGACTGAGCTGTGTATATCTCACCGAGGTGTGGACTTGTGAAGTGCGTGCGGTCGGGCCAGTTTGATGCGGTGCAGTTTCTGGTCTAGCACTTCCGCCCTAGCTGTGCTAGAGTCTTCCTGTAGCTGGAGCAGAAATGAGCATTTACGCTCTTAATCCACCTTTTTCATCATAAGCAGACTATTCTGGTTAGTCATTGACTTCCTATTTGGTTGTGATACAGGATGTGGAGATTGGTGGGAACCGTCCTCATTTCAGTACAAAAAGAACGACATCAGGTCTAAAAGGTTCAAATATATCTCCTGCTGCCTAAACAGAAACTTAAGTGACATTCCTACATCACCTCCTTAACATCCTCAAAAAAAAATCTCTCTAACATAAATTTACAATTAAAATGTACAGTAATTTGTGCAAAATCAGACTAAACCTTAAATCATTCCTTAAATCTCCATACGTTCTCATAGCGTTAGCTAGGTACACCGCTTAATACTGTAGAATTACCTTCTGCTACTCAAACTGCCACCTTTGAGTTTTAAGATTTTTCTGTAAGAACGTTTGCTATTCGACCTGTGGGATTTCAAATTATACCAATCCACATCTAAACATTAGTTGTAGCGACCACCTAAACTGACTGAGACCACAGTGTCTCGAGCCAGAGACAAGACCAAGACTCTGAAGGGCCAAGTTCGAGACAGGCGAGACTGGACCAATGCACGTTTTACACCACATGACAAATAAGTGGAACGATGCAAAGCCTAAGCAGCCCTCATTAAACACTGCGTCACGATCTGAACCGTTTAATCCCAACTGGGGTCGTGGGGGGACCGGAGCCAAACCCAGGAACTTCAGGGCGCAAGGTGGGGGAACAACCCTGGGCAGGTGGCAACACACCGCAAGGCCCTCATTAAACGTGTTTATTCAGTCTTTCTCTCTTACATATAATATGAGGAAACAGCGAGGCCGAGGATAGGATCAGGAATGAGATTCATCAGAGGACAGCTCATGTTAGATGTTTGGGAGATAAGTCAGAAGGCCAGACTGAGATGGTTTGGACATGTCAGAAGAGAATAATGATTACACAGGTAGAAGGATGCTGAGGTTAGACCACCAGGCTGAGACCAAGAATATAGATCTTGTTAAGTGGACATGGAGTTAGTTGGTGTGAGGGTAGAGGATACAGATGATAGGACTAAATGGAGACAGATGATTCGCTGTGGCGACTGAAGGAGAACCGAAAGAGAAAGAAGAAGAAGCTTCTACTGGAAACTGGTCACGTCATGTTATTATCTTGACCTCTTTCCCAAACAACCGCGACTTTATTGAGGTGGTGCACCTGTGCGCGTGTGAAGGGGCGGGGCAGGTAACTGCGGTTGGCAGTAACATTGTTGGTTGCACTTGAAGTTATCCAATCCGACAATAAACAGTTCATTAATAGTAATTTTCTCAGAGTTGTAGCCTTGGGCTCGTCTCAAAATAAAATCCTGAGTCTGAGACCCAGATAAGACCGAGACCTTCAAAAAGTGGTCTTGAGACTGAGAATCTTCTGCCACTATTGTGTCTGCTTTCAAAGCGGTGACTCAAACCAGAGTCTCCAGAACAGACAATGGTGGGAAAGTCTTTATGTGCTACAGCGTCCTGGTTTCTATCATAATAAATCAGTCAGCGTATTCATGTTTCTAGAGATGAACTACTCAAAATTCTATTATTATTACACTGTTAGATCAGTACTACAACCAGACTCGTTCAGCAGAACTCTGTTTCTGCTTTAACAGAAGTGCTGCCGTGCTGGAACTGACCAGGAGCGCTCCCCCTGCTGGTGGTGTTGACACTGTTCACGTTGTCCTCCAGCCATGTGCTGTAGGTGAACGAGTCTCGCTTGTGTGGCGTTCCTGCTGAGGACAGGCTCTCCCTAAAATCCAAAACCACACACACACACGCTCATATAACTGCTGTTTTTATGCATGCAAGAAAATAGTTGGTAGCATAATGGTATAGGAATTGGTTGCGTGATCGGAGGCCATTTGGTTCAAGTCCCGGACTGGTAAAGGTACCGCTGAGTACTTATAGGCAAAATACCGTCCCCAAGCTGCACTGCTCCCCGGGCTCTGTGTGTTGGCTGCCCACTGCTTCTTTTTAACAAACACCATCTTGATAAGCACATCTGGAGCGAGTGCTGTACAGACTTTTATCTTTTACTGTTCTGAACATAATTATTCATATGTTTACAATTTATTATTTTACAAATCACTAGGAAGTGATATATGAGATGTGGGAGCCTCTCACCATGCCCGTGTCGTAATCCTCAGTGGCCTCGGTCTCGTTCTCCTCCACCATGCTGGCAAAGCTGCTGGCGTTCGAGGCGTGACAAGTCCTGAACACCGAGATGGAGGGCCTGCAACATGGCAGGCACGTACACACACACACACACACACACACACACACTTTTTAATTAGGGAGTAACATTTTGAATGCCAGCATCTCTGGACAGAATCACACTGTCTCCAGGAAATCAAAGCTGGAAATCATGAATTCAGATTAGCATATTAGCGTAATATACAGTATACATAAGTAAATGCATAAAATAAATATATTTGACATTAATGACAATTAGGGAATTAAAATGAGTTTTTATTAGCTTTAGGTTCTATTTAATACATAAGATTAAATCAATAAAGATACAGTACTGTGCAAAGGTTTTAGGCAGGTGTGAAAAAATGCTGTAAATAAGATGCTTTCAAAATGGAAGTGTTAATCATTTATTTTCATCATTCCAACAAAATGCAGTGAATGAACAAAAGAAAATCTAAATCAAATCAATATTTGTAGCGTGACCACCCTTTGCCTTCAAAACAGCATCAATTCTTCTAAATTTTACTTACTGGGTTTTGAAGGAACTGGGCTGGTAGGTTGTTCCAAACATCTTGGAGAACTAACCACAGATCTATAATCCTATAATCCTACAAAATAATATAATGACTACAAAATAATATAATGACTATATTCCTACAAAATCCCTGACTTTGAGCAAGTGTACCTATAAGAATTGATGCTGGTTTGAAGGCAAAAGCTAGTAACATCAAATATTGATTTGATTTAGATTTTTCTTTTGTTCGCTCACTTTGCATTTTGTAAATTGATAAAAATACCAATCATTATTTATATTTCTGAAAGCATTCTTTGTTTACAGCATTTTTTCACACCTGCCTAAAACTTTTGCACAGTTCTGTATAAAACAGTATGTCATTACTTTTGTTTAACAATAACTTACAAAATAATATAGTTCTAATAAATATTTGGTTGGTTTTATGTACTAAAATTCTATAAATTAAATTATATGACGTTGAAAAAAATGGAATGTCTTTATTGACCGAATTTCTATTCAAATATTCCAAAAAATATATAGTTTAAAAGTATATGAATATGGCTGTTCATCATGTAACAAAACTATTTCCTTTGTAGATGTAACCATACAGCAGCGGCGCTATGACGTGAGGTTGGAATTATTACTCATTATTATTATTATTCATTATTCATTAATTACATAGTGCTTTTCTCCTCACCTGTTCTTGGTCACGAGGACCTCGGGTGAGCTCTGATTGGACGAGTTTTCAGATTTGGGGTCCTGGGAGGCGTGGCCACTGTCAGGTGTTTTCTGAGTGCTGGGTGAACACTCCCTGCTGCTGCACATCAACACACACACCATGAGAGGGCAGCACAACATTCTCCTTCTCCAGCCTCTCTACCAGCACAACTAGAAGCTGCTGCTTGTTAGTATTGAGGAAATGAGGTTTTACTTCATACATTTTTCACATTAAAACCAAAATCCAATACCCAAAAATTGAAACAGGAGTCATCTTCCTGTTTACCATTTTACACTGAAATAAAAGGAAAGGAAAACATTTGGTTTTGGTTTTATATTGGATGCAAGTGACGTGACCTGGAAATAACTGTTAAACGTGCTCACTAAATAATGAAATAATTAAAAATAGTTTTTGGGTTTGGGTTTTAGGTTTTAATGTATGTTTGTATGAATGAAGGAAATCTTTGTTTAAAGCTGCTTTACTGCTCAACCTACGGAATTGTTAGAATTCCACAGGAGCGGATTGCATGGATTTAACTGATGCTTAACTTTTTAAGATGTGATGCAACTGGAATTCTTTGCAGTATTTCGGAGTTGCATCTTCTCCCGCTTTTTATAGCATCTCTCCCACTACATTGTTTAACTTGCTCTTCTCCAGTTTGCTCTCATTTTTGGAACTACTTAGAGCCGTGGTGAGAAACTAAGCATGTGTGTTACTGAAGCATTCAGCACATGTAAGAGAGGCAGCTGCGGACTTGACATGCATTGCCATGTGCTTCTACGCGGTCTAGAGGGAAGGCTCTAGTGAGATTAGGAAGGAGAGATTTTTTTGGAGGCATCTGTACTTGGAGGGAGAGCTGACGAGCCTCCCATTCCTGAGACTGACGCTGGGCAGAGAGACGCACAACACTGTCCTGTCCTCTGACAGTAGAGCGGTAATCCTTCAACCAAACACACCAATGTCCATATCCACACAGACACACACACAAACACACAAAAACAACCCACGGTGAGATATAGTGTCTGTACGACTAGTAGACATAGAAATGTCCAACTTTAAAATGTGAAAAGTTCGAAGGAAAAATAATTCTAAACCTGAATTATTCATCTTGATTAAACACGCACACACACACAAAACACACACACACCATCCTAATCCCATAAAGAGAAGGCTAAGACACCAACTTTGAGCCTCAAAAAGGGGTCTTTGCACCTTTGTCCATGTCTTTGGCAAAATCCTATACATTTTCAAAATTCTTTCACTTTTTCATTCAGTAATTACACATTTGAAAAGTTTGATGACTGTTTGACACCTTCAACGTGTAGATTCAATACCTCACAAAATCCCAAAACGGTTGACAACCGGAGCAAAGAGTCACTAACTGCGTGATCAACCTGTAGTGACTTCGTGCCTGTCTCCATGCGAAAGGGGCTTTTCCCACATTCTTTGTAACTTGTAATTGCAGAAACAGATAATTATCATTGAATTTGGTCATAAACGTTTATGAAAACTTTTTCTATTATTATCTAGATTGTTAAAAAAATGTATATTGAACTGCTGCAGATCTTATGCACATTAAATGCAATAGACAGTTCCAGGACTGTAACTGTAACAGCGCATGCTCTCAGTAATGCTTGACACTTTTCATTTCATTTAGTCTCTTGGTGACCTCAAGCCAGTCCTCGTCTCACCTTTTCTCCTGTACCTCCTGGATGTTCTCTATCCCTATGGCGCTGCTTCTGCGGGAGCTGAACGGGCCGGACTTCTTCCTGGTTGGGCTTTTCCCAGGAATGATCAGAGACTGCAGGAGAGAAACAGCATCCGTGAGTTTGGAAAACAAGGTGGATTCTCTTTTGTTGTTCTTCCACATTTCACACTTCTAGGAACTATTATGGTCATCTCTATAGGCCACCCATTTGCGCAAAATGGGATTGAGCTGCTCAGCACGTTATTAAAGCGGCTTAAATTTGACTAGCATCAAATTAGTCAGTAAACATATGTTGGTCTATCTAGCATGTTTTACAGCAGGCAGTCTTTTGGCCAGTTTTTTTCCCTCACAAAAAACTATTTTATGTCTCTATTTGTCTTTGATTTTCAAACGCTCTCTTGACGGGATGAACTCTGGCACGTCCGGGAGAACTGAGAGCCACTGATGTGCCACTGAACTGGCCAGAGGCGGGCTGCAGGACCAGTCCAGGCATCACTAAAGTGAGTTTACAGCGCTCTGACTTCGGCACTACGCCTCACGTACGACTGCCAGATGAAAGACAGGGGCCCGGACCCCTGGGCTCGGCCGAGTCGGGCTTTCAATCCGGCTGCTTTGTTCTCTCGGCCTGCGCGCTGGGGGTTTAGTGCTGCCTCTACACAGCTTCAGAAATATGACTTGAAAAGGCCTTTTATCTAAAACGGCTTCAAAAGCGCTGAGGAGGGAGGACTAAGAATTTCTCTTCTCCCTGCCTTGACATGTATTTCTGTAAATACCAAACATTTAGCAGACAAGAGAGAAGAACCACAATAAAAATACATACAGAACATAGCAGACAGGGAAGGAGACATAAGGAATGTAGCTGTCTTTTGTGGGAGATGAGATGTGACGTGGAGGAAGTTTTGAGAATAAACTCGACGACTGCACCAGAATCCAATCTAAACAGCATGTCGTAATGTTTCTGCAAACTGTTCAGGACAATTAAGATATGACCAGTGGTGTATAGAGAACCTGAAACACAGACCTGAGCAGAAGTAAAGACTCCTTACCTAGAAAATGGCTCAAATGAAGGAATGGAAGTCATCCTTTAAAAATAACGTGAGCAAGGTGTATGATATTTAAAATGATTAGTATTTACATGTTGGACAGTTGGTCGTGTAACGGTTAGGGCGTGTGGTGCGTTCACAATGAAATCACTCATTTTCAGTGTCACTTCTATTACACTGCTGGACAAAAAAAAATGAGGCAAACACAATTTCCTGCATGTTTTATAAGTACTTTTCTTGTTTAACAAATCCAGGTGAACGAAGTAACAGTGTTTCACAATTCGTCAGTAATGGCAAACCTGTAGTGAAGTTTTGGTGACAAATTTGCCAGGTGCGTAAGTTTGCAAACCTAATTTGCATGTGAAAATATGACCTTGCTGCAGATTTGCTGCAACATTGCCAAAGGTTAATGGCAACTGTTTGCCAGAAGCCTAAAATATTTGTAAGGGACGCTACAGTATACTGTAATTGTAATCAAGTAAAGTTTTTAGTTGCTAATATTTGCTCAAAATAAAACTTAAGCACAGTAATGCAAAATACATTTCCTCAAATACTATACACCACTGGATATATAATAATAGTCTACTGGTTCTGGTGTGAACTGTCTGAACAGATGAATGAGTCAACGACCAAACGACTAACACACCGTGCACAAGTATGAGGATATGTTATGGACTGCAGGCTATAAATGGAATTATTAAGACAGCAGGTGAATGAGGATTAGGGCTGGGTTCAAAAAAATCGATTCACCGATCAATATCGATTCTCGTTCAAAAAATACGATATCGATTCAAAATTTCGCGGATCGATCTACTTCTCGTGACCGCGCAAGGAGAGCTATAAAAAGGTGAGACCGGCGAAACCCAAACCAAATAGAGCCATGGCTGAAGCTGCTCCGCTCAAATCACGTCTGGCCTAATTTTATAACCAAGCAAAACTAGTATTGACGCAAAGAAATATCTAAATAAATTGATATCGAATCGAATCGAATCGAGAATTGAATCGGATCATGACCTCGTGAATCGGAAACGAAACGATTAAGGAAATCAGCAACGGTACCCAGCCCTAATGAGGATTAGCTCAGTGAGCTGGAAACTGGGCTGAGTAACTACATTCCAAAACCTGGGCTAAACTTAATTAGGACTAACCAAGCTACTCCGTCATTACGGCCCGGTCCTGCTCTCCTAAAAAGAGATTGCCGTCTGTCCGTATCATGCCACGGAAGTGTATTGTTCTGCTAATGGGCGTGAGTCATGCGAGTGAGAAATGGTGAAGGAGGCGGAGTGAGAGAGGAGTGAGAGATAAACATGAACCTCTTCTATCGTTCCTATGCCTATGGCACTGCCCCGGCGTCCGTATTTACTGGGACTTTTCCCTGGCACGAGTAATGACTGCAGAGGGGCCGGAGGGAGAGAGAGGGAGAGAGAGAGAGAGAGAGATCATGAGTTGTCATGCAGTAGGTTATGTTATAAAACCACACAAGCCTGGAGGCGGGTTTGGTAAATCGAAAGCACGATTAAACAGTGGAGGGGGCCATCATGAACACAACACAGCAGCCAGGTGAGGAGAGAGGAGTCGGAGGAGCCATTGCAACACACCGGAGGCCTGTCAGGGACAAGAGAGCAGAGAGGAGAGCTAAGGAGCACATACAGCACACAGTTAGAGACTCCGGGACACTGCGGACAAGTTTCTGAGATACAAAAAACATACAATCTTTCACAAACACATATTATACGCATACAGGTTAGCACAATTAGTCACAGGTTTCAACTTCATTAATCATGATATCTCCAAGTTGTGTAATATTCTGTGAACCAGATCTACAGAAGGGGCATTCTGAGAGGCTCAAGTCAGCGTTCTGATCCACTGGCTTCGTTATGATGTGAAACAGAATTGTAACTTGAAGACGACCGAGACACAATCAGCCACAGCTCCAAATTCACACTACAGAAGCTTTCTGAAGCTACACAGGTCTGGTCCTGGCCAGTCTTTGATTGAGGAGGCTATCTGGTGTTTTGGACAAGGTGGCATCAACACGGGGCAGCATTCAGGGGTCTGTGTGGATCCCAACGCCCCACTGCAGGAGGTGAACCACTGCTTTGGACGACTCTCTGAGGTCAAAAAAGATGCTCTGATATCCTGCTAGAACTCAGATGTCCTGCTAAAATCACCCACCATGACATTTACAACATTTAGCAGACGCTCTTATCTACAGCAACCTCCATTTTCTATGTACAGGGAGCAACCTGGGGTTAAGGTGACTGACCCTTTCATATCTGGCCAAATAATCATCCCCGTCTCTAACGGGTGAATTCTCTCCTGCTCCTTCAGCTCCTTAGCCATTGGAGCGTCATCCGAGTGGAGCTGCTAACTGGGGTTGGGGTTGAGGTGGATCCATATTGCCTGTGTAATGTGTTGTACTGTGCATAGCTAGGGGTAGTGGTGGTCTAGCGGTAGGACACACACCTCTGGACAAAGAGGTTGTGGGTGCAAATCCAACGTTCAGCATCACCATCACTGGGTCCTTGAGCAGGACCCTTAATCTGAAACTGCTCTAGGGAGAGTGTCCCTGTAAATAGGGAAAGAAGTTGCTCTTGATAAGAGTGTCTGATGATTGTCAAAAATAGTTGATAAAGTGGTCTAAGCAACTGAAACCCAGTGTCCGTGACCATAAGGTTGGAGTGAAATGGAATCCTTGCCCCTGACTGAGACTCTTAGGGCCTGTGTCCACCAAATACGTTTTTTTTTTTTGAGCTTCCAATCCAACGAGCTTCAGCATTCAGACCACCGAGCGCCTTCAACGCTTAAAATGATGCGCTCGTCAAGGTCACTTCTCTCTCGCTAGCCAATCAAAACTGAGGAAGGGGCGGGACTTAAATCGGTGGTACTCTCCCAGCTGTTTACCTGCGCGGTTTATCTCATGCACCCAATCTCTACGTCTCGAAGACATGTGAGTATCCCAGTTCAAACGCTGCCGCTAATGCCATAACGCGATCTCTCTCCATTCTTGTCGGCTAAACTACCGATCTCAAAGGAACACATTACAATGTTTACATGAAATAGGAATGAACGCAGAAGGGCTTTCCGTAACTTAGAAATAACAAGCGCTGAGGAATGTGCTGAAAAAGCGCTCGGGAAGTGAGGTTTTGACCGCGAAAAAATGTGTTTGGTAGACACAGGCCCGTAACTTCACCTTGTTCCAGGTAGACCGTTCCTGCAATTGGGAAATGAAAGTCACTACTGATGACAGTGTAAATGTAAATCTCTAGAAAATACAACATAAATACATGGGTAAGAAGCAACTGTAGTCTTCAGCAGCAGTCTCAGGGTACACATGGCTGAAACAAAGTGATGGTCAAGACGCTGGACATGGGGTGGGGGGTCAGAAGCAACAGGGCACATCTCTGGGGAGGCACAGTGAGATTCAGTATCTCAGTAACTCCCCCAGAGGCAAGCAGGAGCTCGAGTGGAGCATCTGTACATGACGGAGAAAAACCCAGCCATGGAAACACAGGAGGACAGGTCTGCCCCGTAGCAGTGTGTGTGTGTGTGTGTGTGTGTGTGGGTAAAGGCTACATATACTCACCATTACCGAGCACAGAACCACACAGAAGTAATGGTATGGACACAACGTGGCAGAAAAAAATCACACATAAATAAATAAAAACACACACATAAATACACACAAATACACAGCCAAACATACAGATATATACACACACACCCACAAACACACAGCAGAGAAATACAGATGCTCATACACAAGATAAAAAGCTTACACAACACACAAAAGCAGTCACAAAAACATATACACACGTACACACGTATACAGACAGATGTACACAAAAATACATACACAGACAAGCAAGCATTCACACAAACACATACAGACATATAAACACAAAGGCATTCACACAAAGTCCCAACCACACACACAGACACAAAGCTCACTCAGCAGGTTCTGAAAAAGACTACACTCACACACAAACCCACATCCACCAACCCACACACACACACACACACAAACACATTCTTCTGGGAACGCAGTGAAGCAAACACGTTCACATCCATCTTCCTTCTCAACACTGTCAGAGTAAGAGCACTGAATCCTGCTCACAAGCTTTTAGAGGAAACACAACCGTACTGTTCAGGCTCAGAATAAGAACCACAGTGCTGTACATACGTGACATCTCCCTTCGTCCTCCTCACGGCACGCGCTTCTGGTACAGTGGACGGCGCGTTAACGGAGGTTTGTGTAATTAGATCCAACGAGCAAGGGCAAAGGGTCTGTTCTTGTGAGCGTGTGCGTAAAATCAGGAGGCAGGATGTTATTAGTGAGAAATGTTAGATTACGGACGTGACAAAAAAGCTGTTAAATTACCTTGTGTTTATTAAAGAGGAATTAATAAACTCAGGCACCATGTGCATATTAATAGAGATGTTTGGCGTCTACTTCATTTCGTGTTTGGGCTGATACAGGAGTGTGCACGGGGCTGCAGGGGTGTGTGTGTGTGTGTGTGTGTGTGAAAGAGAGAGAGAGAGAGAGAGAGAGGGGGACTGGTAATGGGCAGCATGTTGGCAGTGAGGGTGAGGGGTCGGGATGGGCATCATTCGACTGGCGCTGAGGGCCGAGGAAGAGGAGGATGAGGGAGTTTACTTACTATCCCGGGGAATTTGGGGATCTCTGGTGAGTGCAGGTGGTGGTTGTTGCTGTTGTGGGTAAAACTGCCGCTGTGACTAGAGGAGAGCTTCCTGACTGAGAAGCCCATGGCGTCCAGAGACTGGCTTCGGCTGCGAATCACACGCTAAGGGTCGGAAAAAGACGGGGAGGAGACAAAGGTGAGCCAAACGTAAGGGGCCAAAAACCAAGCCAAGACGAGAGGGCAACCCTGTTCTCAACACCCGTTAGGAAAGCAGGCGCCAGGTGAAGGTGAGAGAAAACCAGCGGCGTAACGAGATGCAGGATGGATTTCCATGACTCAAGATAAAGGGAGTTGGAAGTAGGGGTGTAATTCAAAACTTACCCAACGATACGATATTATATTGATTCATAGGACAATGATTCAATCACAAAGGTTGCTGTGATATGATTTCAATGCGATATGAGGCGATGTTGTGCTGATTTAATCACTTCCATTCATGTCCAATCACGATAGCAACAACAATATCATTTTTACTGCTGCGCTATAGCGGCCTCTGTCACCACTAGGGGTGGGTATTGGAAAGGACCTCACGATACGATACGTATCACGATACATGGGCCACGATATGATTATATCACGATACTACACATATTGCGATATTCTACCGTTCACTCAAAATGTACAAACAGAGCTGAAATGCAAGTTGCTGTGTACGATCTGGGTGGTCTTAATCAATCACATTACATTAATAATTCAGCCAAAACCACATCACTCAGAACTGAATTTTAACTGTATTGTCTTTACATTTTAACACACTGAACTAGTGGACGCCAAACTCGTTAAGATAATGTGCATAAGAATAAAAATAAGAGATTAAAGTGCCCGGTCAGTTATCTGAGGCTGCTTGTGGTGCACGATTCTCCCCCTCAGAAATATCGATTTGTGGAGCTAGAAATTGATATAGTATATCGTGAAAGAAAATATCGTGATATATTGACGTATCGATTGTTTTTGCACCGCCCTAGTTGTCACGGCTAAAAGGTTATGAAACGAGCTGATGTCTCTGCGCTTGCTTGGCGATGGACATTACAGTATGTATGGTTGATGTTTTCATTTTGGATCGATGCTATGGGCTCGTTAATCACTAAATCGACGTAGACTGATGTATCGTCAGAAGACACGTACAGTAGAGACAGGGAGAAGCAAGAGTTATCTAATGAAAAGCAAAGCCAGAGAGAGATTTGCTTGGTACTTGAAACTGTGTCAGCACAGACTGTCCAAAATTCTAATGACTATTGATTAAGCAATTAGGACCAAATGTCTAATGTCTTGTCACAAACTGAAACCTGTTGCTAAATTGCAGCAGTGAAATCAATTTTCTGTAATTATTCAGTTCCGTGTACCGCATATTTTAGTGCAAATTACTATACGAGTGTCATGAGATATTGAACAATCATGATCATGAGATCAAGTCAGAGCTGCCATCAACTAGCCATACGAAAAGCCGTACTGCTGTTCCAGGAGACACAGATTTATATAAGGTGTACACACCTCATTAATAAAGATGTACAACTGTACTCATCAGCTTACAGGCCTCAGCAGCGCTGTTTCTCCACGTCCTAACAGGAGTAATTATCCCTAATTAGAGCAACCAGCGTTTTCATTACGGCACTGCAAAGTCTGTTGAGCGCTGATACATAGCTGAACAGTTGTTGTGGTGAGGAAGCTGATTCTGCGTCTCGGTCCTGAGGGAGGACGTGGCGCTAACGAGCAGGACAACAGCACTTGGCATTTACGGATCTCAGACAAAAAGACGGACATGCCAATCCGCCTCACGGCACAACCTTGCAAAACTCTAATCTCTAAGACTTCAGTGTTTAACCCTAACTGTGCAAGAAACACCCAGCACCAGGGGTGAAAGATCCCAGTTCTGAAAATGGAAAAGTCAAGCCAGGAATTTGCTCCAACCATTAAAATTTTGCTATTGCATGAGATTTTTGCATCACACATTAAAGGGACAGAGGCCTAAAGACAATAACGTAGTTAAAATGAATTAAACCTTATTTAGGGCTAATGCTAACGTTTGTGACTATTTGACTTTTGACTATTTTCTTAATGATTTGATTCATTTTTGTGTTGTGGTGGTCTAGTGGTTAGGATGCTAGCCTCTGGACCAAGAGGTCGTGAGTTCGGGGAAAAGTTGTAGGTTCATAGCGTCATAAGTGTGCGACAGGAAATGCATTGACGTCAGGTGAGCGAAGTTTGAAGACGATTCTCATCTCCCTTATTCAAGTTATTTGTGCTTGTTTGCACCTGCTAACGTTTAAAAGTAACTCAACGTTCCTACCTGTCTACACCAAGCACCCTCTATTCACCATTGTTTACGAAGTAATCCGTTTTTTTTTCCAGGATTCTGATTGGCCGACGTGCTTCTATGCAGCTCTTGATGGTGTATTTATACGGATTCGTGTCTACAGAGATATTTTTGAAAACGGGCTCATGTGTACAAAGTTATTTTCGAAAACGGAGCAGAAAAAATATCTGTTTTTATAAACACCCGGCTACGCGTGTACGGGGGATAATTCACACCACATTAATTAAATTTTTGAATTAATTTTTTTTTTCCAGACTCAGTGTCAACACTTTCATCACCTATTCACTGCAGCCCTATTAGAATAAGCAAACTAGATGAAGGAAAACCTGGCATGACTTTAAACATTTTCTAAAGCAGGACCTTTCCACCTCTATCCAGCACAACCATCCCACACACACACACACACCCACACCCACACACACACACACCACCAAGCACACCTCCACCCAGATAGGTCATGTAGTCAGCAAGCAGAACCCACACAAAGCAGGGCAGTACAGCAGTGATATTATTAAAAGGAGCACTTAAGACCAGCCACCCATAAATCACTCCTCGTTCTTCATATTATTATTATTATCATCATCATTATTATTATTAAAGCTCTGCCGGACTGCAGGTTGTCCCGGGGCACGCTGGGTTACCTTAAAGGACTCGAAGAAGCCTCCGCCTCCTCCTCCCCCGTTCTCTAGCTTATCTTCCTCTCCACCGAGGCCCATCATGGCCTGGCTGTTGATGTGTAACTCCTCGTACAGGGTCTCCAACAGCGCTGACCGTGTACGCTCCTGGTCACACACACACACACACAGTTTACACATGAAAAATCTCACACCATCTAAACTCTATAAACAGCTAATACATGTGTAAACTAGACACGGCACAATACCACTTTTTATGTCCGATATTGATTCTGATATTGTAAATTTGGGTATCTGATACGATACAAATCTGATTCAGTCTCTGAGTCTTTTTTAAACAGACAACAGAAAATAATGCTTTAAAATGTCTGAATACATGACTGAGATTATTCTCTTATGCTGAAGAAAATACTTGATTTAAATACTAACTAAAACAATGTAATAATTACACATAATTATTAATTACATAATAGTTACATGATAATTACATCATTGTTTTACACACCCATATGTATGTGCTAAATTATTTATTATTAAAATAACATCTCAAAAATTATTTGTTTAAACATTCATTTTAATTTTGAGACGGTTCCCTAATCCTGCAGCGCTAAAACCATCAGGAACACAGAGATTGCGAGCGAGAGCTGGTGTGGTTAAGGAAATTAAACAGTATAACGGTGTGTTTTTGGGGTTGTAGTGTGTTGCGTTGCTTGTTCTGCTCTTTGTCATATTAATATGTCGGAATTAGTGTGAATGTGGAACAATAAACCAGCTTTACCGCAGTGACACTTCCCATGCAGAACCAATTTACAGATCGGCTCCATAGATCGGCCCAAAGCCACAGATACCCGATCCAGCTATTTGAGTTGTTATCGGCCGATATTCAATCCACGTATCAGATCGGTGCATCTCTAGTGTAAATCAGTTTTATCACAGTACGATATACTGTCATGCTTAATAAAGTTGTGATGAAACCAGCCGACGTCTCTGTGGTTACTTGATGAGGGACAATACAGTATAAATGATATCTGATTGATGTTTTTATTTGACTATTTAACCGATGTATTTATGAAAGCGAGTGATTACGTGTCATTGTGAACACACCACAGCACAGCACACAGTGAACCACAACCAAATGGGACCTCTGCATTTGACCCATCCGTGAAGGAGCAGTGGGCAGCTAACAAGGAGCAGTGCTTGGGGACGGTACCTTGCTCATGAGTCCCTCAGTGGTAACTTTACCGGCCCTTTATTCGAACCTCCCACCTTCAGATCACGGGGCGAACACCCTACCGTTACACCGCCAACTGCCCCGTAGATCGATGTATCCTTACACCTCTACAAGTCAAGGTTTTTTGAGCAACGTTATGTCCTCAGTAATCTTTTGACATTTCACCTTCTATATCTCAGATCAACGTATGCCAGCCAACGCCGGATCAATGGATGAATGATACGAATTCGTTTTCCCGACACCTACACGTCTGCACGTTTCCTTTTTGCGGCAGATTTTAACACAAGGTTGAGATCTCACCTCCAGTTTGGCAAACTTCTCAGCTTTGTAGCAGGCATACTCAGCATTAATCAGTTTAGTGAACAGGAACTCGTGAAATTCTGGACCCTGAGAGAGAGAGAGAGAGAGAGAGAGAGAGAGAGAACACAGCGGTTTACTGCTAAACTGGGGAAATGGAAAACAATGCATTTGCTTGAATGTACCGCTCCTAAATAACACTGCTTAGCTCTAGCGCTAACGTGCTGTAAGGTGCTGACGGAATTCCACTCCGGGATATCACTCTAATCTTACGATTCCGACTTTGTGCTCTGTCCATCTCAAGATAAGACATAATCAGATAATGATCGCCTGAATTACAGGCCGCTGCACATGTCGCATAAATTCCCCTGCGTTTGTGCAAAGTATTGCCAGTGTTATGAGGACCAGCACATTTCTGCTTTTGTTGTTTCAATTTTTGATCCTTGTTTTTGGTATTGCTTGGTCATTTTGGACTGGGTTTTACTCCTGATGGACTGTAATCTGGAAGTATTCCCTGCTTCTTGACCATGCCTCAGTCCTTAGCTTTTGGTATTGTATGCACGTTCAGGGAGGCACTTGCCAACAGGCAAGGGAAGCAATGGCTTGAGGCCACAGGCCAGTCGGGGTGGTCGACAAATTTGAAACTGCAGCAGTGGCAATGTGCAAAATTTGATTTGGGGCTTACCGAGCCCCACCTGACTCCACTCACTCACACTGCACGAGGCATAGACGATGAACAAACCTAATGACAACTTGTTGGAGGTTCCCTGCGTGAACTCTAGAACGTGCATGTTCATCTGTGTCTCCGTATTTCGACCTCTACCCGTCGTTTCACTCTCGTTTCTTTGTCTTATTTGCTCCACAAGTTGGTCTGGTATCAACATATTCCATGTGCAATCAGTCCTTACCTTCTTGAAGATGGCAGGATCTGGCAGTGCCGGTCCAAAGAATGGAACGTCGTCTCTCGCCGTCACGGACACCTGCAAAATGACACGCAATGCAAATTGACACTGAAGCACAGGATTTAAACAACTTTACCGATACTTCTTAGATTCTTAGATGTAGTTAATTGGGAGGCAGATTTTATTTTCTCTTTTGCAGATTATAATAAGGCTATAATAAGGCTAAATATCAAATCATTAACACAAAGCTATTCCACGCCAAAAATAAACAGATCTTTCTGGTTGTAACAAAAAAGTGTCATCACGTTAGACAAAATGTAAATATAAGCAGATAAATGAAATGAAATGTATTGCATAGTTAACACAGGCAACTTAAGAGTCAGCAAAACTTACTCTGTTGACACATTCAGGGCTCCAGACAACAGAAAGAAGTTAGGAGCCTGGCTTATATTTACGTCATGACTAACGCTTCCTCGATTTTGATTGGCTAGCATGAGAGAAGTGATGTTGACGAGCAAAGCGCTGTTCTACAAGTTGAACGGATTTCAACTTCAAGCACTCTTGAGCACTGCGGTAAAAAAAAACCAAAAAAAAAAAAACCCAAAAACACAACAAACGCTTTTTTTGCGCTGAGAGTGGATCAAAACCTCACTTCCAAAGCACTTTCTAACTTGTTGTTGCTAAGTTACAAAAAGCGTCGGGAACTTCCACCTTCGGTCCTATTTCATATAAACATTGTAGCATCTTCTTTTGAGTTCGGAAGTTTAGATGCCGCTATTCGGCTTCATCGTAACGCGCTCTTCTTTTACTGGCTATGGATACAGCAGGATTTTTATGTTTATTTATTTATTTATTTTCCCCGCAGGGGACGTAGTCACGACGGCCACCTTAACTATAATGCGTTGCGGGAAACGCTGGGGCTGAGACTATCTGCACATAATTAAAAGCCGTTTCTTGCTTCTTAAAAAAAATAAAAAATTCCCTTGGATTGAGAGAGACGGTTGCCATTGGCGACTGGAAAGAACTAGTTGGGAAAAAAATCCAGTCGTACTGGCGAACACTGTAGTCGCCATCAGGACCCCTGGATTTCACCCAAGCTTGTAGGCGGGACCTCTGAAGCTAAGTTTCTGGATGGTTGTCTCCCCCTAGACATCGAAGTCAGGTAGGACAACAAATTACATCCGCCGACTACGACGTTTGTTGTAGTGAAAAACCATTGAGTGGTATCGGTGCGTGGTATCGGCAATTTATTTACGAGTATGAGTATATTAATGAAGTATCGGCCCGACACCCGATATCGGTATCGGTGCAACCCTATTCTGCATCATAGTTTACTCCCTGTGACGGGACTTGCACATCTGGTTATACATATTCATGCCACTCTGTGATGAACTCCCACATGATAGACGTTTAGACATTCTAAAATATTTCTGCCATCACAGCTTTTTAAAATCCGTGTTTAGCTGAAAACAGCAGTGTGGAAGCATTTGCTATTTAAAGCGTGTATAAAAACACTGGTGTTTGGGTTTGGGATGCTCTAACCTTGTACAGGACGTTGTCCGAACAGGCATTTTCCACTTGTACCACAATGTAGGCATGCAGGAAGTTTGATGCAATCATGTCTGGCACGAAGGGAGTGTTCTCTTCTTGGAACACAATGGCAACTATGTCATTACCTATATGCCTCTTCCTCTGCAGCTGTAGCATGGAGAGAGAGAGAGAGAGAGAGCGAGAGAGAGATGGTAATTTGAGAATGATGAAAATGGGACATGCATCAGTTATGATCCCACATTTTATCCATGACAGATTTTTATCCTCTTCTCTGTGCTTTTAATATTTGCCTTGTTTTTAAAAAAAAAAACAAAATTTTTGACCCACAAACCTTGGCCATCAGTTTTATGGCGTTTAGGGAGATTAACTCACGCAACAGATGCCCACGTTTTCAGTGTAACAGATGGAATATGAGAAGATTACCAGTTTAACAATGTCATCAAATATACTGTGTATGATTGATAGAAATGTAGTGTGAAATACATCTTAATAAATGAGTAAGCAAACATTTTGATTCAGCAAAAATGAGAGAAATAAAACGTGTAGCAATATTCTCAGCGTATGTAAGTGTTAGCGTTTGTGTGTTGGGGATGTCATGTTTTTAGGTAGTCTTAGGGACCGGATTGTGCCCTACATCATCTTTTCTCAAATATGTACAAAGCAAAGAACGGTGAGATCTGGGATTGAGAAATGACGCCCAAAATGATATTTTGCAGAGAAGTTCCAGAACGAGTCCTTTGGGCCAAGTTAGATGTAGCTGTTATTAATATGATATTGATTACGGAAGCGAATGAAGGAACATGAAAGAGACAAATTTTTACAGTTTGACTCAAAGAAAAGACTATTAAAATGCCTATTTTGTGTGTGTGTGCGTGTGTGTGCACATGTCCTTGTTTGTATTCTGACACCGCTCTGACACTGCTGGATTTGTGGCGGTATGCCGATGCCAGCTGTGAGGTTTGGATGGTGAGACTAGAAACGCTGACGCTGATGCCCATAAGAACCTGGAGTCACAGTTCAACATCTGTCTCAGCTGTGAAGTACCTCACGGTGTCTGTCAAACTCCCGCTGCTAATGATGATGTGATAATGTGAGTGTTGTGCGCTTTTGAACCACTTATTTTGAGGACAAATTCTCCCAAATTCCCTGCAGCTACAATTTGGGGGCAGACCTACCTTTCAGGACAAAAAAAATGATGTCAGCGTTTGGCTTTTGCTACGATATTTGGCATTAAAGCGGATATAAGGAAACTAATAGACCTAAAAAGCTCTATGGAACATCTCCTGTAGTATAGTAAAGTAAATGTGTGATGGTGTGTGTGTTTGGAGACCAAATATTCCCCATTGTGGAGACCAGCAAAACGTACCAGAATAAATGTTTTGTATTTTTTAGTTTTAAAATAAATTAATTGTAAAATTTCAGATTTGTGTTTAGGCGCTAACAGAATGACCCATATGAGGTAAACTGCTATTAAACATGTCTAATGATTTCAATCAAAAAGAACAAAAGGTATTTTAGTTAGATGTTTTTGAGTTAAAAGTTTAAGTTGAATTTGTGTTAGGATTAGAGATGCTATTAGATATGTGACCCTCCACGGCAAAACCAGTAGCTTGTCGCAAATTTTCAAAATTGAGTTATTATGTTTTCATGAAAGCATAAATCAAGCTTCAAAACGATACCTATATGGAATGAATCGGACGACATATGACTGAGATATCAACATTCAAAGGAGTCGGGTTTCTCCTGTCACGCCAAGAGAGAAACGGAGAAATCTGCCGTCGAAGTTGACTATCGACGTAGCACTCACAGACGCTTGGTGCGGTCGCGGCTACGTTTGTATTTACGGTAGCCTACGCTGCATTCACAGCCACACGGATAGCCTACCTGCGTTAGGTTAACTGAACTCGGGAGACGGAGATGGATTCCGGAGAAATATCTTCACGCTAGTCAACCAGTGGATTTACCGTAAATATTGAAGTAGAGCGGTCAAAACAGAAACTTTTAACATTCTGCTGGAATTGAATTCCTCACCTCAAGAAAGTCACGTTTTTAGAATGGAAAAGGTAAGTTTTTCAGCGAAATTTATTCACAACAGTACAGTATAGACCTTCCACGCAACATAAACGCTCGTTTTTCCTGGAAACCTCCGTTACGACAAGCGATTGGTTTTGCCGCGCAGAGTCACATATATGTATAATATACAGTATAATATACAAAGCAAAAATTCTGCATGTTTGGCCATAACTTTGCAAATGTTACCTGGTTGACAAAAAAATCATGAAAACATATATATATATATATGTATATATAGATGGATGCTCCCTGAGGTGTGCATTCTATAAAAACCCTTGTCCTGCAGGAGCCTGAATAAAGGTCACATTGTGCAGTGTGTCACCAGTTGTCTGCCAGCAGCAGCGATGTGTATGTGTGCGTGTGTGTGTGGGCAGCAAGTCGTGCCGGTCGCCCGTCTCATCGGCTAGTGCGCCATCCGTCAGCTTTAACGAGAACGCTGCAAAAATGCCCCGTTGCTGCCAAATGATTTCCATTAGAGTGTGATGAGAACAGTAATCAGGAGGAGGTTTAGTTTGCAAACGGAGAGGCACGAGACGTGCAGACGCTCGATGAAGTCGTGATGAGGCGTGCTGACGTGGGAACACACCTGCTGCATGTCTCCCTCCGTGTAGGGCAGCTTGGTGGACACGTGGAACATCACCTCCTTGTTATGGAAGTTGTGGTAGACAGACTCTGTACCCGTCTGCCCATGCGTGACGTCCAGACCGCCTCGAAAACTGGAGCGGAGAGAATAAAGATGACCGGTGAGGTTTCTTCATTCAGCATCATTTATATATTTAGCTTCATATATATATGCTGTATATTACATATTTTCAGGATGCTAATTAAATGGATTTTTAAAGGGTGGAAATAGCAATATTTGCTTTTAAAATAAGTTAAATAAGGAATTAAATCTGGTTCATTAAGAATAGCGTTGAGCATGTGAGTAGACGATCAACACTGATCTTAAAGTGCTCCTATTATGCCATTTTAAAGGTTGCTAATAATGTTTTATGAGTCTCTTAAAACAGGTTTACATGTATGCAAGGTCAAAAAACACTTTAGTTTGCTCCAAAAATAGATTTAATTTCGCCCCATTTCTAAATGTTTCGTAAACGACTCGTGTGAAGCAGTTGGAAGAATCAGTCTGTCTAAACCCCTCCTTTCCGTGAGCCTTCACTGCTGTGATTGGTCAGATGGCGCAGTCCTTTATGATTGGTCTACCTCTACAGCGTGTGTCGGAAAACGAAACGCCCATTGCCATAACTGAATGATAGCTCTGGAGACCTGTCAATACATAGAAAAGATGGCCTCGATTTTACCTTATCAATTCGAGCCGGAGTCTGACGATGAAACGGTTGAAGTGGCACATCGACAAGAAACTGTTTCGCAAGCACGACTGGAGCAGGACGTTTCTCAGTGGTAAGTGTTTGTGGGCGGGCAAGTTGTTCGCGACGTAGAGTGTGGGCGGACATTATTCAAATATATTACTTTGTGACGTGTGGCCGTAACACAAAAAGGTTCGAATTGCTGACGACTCGTTTAGGCGAATGTGAGCCGACTCTTTTTTGATAGACAAAAACTTCATTTATCGTGCACTGTCGGCGTCACAACTTTGCAGATAGTTTATGTTCACATACAGCTACATGACACACTGCATGAAAGATCATATTTGAAAAAGCATAATAGGGGCACTTTAAGTTTAACTGGAATGGAACAAATTCCCATCAAAACTTCATAGCTTTGCCCCTTTTGACACACATAACGATACCGAGTACCGAGTAGTTCTGTGGCTACAAACTGTAATGCACTGTGTGTTCTTGCCGGTCCACTAGTGTTACTTTGTTGGACCACTTTTTGGTAGCTCCTGACCACTATAGACTGGACACATCCCTCAGACGCTGCAGTTTTGGAGATGCTCTGACCCTGTAGTCTTGCAAGTACAATTTGTAATGTTATGGCTGACTGGTGTGCAACAGCGTTACTGTATTAGAGTTGCACTGATGTGTGGCTGGTGAGTTCTGGCTCTTACCCTTTGAAGTCATGGAGCTCGATCTTCTGTCCCAGAAACTCCAAAAACTCCACAAAGGCGGGACTCTCCTCGTTATTTCCAAACAACTCCTCCTCTGAAGTCTGCAAAGATAAAAATACATCACGTCGTTTTGCAGCCGAGCGTCCTTGGCCCAAACACACAAACACAACGGCCCCTGAAACACGACGAGGAGGGATTCGGAGAAGGCCAGAAGCTTTGTTTATTGTAAGAAAAAGTGAAGTTCTCCAGCCGTTGTAATCCCAACTGGGGTGGCGGGGGGCCCGGAGCCTATCCCGGCAACTTTCGGGCGCAAGGCGGGGACCAGTGCCAACACACCGCAGGTCACACACGCTCACACAGTCACACACACATTCACACCCTAAGGGCCAATTTAGAGTCGCCAATTAACCTATAACGCATGCCTTTGAACTGTGGGAGGAAACCGGAGCACCCGCAGGAGACCGACGCAAACATGGGGAGAGCATGCACACCCACACAGAAAGGCCCCACGGCCGTTGCCGGGGTTCGAACCTAGGACCTTCTCGCTGTGAGGCGGCAGCTCTAACCACTGCGCCACCGTGCTGCCCCGAGGAGCAATTAATTTTTAAAAAAATTACAGACTGTTAATACGTTGTATAAAATAATTCTGTTAATACGTTTCCCCAGTGTGTGTTCATGTACTGTCCCCATATAAACATAATACTGCGTGTGTGTTTATGTGACTCCGCCCCGTCCAGTCTCCCACCACATCTGGATGTGTGTTTCCCTCAGTAAATTTAAAGTCACAAAGATACACACTTTTTCATTAAGAAAAATATCCCAGTATTAACGGTTATATGTATGAACTTTGTTCGTGAACTATGATGACAAGATTAATCTTAACTGACATAAAAAATCACGATGGCGATTTTAGGATCATATCGCGCAGCGCAACGAGCGATTACAATGACAAGAGAATATAATGACGTCTTTTGTTAGAGATCAAAATCAAATCAGATAAAATTAACTCCTCCACGGGGCTTCGGCGAAGAAAGACAAAAGCCCCGACTCACGCCAGTATTAGCGAGGCTAGAGTGCTGGTTCATTATGATTCCTCGTGGACCAATTAGCCTGATGAAAAATGCTAATTGCTTTCCTGAATAAACATAGTCTTTCATTTACCGAGACAGGATTTGGACAGCCGGCTAAAGTGCGTTGTTTCAAGGACATGAGAAGGTGGAGGTCAGACACTTGTTCTGCTCTCCTGATAAGGGGCTCAAGAAGGGGGAGGGTGGGGGCCGAACAGATATCCTTTGCATATAAGAGAAGAAGAGGCTCTTTGTGCCGACGCCTCTCGTCCTCTGCCATGCTAATGTCGTTAGCGGTGGCCTTCAGAGCCCTCAAGGGCACTTTTTCCACCACCACTACCCCCTACTCCGCCTCCCCTGTTACCTTTAAGGTCAAGGAGCTGGACCTAAGCCAGGCTTATCTTCCAAGTCCTTAGAGAACAACAGCTTTATGATTTGAATAAGACGAGAGCAGGAGCGGTGTTTGACGCTGTTTGTGTGGAACTGCAGCTGCCAAATTTAAAAGAAGTGTCAGCGCGGAGTGCCTTTGTTCGTTTTTCAAAGCCTGTTTCTCTGCAGAGGAGACACCTGGGTGGTGTACGGAAATGGTTATATTTGAAGAAAAATAATACTAAAACTGACTGCAGAGCTTGCAATAAGACTGGACGTAGAGTTGTAAAAATCGAATCAGGAGACCAGTGAAGGTTCACGCCTCTAATGGAGATCAATGTATCGTTACGCCCCGCAGTCACTAGGCATCTTTTATCAAGGAGAGAGGGAGTAAGGGAAATCATTTGCTAGACGTCTGTTCTTGTCTATTTCTTGTGTTGGGAAATGATTTTGATGGGGGATCGAGTATCTGTGCCACAGTGGAAGTGTTTTTGTCTAGCAACGCTCCCGTTTGAAACAGCTCAAGGATGCGGATAATTTGGTGTGACCCACCCACCTGTCCAAACTTCTGATATATTACTCCGAACTTGAAGTTGTTGCTGATGACGTGCTCGTCGAATGTGACGATGAGCCTTGAAGCCTGGGGGAGGAAAACAGAGACTCAAATTTAGGAGAGAGTAAGAGAGAGAGACATACACACACTTTCAACTTTAATAAGGACAGTTCATCATTGGATTTTCGAATTATACATTTAGTTTATCTGTAGCAGAACGACGAGAACACTGGGTTAAAGGTGAAATGCATGCAGCGAGGACACACGTACCTTTGGGTATAGCACAGGAAAGAAGCGGTCCACATTCACCTCCTCACACACCAGCTGGGAATTAGAAGAGACCAAATGCTGATTGATTTTCTCTCTTTTGTTCTTACTGTTTGTTGTTTAAAAAAAAAAGGAACAGGACGCTAAGGGCTCTTTTGTCAGAGCTGGCGAGATGAGACTCAGCCAATCTATCGCTCATGTCATTCTGAGTCAATCATGATAAATTACGACGCTGGAAAAACAAAAGCGCCGACTCTCGCTTCCTGCGTCTCGCTGCAATCTCACCTTGGCCATCTGGACGACGTTGGGGAATTCAGTCAGGCACGATATCGGGATCACGTCCTGATATGTTTTTAATTTGGTCCTGGAGGGAAAAAAACAGAGTTATCTATAGGCGTTGGGCGTCGTGCTTTGATTCGGTGTAGACTTGAACTCAAAAGCTCTGGAATACACACAGGCATCCAGCAGCTCTCCAAGGTACATCACTCAATAAAGGTGAGGTTTACTGTACTGCTTAGATGAACTCATAGAAGACTCAGATTTACACTGGGTAATGTGAGATGCAAATCTGAACTCATCTGGTGTTTTAAGTGTTTCTGAATTATAGCTGGGTTGAAGATGAAGACCCCACTCTTCCTTGCAGCATGACAAATGCATGTGTTTATACTGGAATCTACACGGTGACAGACTTTCACTGGTCTTTCACTGTTGCATTCAGAATTAAAATCGCACTGACCATTCTTGTAACTTGTAACTGCAAAAACATGTACACTACCACTCAAAAGTTTGGGATATTTTCTTGTTTTCCATGGAAACACACATGAAATTAGTCTGAATAGGAAATGCAGACATTGTCAGGGATTCTAGCGGTCAATTCTTCAAGGTAATCTGATGAGATTTCACCCCATGCTTCCAGGAGCATCTCCCACAAGATGGACGGTCTGGGGTTGCTTTGGAGGCGGTGAAATAGGAGATTTGTACAGAGTGGAAGGGACCCTGACGAAGGAAAGCTATCACAAGATTCTGCGGCGCCATGCCATACACCCTGTGGACAGCACCTGATTGGGGCCAATTTCATCCTACGACAGGATAATGACCCAAAACACGCCTCCAAGAAGTGTCAGTAATATTTAAAGAATAAGCAGTCAGCCGGAATCCTGACTGTAACGGACTGACAGCCCAGGCGCCGGATCTGAACCCCGTTGAGCTGTTTGTTGTGGGAGCAGCCTGACCGTGTGGTACGGAGGAAGATGGTGCGGGAGATGCTCCAGGAAGCATGAGGTGAAATCTTATCAGATTACCTTGAAAAACTGACAGCTAGAATCCCTAATGTCTGCCCGACTGTAACTGCTGCAAGAGGTGGCTTTTTGACGACACATTCATCAATTCCATTAAAATCATTATTACGAAGTCCGACAATGTCTGCATGTCCTGCTCATTTCCTATTCAGACTAACGTCATGTGTGTTTCCATGGAAAACAAGGAAATGTCCAAGTGATCCCAAACTTTTAAGCGGTAGTGGAATTCACTGGCATTTGGTTGTTTACTGTTAAGGTTTTTCTGTATCATTAATATATAAACATGTCATTGTTTGTCATTTCAGGTTTGGGAGCTACACGTTTGAGATGTAGTAGGCCATATAATAACCCTATTTTATTACTGAAAAGTTTGTCAACATTTGCCAAAGATACAGAGGTCAATTTTTTGACTCAAGGCGTAGAAAGACCCCTTTCCTTGAATTTTGTCCTTAGAACTAAGAACTGTGAATTTAAGTGAGCGATTATTTATCATTTTTCATTGTGAACATAACATAAGTTCCAGTTTGACATGTTTCATGGCTGACTATTTTTATTTTCTATGGGAATTTCTTATATTTTGTTGAGAACAGGATGACATTTTCAGATGTGGTAAAACGTGCATTTGAAGTTAAGTTGATTGGAAGATGTGACAGCAATGTGAGTTGACAAATCAATCTGATCAAAGTAATTGACAGATTAGGCAACTACAAAAATAATCTTTAATTGCAGCTCTAGTCCTAAATGTTCCTGACATGCTTGTGACATCCGTCTTTGCAGAGCGTGACAGATTTTCTCAATACTCTGATATATATTTGGTGTCAATGTGTCCCCTGTAACTGTGTCACTCGGGTAAGTCGTCCTGCGGTCATCTCTCCTCCCACACGCTGCACTAACACTGTCCATCTGGCGTCTCGTTGGGAAACGAGGCTGCTATGTACGTGCAATCTCCCAGGAATAAAAAAGTGTGTGATTGAAGGGGGGGGATGATAATAATATCATCTCCGGGTATGACTCAGGCTTTTAGACAACAGATAGCGACTGCTGTGTCCAGCTATAATCGCCTATTAAAATGTGATCACTTCCCAAACAAAACAGCAGTGTTGGGGAAGTTACTTCAAAGTACAAAGTACAGATGAAAAAGTAGCTTAAGACTTAAGATATCTTAACACCACTTAAGATATCTTATCCAGTATTGCTTAATATTTCTGGTGTAGCACAAAAAATTACGTTGAAAACAATGTTAAACGTAACATGAAAATCTATACTTTTTAACAATGTAATGTCAAATGTCCTTCAGAGTCTTTCAGTCACACATTTTGATAAATATGGCCATGGACTCTTGTGTCCATGTTGGCCAAGGTGAACTTCATCCTTCAACTCCATCTCGCAGCTGCCAAGAATGCACTGTGATATTATGCCATGCACCGTATTAAATAAATAAATAAGTCGATACATCAATATATCGCGATATTTCCTTTCACGATATACTATATCTAGCACTAAAAATTGATATCTCCGAGGGGTAGAATCGTGCACCACAAGCAGCCTCTGATAACTGACTGGCCACTTTAATCTCTTATTTTCAATCATATGCACTTTATCTTAACGTTTTTGGTGTAACGTTTCATTTTCCAAACCGCTGCAACCCCAACTGGGGTCGCGGGGGGACCAGCCCTGGGCAGGCGCCAACACACCGCAGGGCACACACACGCACACAGTCACACACACATTCACACCCTAAGGGCCAATTTAGAGACATCAATTAACCTATAACGCATGCCTTTGGACTGTGGGAGGAAACCGGAGCACCCAGAGGAGACCCACACAAACACGGGGAGAGCATGCAAACTCCACACAGAAGGGCCCCACGCCTGTCCCCGGGGTTCGAACCCAGGATCTTCTCGCTGTGAGGCGGCAGCGCTAACCACTGCGCCACTGTGCCGCCCTCCACTAGTTCAGTGTGTTAAAATGTAAAGACAATAAAGTTCAAATTCAGTTCTGAGTGGTGTTGTTTTGGCTGAATTATTAATGTAATGTGATTGATTAAGACCACCCAGATCGTAGACAGCAACTTGCATTTCAGCTGTTTTTACATTTTCAGTGAACTGTAGAAAATTGCAATATGTATCGTATCGCAATACATCGTGATATAATCGTATCGTGACCCACGTATCGTGAGACGTATCGTATCGTGACCCATGTATCATGAGACGTATCGTATCGTGAGGTACCCGCCCCTACACCGCATTAGATGCCACTTCTGCCAGATCAGTACCAATCTGAAACACCTGCTAGTTGAAAATTTCTGTCTTTAAAGTAAGCAATATATTGTTATTTGTAAAAAACATTTGCTGGAAAAGTTTTAAAAGTAACTTTAAGCTACTGAAAAGTTAGTAGAGTTGCCAGTTAGTTAGTCCATAACACTATAAAACAGTGATGTAGTAGAGGATAGCAAACGGTGCTAACTTCTGCTGAAGGGGGAAAATTGTTTTGTAAAGTAAGACCAGAGGTGGAAAGAGTACTGAAAATTTGTACTCAAGTACAAGTACTGTTACATTGGTTAAAATGTACTCAATTACAAGTAAAAGTACTGGTGTTAAAAAATTCCTGAGTAAAAGTATGAAGTACTCTTCTCAAAAACTACTTCGTTTGGCTCCATTTTGGCTTCTTTGTCTCCAAATCTTCAGTGTATAAATTAGTTTGTACTCCACTGTGTAGTACCTCCAGACACCTGTGCCTGCTGCTGCAGCGGAGTTTATTCTTTGCTTACGTCATAGATTAATTGGCGCGGTCGCGATGGCACAGCCTTACTGGCTGCAAAGATGCAGATGAAAGGTTTGAATATTAATTCAAATTGTGGGCGTACTCTGTAGCGACTTTTGATTTTAGTAGCGAAGTAGATTACATGGTGTAAATTGTACTCAAGTATGAGTAAAATTACACACTTGAAAAACTACTCATAAAGGTGCAAGTACCCAAAAAATCTACTTAATTACAGTAACGTGAGTATTTGTAATTCGTTACTTCCACCCCTGAGTAGGACAGATAGCTGGGGGCATGTGGGGGTGGTGATGTGTTACCTGAGCATCAGGCGAAGGTGCTCCTGGTCCCCGATAAGATCATATTTAATAGAGAAGACCAGATGGCCCAGAGCGGCGTCCACTGTGTAGTAATTAAAGTGCTCCTAATGACAGAGAAGGAGGCAGGAGTGTGAGGGCACACACTGAAAGAAAGTCATTTTTCAAACAAACATTTTAACTGTATGACGTTGAAAGTGGAAAGTGAGTGACCATTTGTCATTGGGAACACAGCACAGCACAGCACACACAGCATACACGAAATGTGACCTCTGCATTTGACCCATCCGTGAAGCAGTAGGCAGCTGACATAGGCAGCACCCGGGAAGCAGTACTTGGGGATGGTGCCTTGTTCATGAGTACCTCAGTGGTACCTTTACCGGTCCGGGATTCAAACTGGTGACCTTCTGATCATGTGACTAACTCTCTAACACTAGCAACTGCCCAATTTCCATCAAACTGAACAATGAAATTATAAAGCAACTTGTGTAGTAACTCACACTGAAATTGTTTAAGTACTAGTGTTCAACACCTTGATTTATATAAATCTTAATAAATATAGGCTCTTAAATTATTGTGAATATAAAAGATGTAACTTTTAATACTGTGCATTTGGAATGTACATTAAATTGTTTTTTTTCCTTCGATTTATTTATTATTATTAAAAATCATTCATTCAATTTAAATAATTCAATTAAAGTTGATTAACTTTCCAGTAAGTTAAAATGAAAAGTGAATTTATTTCATATGTTCAATCATTTTGTAAATACTGAAACATATTTCTATAAGATGTGATAGAATTTCTTATATGTAGGCAATTCTGAGCATATTCAAATCAAATAATACATTTAAAATTAAAGATGGTCACAGATCTTTTCTATTGCAGTGCCCTTATTATTCTCTCTTTCACACACACATTTGACATTTTATTAATGCCACAGCTCTGCCCACAAGGGGTCCATCTATTAGGCAGATTTTTATCAAATTTCGCCACTTTAATCTAATCTAAAGGCGAATCGGATGCGTCTTCATTAGCGCCAAGCCCGGGGCCGCGAGCGACGAGGTCACATTTGTTTGTGTTTCTTTGTTAAATCGAGTAAAAGAAACGGGTGTCCACACAGTAAAGGGCCATATGTCGTGGTCAGGGGCGAGGCTGCTGCTGCTCCAAGCATCTGTCCATCCTCAGTAAAATGAATTCTCCTCTCCTCAAGAGAAAGAATCGCTTTTTTCCCTCTGGCTCCCTTCAAATGCAAATGGAACTGGCTGAATGCAAAGCACCAGCAACCAAATGGCAGTCAGGATGGACGCTGCTGATGCCACAGTGAGAAATGAAAGCAGGGATGTTCTTCTGTTTTGCTCGTCTTTTTAGTTTAAGCTTTCTAATGCTGTCATGTTCGGAAGTGTTAATGTCAAGCATACATTTGTTATCATCATGTATTTGATAAACTGGAGATTTTTGAATTGTGGTTACTCATTGGAAAGTTGTTGAGTGAACCTCTATAAATAACCATAAAACACGTTTCCTTTATAACATGGAAAGAGTATATACCACGACATGTATACATCCTATGAATTGCTGGCGTGGTAATGGCATAGTCACATTCTAGGCTGTATCTTAATTTTAAATGCACTGATTAACTGTTTAATTCCACTGGCTGTCACTTAATAGCTTGTTAAATATATTTTCTGGGATCCAAATGGTATTAGTTGGCTTTTGTAGATCAAAGATATGACATTTTTTGTTAATAAAGACACTAAAGCTGTGAACATTCCGTAAATGTATTTGTTTGCGAATAAAATCAGACCTCATTCACCAACCATTCTTAAAAAGAAGTTTGTTCTTAAACTCAGATTTTATAAAGGTCCTGACAAGCACTCTTACACAAATATTACTGAATGTAAGTGAGTGATTATTTGTCATTGTGAACACACCACAACATGGCACTGCACACAGTGCACCACAACGAAACGTGACTTCTGCATTTGATTCATCCACGAAGGAGCAGTGGGCAGCTTTTTTGGCAATGTCCAGGGAGCAGTGCGTGGGGTAAATGAGTACCTCAGCGGTGCCTTTAGTGGTCCAGAACTTGAACCGGTAAGCTTCCGATCACAGGGTGAGCTCCCTAACCATTATGCAACCAACTGATCCAATTTCAATATTGCGTTTGTGCAAAATATAAGCTTATTGTTTTTTTTCCGATATGATAGTTCATTATAAGAACGAACGTAAGAACAATTTATGAACACATGACGAATCCGATACAGACTCTTCTTAAGAAGAAATTTAAGAAAAGCTTACGAAGATATTGGTGAATGAATGCCCACTGAGTGTACTTTAGTAAATATTAAGTGAGCAACTTAATATGCAAATGTAGAAAATCTTAAATCTCAATTCACAGTGACTTATACTGTATCATGGTTTGATTTCCTTGAAATGTAGACATAAATCTGGCCATAAAGTAGTTATTGAGAGGAACAGCATTTTATTTTCCCAGCTGGTTTATCACCTTGTCACACCTCCAGTTTGCAAATGTGTTTTTGTCTGGGAGGAATAAAACAGTGCCACTGATTCTGTCACTGATTGTCTTACTCTGAGGTCATCTGTCAGACCAATATGCCACCTGTCTGGGTCTTTTATCTCCAGTCTGATTCTTGTTTGATTCTTTAAGTGAGTAATTATTTGACTTTGTGAACACAGCACACAGTGCACAACAACAGAATGTGACCTCTGCATTTGACCCATCCATGACTTAACTTTGTCTTTCTCTGTGATGGCCAGAGCTTTGACGGCCTTTGAGAACTGTGCTGCTTGTGCATGTCGTCCTCTATTTCTGATTCTGATGTCATCTGTCTGATTCCGTTTTTTTAGGATTTAGGCTGATTCTGATCCTAATCCTGATATTGGTTTGCCTCTGATGTAATTTTTCTTGTTTGTCTGACAATGATGTCTGTTATTTGTCCAATTCCAATATTGCACTAGAAAAACAATTTATGTCTAGTCTTACAGTTAATATAAAGGGTCGGAACTAGGGGTGTACATCATAAGTTTGGTCTCGATACAATATGTGACCCTGCACGGCAAAACCAGTCGCTTGTCGCAAATTTTCAAAATTGAGGTAAGGTAGCATGAAAGGGCATAAATCAAGCTTCAAAGCGATACCTATATGGAATGAATGGGACGACATATGACTGAGATATCAACATTCAAAGGAGTCGGGTTTCTCCTGTCACGCCAAGTGAGAAACGGAGAAATCTGCCTTTGAAGTTGACTATCGACGTAGCACTCACAGACGCTTGGTGCGGTCGCAGCTACGTTTGTATTTACGGTAGCCTACGCTGCATTCACAGCCACACGGATAGCCTACCTGCGTTAGGTTAACTGAACTCGGGAGACGAAGATGGATTCCGGAGAAATATCTTCACGCTAGTCAACCAGTGGATTTACCGTAAACATTGAAGTAGAGCGGTCAAAACAGAAACTTTTAACATTCTGCTGGAATTGAATTCCTCACCTCAAGAAAGTCACATTTTTAGGATGGAAAGGGTGCGTTTTTCAGCCAAATTTATTCCCAACAGTACAGTATAGACCTTCCACTGTTTCAAAACACTAAAAACTAAAAATCCAAAATTTTACCCCACGCAACATAAACGCTCGTTTTTCTCGGAAACCTCCGTTGCGACAAGCGACTGGTTTTGCCGTGCAGAGTCACATATTATATCAATTCAATGGACAACAATTTGATGACTGCCAATATCATAAAATCTGCTGATAGGATTTGATTTAATTTAGGAGCAAGTGATGGATATGAGACACCTGCGCTACGGCCCACAGTAGCCTGTGTTACTGTGCTTAATGAAAGTCTGATGTCTCTGCGCTTGCTTGGCGAGGGACGTTACAGTATGTATGATGTCTGATCAATGTTTTCATTTCGGATCCATGCTATAGGCTCACTGGTCATCAAGTCGATGTATCAGTGTAGATTAATGATCGTTACACCCCTAGTGGGAAAAATGAAGTCAGTCTGAAAAGCACAAGTGTGACTTTTCCGTGTCGTGGACGGCTTGAATCACTGAGGTTTGCATCACCTTTCCCAGAAACTGTTTCCTGTAGATCTTGGCAGTGGTGTTGCACTCGAGTTTGATGCGCGACGTGGGGGACGGCAGCTGCTCGGGGTCGCTCCCGTTGCTTAGCTCGTGATTGGTGCCTTCGATCCAGTATCCCCCAAACTGGGGCAGCAGTATGAGAGGGAACGGGCTCTTCCTGCCCAACACCTGTCACAGGGAGAGAAGAGAAACCGGTGAAGCTGAGGCTAAGACTTAAAAAAAAAGGGACAGAAAGGAAAAGACACTGAATTTCTTGCTTTACCTCATGGACACTGGGGTAAGGGATGTAGTCCTCCTCGGTCTGGGAAGAGAATCAAATGTGCACACATTTTACATCATTGCTTTAAAGAGATTAACGCTCTGATTAAAACCACACTGAACCAGACTTCCATGGTCATGAAAATCAAGCACCAAATTTTGGTTGGAGAATGCCAATAAAAAGCTAATGATGCTAACAACTCTAAGCTATATAACATCATGCTACATGCAAAACTATACACATGTAACCTGATGCCACATGCGTTACTGTATGTTAGCATTGAGAGCATGATGCTACATACTAACAAAGCCACATGCAAACAGTACTAGTATATAGTAATGTGTGTATTACAATTATTATATGCATGAGGCTACAAGCATAACTACGTGTTAAGACTTTTAGCAATGCATGTAGCATTATGCATTAGTAGATGTTAGCATTGTTTGCAAAGCATATAGCATGCAATACTATCTGTTAACACTGTTAGCAGGGCTTGTGGCATCATGCATTAATCTATGTTAGCATTGTTAGCAGTGCATTAGGCATTATGCATTCATATATGTTAGCTACATTAATTACTATCTGTTAGCAATGCATGCAGCATCATAAAAACACTTTGTTAGCATTGTTAGCAACATGCATTGCCATCTCTGACAGCATTGTTAGCAGTGCATTTAGCATCACCCATTACTTTGTTAGCTTTGTTAGCAACTTGTATTGCCATTAGCATTGTTAGCAGCATGCATTGCCATCTCTGTTAGCATTGTTAGCAACATGCATTACCATCTTTGACAGCATTGTCAGCAGTGCATTTAGCATCACCCATTACTTTGTTAGCATTGTTAGCAACATGCATTACCATCTCTGACAGCATTGTTGGCAGTGCATTTAGCATCACCCATTACTTTGTTAGCATTGTTAGCAACATGCATTACCATCCCTGTTAGCATTGTTAGCAACATGCATTACCATCTCTGTTGGCGTTGTTAGCGACATGCATTACCATCCCTGTTAGAATTGTTAGCAACATGCATTAGCATCCCTGTTAGCATTGTTAGCAACATGCATTACCATCTCTGTTAACACTGTTAGCAACATGCATTACCATCTCTGACAGCATTGTTAGCAGTGCATTTAGCATCACCCATTACTTTGTTAGCATTGTTAGCAACATGCATTACCATCCCTGTTAGCAATGTTAGCAACATGCATTACCATCCCTGTTAGCAACATGCATTACCATCCCTGTTAGCTACATGCATTACCATCTCTGTTAGCATTGTTAGCAACATGCATTACCATCTCTGACAGCATTGTTAGCAGTGCATTTAGCATCACCCATTACTTTGTTAGCACTGTTAGCAACATGCATTACCATCCCTGTTAGCAACATGCATTACCATCCCTGTTAGCTACATGCATTACCATCTCTGTTAGCATTGTTAGCAACATGCATTACCATCTCTGTTAGCATTGTTAGCTACATGCATTACCATCTCTGTTAGCATTGTTAGCAACATGCATTAACATCTCTGACAGCATTGTTAGCAGTGCATTTAGCATCACCTATTACTTTGTTAGCATTGTTAGCAACATGCATTACCATCTCTGTTAGCTACATGCATTACCATCTCTGTTAGCATTGTTAGCAACATGCATTAACATCTCTGACAGCATTGTTAGCAGTGCATTTAGCATCACCTATTACTTTGTTAGCATTGTTAGCAACATGCATTACCATCTCTGACAGCACTGTTAGCAATGTTAGCATTGTTAGCAACATGCATTACCATCCCTGCTAGCATTGTTAGCAACATGCATTACCATCTCTGTTAATAGACCATGCATTGTCATGGATTACTTTCTGAAAGCACTGGGCCTAATATACCAACCGTTCTCATGAGAAAAATATTCCTTATTCCTTTTCATCAAGTTTCTGACATTCACTAATGTTTTCTCATTTAAGATTTAGAGAATCTACAGGTACTGAAGAGCAGTCGTCCTCATATTTTACTGCATGAATGTTACTGCAAACATTAAGTTCTTGGCTTTGCCAACCTAGATGTAGAATGTAATACCATTTAAATGCCATAACTCTTCAGAACAAGAAAAGGCTTTTAAAAATTGGCAAAATTAAACTGAATACTGTAAATGTAGATATAGCTTCAGAAACAAACTAAATATAAACATGAGAAACTCTCTCAGTGATTGCCTAAAAAGTACTTTTGTGTTCTTTCATCACAAACAATCCACATCGACTTTGATTGATTATAAACAAAAAGCCCTGGACTGGAGAATACTGCTCAGCAACAGCGCATCCCCGGTGACCACAGTTCTGCTTGGCGTTCGGGAGGAGTGTGGCAAGGCAGCCCAGGACGATATTACTGGGGAATGTTTCTGAGTTTGGGGATGTGTGTATGTGTACATGTATGTGTATGTGGTAGGCTGGGCAATATGACTCAACGCCAATATTTCAACTAACTAACTAACTTACAAACAACTCTGCACTTCACTGTTGTGATGCTAAGATGCTGTTATAATGACTATCTTTCATGTTGCGCTTGAAACTCTCTCTGAAAAGATGTCTAAGAATAAGAAAAATGTCTATATTTACAAACTGTACAGTATTGGCTATTGCTACAACATTGCCATAATTTTTATAATTTATGCACTGCCTCTAGCTATTTGCACACAAACTGCTAAACATGTACATATCACTGGTCACTTTTGAACTAACTATATCTGCACAAATTATTGAAAAGTATTTTGTACAGAATGGTTCTACGGTGCTGCCAGTAATATCTGTACACAAACTTAAATTTCAGTCAGACTTTTTTAAGAATACACTTATTAATAGACTGATATCGAATCTTTCTCTATTGAAAAACTGTCAGTCAATTTCCGTTTCTAGCTTAAAATGTATATTTTGTGCCCTATTTATATATTGTTTATTCCATGTGCCTTATCTGCCTTTTTGTTCCCTCTATTTCAGGCACTGTGTAAACTGGAGCCACGTCGTCTCGTCTCTCTGTATATCTGTACAATATATAGGATGACAATAAAGTTTACCTTGATTTCGATACCCAATAGAACACTTTACCTCAATTATGATTCATGAATGCTTATTTTCTTTTGTGTTTTTATGGCCTCATTGTTCACCAACAAGATTTGTTCAACTATCAAAGCTGATATTTATCTAAAGAAGAATGCTATCTTGTGATTTGCAGTCTTCGGGAATGTAATAAAATAAGAAATGTGTACTAATAATTAAATAAAAAATTAAACAACCATTGGCGGGCAAGATTACATCACTAGATGTCCTGAATGTTGGTTTAAGATTAATTTCAGAGGGTTTGATGATAGCTTCAGTGTGTGTGCGGTAAAAGTGCAGTGTGAAATTAAAGTGTATGTATGTGTGAGTAAGGATGGTGGAATGGTGGTGGTGGTGGTAAAAGAGGGCAATCAAGATGGAAAGCTGGAATATACTTTGAGGGGGGGAGGAAGGGTACACCGCTGTTCATCCATTCTGTTGCTCTGAAAGACAAAGAAAACGCTCTGTCAGCAGCCTGTTTGCAATGTTTTGACCAAGATTAAAGATTTTTAAGCAGAAAATATTGTCTGTTTTAATCCTGACTATGAGTGTAAACTCCCTTGAATTCGTTTTACACACTTTGACTGGATCAAAGATTTTAAACAGGAAAAAAACATTTACTGCCTGGAATCCATCCTGTCTATGAGTGTAAATCCACAATCCCCTCTCTAATGTGGCATGAATCAAGGTTCCAAACCGTGCTAAAATCACAGTTTAAAAACTCCACAGACAGGACATATTTTATGTCTGTTGATCCCTGTTCAGGAGAGAAGCCGTAGCTGTGCAGCTGAGATTGGGGCAGTTGGTGTCGTAATGGTCAGGGAGTTGGTCCGGTGAGCGGAGGGTCGCCAGTTTAAGTCCCGGACCGAAGTACCACTGAGGTACTAATGAGAAAGATATGGTTCCCTAAGCACTGCTTACACACAGAGAGTGAAGGCCAGTGTTCGATATAGAGGTCAGTATGTTGAGCGCTTAACACTGCCAAGTAGGACGGAATGTCAAAGTGCAGGAATGAAATCTTTCTCATGACAGTTCAGCTGTTAGAAAAAGGACCCTTGTTATTTCCAAGAGAGATTTGCAGCCTGGGCAGAGGTCCGGAGATCTGGGGAGCTCCTCAGGCAGTAGCTGACCCCAGCACACACGAGCGAGTATTTGAGCCTGATGACATCGCTGTGTATTTGAAATGCCCGGACCGAAGTACCACTGAGGTACTAATGAGAAAGATATGGTTCCCTAAGCACTGCTCCCTGGGCGGTGCCAAAAAAGTTGTCTACTGTCTTCACAGATAACAAACGCACAGATCATATTTTTTCGCTATGCTTGTCCTGTGCTGTGTCTACAAAGACAAATAATCACTTGCTCAAAATTCATATTAAAAAAATCATTTAAATGTGGCAAGAATTTGGCCAAACCTACCAGCTTTACATTTAAGAGCTGAGATTATGATTTACACTTGTAGACAGGATCAAAACAGACAAACAATGCATCCTGCTTAAAAATCCAAACAGTCACTTTAAGATAAGATATTGTGTTGTAAAAGGTTAGTGTTTTCCTCTCTGATAACCTATGTGTCAGATAAGGTAGCTTTGAAAAATCCAGAGAAGAAAAAAAGAACTCAAACATTAAAAAAGGTTGGTGAGGAAAAATAATACGGAGACTAAATATTACATTTAATGTACAGCATTGTGCAAAGGTCTGGAGACCTCTTTTTTTATTTTAAATTAATACGATGTATTAGCCGAATATTAACATTGATTTTTGCAACATGTACAAACACAAACATAAACACTACTTCTCAAGACTACATTAAAACACATGAAAGCTTTCAGACCTTTGTATGTACTGTAATGATACAATACTTACTCCAAAAAAAAGCCACAGCCAGTGAGAGGAGAAAGTGAGAAAAAGCAATTACACATAGAGAGAGTCTGACTGTCATTTTAAGCACATTTGGAAAAAAGATTGCACTTAATCAAGTTGGATTCGAAGCAGCTGTAAGTGAAATCACATCACAAGAACACTGCATCTTAACCATGAAGAAGAAGAACGTAAGAGGGCAGAAAGAAGATGAATGTTTCTTATCTCCATCCATCCTTAGGAGACTGTCACATGCAATTACATTACACACAGAGAGTGAAGGCCAGTGTTCGATATAGAGGTCAGTATGTTAAGCGCTAACACTGCCGTTAGACGGAATGTCAAAGTGCAGGAATGAAATCTTTCTCATGACAGTTCAGCGTTAGAAAAGGGACCCCTGCATATTTCCAAGAGATTTGCAGCCTGGCAGAGGAACCGAGAGCTCCGGGGAAAGCCTCAGGCAGCAGCTGAATTTCCCCAGCAATAATAATGAGCGTGGTTAGGTTTGAGCGCCTGATGACATCGGCCAGTATTTGAAATGCAAGGATTCTCTCAGTGGTAGCTGTAATTTTAATACAACCCGAGCCCGTTTCAGAATTTGGGGGATTCACGCCATTAACTTACTACTTTTTCAGTAGCTTATCAGTTGCAAGGCTACTTTCAAATGCTGCAGTGACATAGTGTGTAGCCAAAAGTCTATCGCTAGTGAAGCAAAAAATATTTTGTCTTTACAAAATGGCTGTTTTGCCACAAGTGTTTCTGGATCAGCAACTGGTATTTGCATCAGCAGCTGCAAGATGGAGTCGGAGGATAGAGTTCTCCTTGCGAAGATGGAAACAAGAAACTGTGGCCTTGAAACAGCTTGGATGTGGGTAGCGACTTTTTTTTCTCTGTAGCTACTATATCAAAACAGTAGCTTGTCTGTAGCTTATAGCTTCTTTTTAATCGTAAGAGCCTGTAGCTAAAGAAGCTACCATTTAGAAGTAGCTTCCCCAACATTGCTTCCTCTTCACATAATAGAGCTTCAACGACTTGACGGCAAAATCTACTATGTCGATTACTAAAATGTATTGACACTTTATATTAAAAAACTACACAAAAGTTCACGAGTAACCGCTAAACACTACAGGAAGTGGAGGCAGTTTCGCTTACATTGTCTACTCATCTGTACCAGAAGAATGTATGATGATGCTGGAAATATAGAAAGAGCGGGAAGGCCTTAACAAAGATCTACCTGATCAATTAAGATCTCATGGATAATGCTCATGTTGTTCCCTATTTTTTTCCTTGGGTTAATACTAACTTTCATTGAGAATAGTAAACGTCCTTCACCTAATATCCAGTTAGTGTCTGCTGAAACACATCAATAAATCCAGCTGTAAGATATTTAATGAAGTAAATGGTTGAATTGGGGAAAATTAATACAGCTTTCTTTTTCTACTTTTCTTTTTATGAGACTAGCTTAATTTAAATTTTTATTTCTTAGTTTTATATTATGATCATATATATTCATATTTTACCTTGATTAATCTATTATGTTTCACGGTCATTATTTTAATTTGGAACTTGTAATGCACCGAGAACAGAGGCATGCCCACATGAAGCTGGGATAGAGTGTATGGCACAAATCATTTTTGATTAATCATAAATGAAAAAGAAAAATCTGAAGATAATTTTTTATTGCAGCCCTATCATACAACAACCACCACCTCCTAGTTCCTCCTGGTTCTAGAGGGCTGTGTACAATCTACTGTACTGCTTTTTTCTGTTTGGTTTTTATTGCTTTTCTATGCCAGGGTTAGAAAATGTAGGCATGCAGGCGCAAATTAGGCCAATTATTTGTTTAACAATGAATGAAATTTGAGGATAACGGGTCATTCACAGTCAGTCAGTCATTATCAGTAAGTTGGGTTCGTTGCCTGTTTTGGGTGGAGTAGCCTATAGGCAGAACAAGGAAAGGAAAACTTTTTATCTTCATGCTTTATTTCAGTCCTGTTCTAGTGTAAAATGTCTCTTGAATGCTTAGCTATTAATGCAAACTCATTAAAGAACAAAGTCAGAAATCACACGAGAACATGTCTTTTCTCCAGTAGCCGCCATGCACAATTTTAAACCAAATATTCTTAAATATCACATTAGCTTTCATCCGATACATAAGAAGACCAAATTTTAATATCTCCCAGTCAAGTGGGAATACAATGGCAAAGAGCTGGTATTATCTTGATGACACTGTTCGGACTGAGAGACTCTGATTTCATCTACATTTCAATGACTCAGCTTCATCACACATCATCAATAGCGGAGAAGATTAGTTGTGTATTCCTCAGTGTTATTAGAAAAAGCTTTGCAGCATACCGAAGTTGTGTGGGCACGGCTTGAAACCTTTGTCTAATAAATGAACACTAGCCACGCTACACAGCGCTGGACCTTCATATGTGAAAGCAAACAAATGGGTCTGAAAGGAGCCAATAGTGGAGGATGACTATACTCAGATATGAAGGGGAAAGCAAAAAAAGGAAGGAATATGTTACTGTATTCTCTCAAGCATTTGCAAAAAAAAATCTGTAGTCTGGAAAAACGGGGAGAGGAGATGAGATGAGAGGAGATGAGATCAGATGAGATGAGCAAACAATTCAAATGGAGATGTGATATCTGGAGCCCTGACAGGCCATAAGGTCCAAGGGCAAAGCTGGAGGACACGAACACATGGCAGATCTTAGCTTGTGCTTATTCATATCTCTTCAATTACAGAAATCATCCTTATGGCTCTCTACATCTCTGTTCCATATGCTCGACTAGGATATCATGTTTGAATGATGAATTATGAATGCCATATATATGAGTCCTTGAACCTATAATGGGATTGCAGTACCCCAGACCTATTTACACATGGTAATAACCTGGCCTTCATATTCAGATAATATTATCTATTATTTACACCTGGCATTAAAATCTGCATATTGGTATTATTCTCGGATTAAATCCTATCAATTATTTCTAAAATTTTTTAGTGATACCCAAAACTTCTGTGTTAATTCGTTAAGAATGATGAGGATTAGCTGAATAAAGCAATACTGTACATTCAGCATACGCATTAGTAAAACACGTGTACGAAACATCGTGCTTTTGCTCTCTTCTTGCATTTTAGATGATCTGGTTACAAATTTCAGGTCATCAAACTTGCATGTACAGTTAATAATAATAAGCCTAATTTTCATAGCACCTTTTCATACACTCTAGAAAATGCAGCTCAGAAAAGTAATAAAAATCTACCAAATTTTAAAACAGCTTGAAATAGAGTGCAGAGTATATCCGCAGGAGGAACGCTTAATTAAAAGCTAAGGTGATATGTCTGATCAACTATATAAAAATTCATAGTTTGTTTTATACTGTAGCTGTTAGGCTGTCAGGTTTTATTTAACAAACATATTTCATGCTAGTTGTAAAACAGGTCCTTAGGCCTCGTTTACACTGTCAGTTAAATGTGACCCAATTCCACTTGCTCATATGTGACATTGCTGATTTGATCTGTTCCATGTATCGTAAACAGGAAAAAACGTGATGCATTCGGATATTCTGGAGATCGGGTTTCAGGCCTTCGTTCATATGTGGGAATAAATCAGATATATAAATCAGACATAGCCAATGCGACTGTCACGAAACAGGCAGATCGGATTTTCTGCCAGGGTATTAGGTGCTTGTACGGCCATTAAACTATGTATACTTAGTACTTCACGCGTTTAATGACGCCGGTAACAAGCGCAACCGGATATGGGTCACAATTTAAAAACATGTAAACAGAAGGTCAAAAAATATATCGGATATAGGCAAACAACTGTAATTGAGCATCAAGACCTGCAGTGCAAAATCTGCGCTTTCCTTAGGATTCATGTTGATGACTGTTATTGGTTTATAACAGATAAACGCGGTTCGATGCCTGTGAGGTATAATATCCTGAAATTGGAGCATTTATAAATACGGGTTCTGATCACAATGACAATAAACGAAAGGCAAAAACGCATGGTTATATCATCGTTTTCCCGGATACCCGGCTATGTGTAAACACGGTCAAAGACTGAATGCTAACAAGGAGTTCTCAGATGGGTTTGCATGTGCACACTCTATGCTAAAACCCCACATTAGCTTTATTTACATTGGTTGCGTTTGATTGTTGCACACATTTGTGACACACAGCGATGGCTAAAACGGCCAAGAATTAGCTTAAGGCGCTGACCAGAGCACTACTGCATGTAATATAGTATAGCTAAGGAAATGCTAACAAACGTGGCTTGTTTCAGATTGGAGACTTTACTTATAATACAGTTTGTAACAGCCATACTGCAGTAGTGTGTGGTTGTGAGGTGCTGCAACACTTAACAAGAGATTAAAGTCTCTAAAAGTGTAAATACCACAGTTGATGTCATGTCCTTAGTTTCTGGAGATTAGCACTGAGCTCTTAACCTTCTGGAAGTTTTTTGTTCGAATGAAATGAGTTTTGAAGACGGAAAAAAGAATGTATGTATTTTATATTTCATAGCATTTTCCCCAACACCAAAGCACGTTAGGAGACAATGTGGAGCACTTCACCCAGCAACAATGTGCAACCTATCTGATGACGCCCAGCTAGTCAAGGTTTCTGCACCTGTAAACCCCCCCTCTATTAGGTTGGCGTGCTGAAGCTTTACAAGATGCTCAGGGTTGCTTTTTATGATTCAAGATTCAGAGACTTTATTGGTGGTGGTCTAGTGGGTTAAGATAGCTCTCGGGCCAAGAATCTAGAGGTTTGGGTAGGTTCGACTCCTGTCTCCAGCACTGAATTAATTACAGGGTCCCTGAGCAAGACCCCTAACCCAAGTTGCTCCAGAGAGAGCTAGTCCTAAATTCGGAAATGGAAGTCACTCTGGATAAGATTAAGACTGTAAATGTAAATGTCAATCCCGTCATATAAAAACACACAGAGCTTCTCTACAAAAACTTTCAGAAAGTTAAGAGCTCAGTGCTAATTTCAGAAGCTAAGGACATGACATCAATCAGGTATTTACACTTTAGGGAGAGACTTTAAATCTCTTGTAAAGTGTTACTGGCACCTCACAAACTGGTACCAATAATGCTATGGCTGTTACAAACTGTATTTATGGTAAAGTCTCAATCTGGCTCGGCCACATTTGTTAGCATTTCCTTAGCTATACTATATTACATGCAGTATTGCTCTGGTCAGCGCCTTAAGCTAAATCTTCCACATTTTTTCCATATGCATCCACTCACTGGCTGTTTTAGCCATCACTGTATGTCACAAATGTGTAAAACAATCAAATCCCACCAATGCAAATAAAGCTAATGTGGGGTTTTAGCATAAGTTGTGCACATGCAAACCCATCTGAGATCTCCTTGTTAGCATTCAGTCTTTGACCGTGTTTACACATAGCCGGGTATCTGGGAAAACGATATGTCCATGCGTTTTTGCCTTCCATTTACATGGAAACGGAGATTTAATTCAGTGAAAATGATTATTTCTGAAACCTCCAGCCAAAGTGGAGATTTGGGAAAACTTTGTTTTCATGTCTGCATGTAGACAGAGGAAAACAGAATTTTACATTTTCAAACGTCAAAGTATGCGACAGAAAACGCAGTAGCGTCAGGTGCGCGACAGGAACAGGAAGACATAATTCGTTGTTCGTTTTTTTCAGGATCCTGATTGGCTAACATGGCTTTATGCTTCTTGTTACACTGCTGCCTATAGGTCTGGCATGCTCATAACAGCTTGTGACGGTGTATTTATGCAGATTTGTATAAATGAAAACAATCTGATGTGAACAAGGATATTTTTGACAACAGAAACTGTATTTACAGTTTCTGTAAATACCCGGTTATGTGTAAACGTGGCCTTTGTTGGAATGGAGATTAAATCTTTTGCCAGCCTTTTGTCTGTCTGAAACAGGAATTTCTACTTCTGGATTTTAAAACAACGGATCTCAATCACCAATATCTCCTGAAGTTCTTTCTTATGAGGATCAATGTTTAACTTACATTTAAACAGTAAAATATTACACAAGTGTGGAACTTAAGAAAACCCACTAAGCTAATGTTTTGCCCAATCGTGCAATTCAAATTAAGTGCTTCAGTAAAACATGTCAGAATCTTCGTAAAAACTGTGTAAGTATGTAAGAACAAATTCCTTCTGTAGAAATGTTGGTGAACGAGGCCTTCTCTCTCTGCAGAAAAAAGTCCATTTAGATAGACACTGGTCTCTGCTGACAGCTTGCGCCCTTATCAGCACATTTCACATGACTGATACATGGAGAAACTCCATTTACCTCCAGACTGAACCCAGAAGCGGGGAGAAACCCTGAGATAACATGCAGGAGTCGAGGGGGAAGCTGGAATGCTGCCTGAAGTCTGGGAGAAATGCTTTTTGGAGGCTTCGGCAAACAGATTGTGTACTGTACCAGGTTATTTGACTACAGTGCTAGTCCTCCGCCAAGCGCAAACAGACCCTATTACTGCCTAGAAAACAAACAGCAGAGAAATTCAGCCTTGCCAGACAAAATACCAATACCACGAGCTCACTGGGAGTGTGTATAAATGTGTGTGTGTGTGTGTGTGTGAAGCTGATGACCCACTTTACTGTACTTCACTTCTGTACTTTCACACACACCTCTCACTTATCAAACAGCACACTGCAACAGTAGGCCACCAGCCTTAATCAAACCATAATAGCAGCCACGTGCTGCCCAGGATCCTCACCCGAGCAGATCCTCCTTCAGTAAACACGGCTCACTAACAGTGACAAGCAAAGCCAGAATCAAAATCAAAATGTGAATTTCCTACTTAAAACTAGCCACAATTAAATGCATGAACAAACAAGCACAATAAATCGACCTGCATCCAGAGACTGATGAATACAATCCTTGTGCCGCATGATACAGGGTAAAGTGACATTGCAAGACTATTTGCTTTTTGTACCAGATTTCTTTATGGATATTGTTACATAAATTACAGGATTTTACTAGCAAGTTATATACTATAAGAGTCCTATTTTGGAAGAGTTGAAAATAAAACGGTTAGATTTTTTAGGGAAGCATATCCGCTTAGACCAACAAAAGTTATATTAAAAAGCTGAAGAATAACTTTTAACATTTTTTCTCTGTGAATACCTTTAAAAAGTTTATAAGAACCTTTAAAGTGGGAAAAGTTACTTTTTAAAAAAATGTTTTTTTACAAAGAGATGTCTTGTGTAGGTTAGCCCTAAAAACTGAGAACCAAGCAGAAAAAAATGTACATTTAATCTGCATTATCTTGAGAATGCACATCCCGTGATATGGCTATTGTGCATGTATAATGTGATGATGATGCTTAAATTATATTATTATATTATACTAATTATATATATTATACTGTGCAGTTCCTATTTTTTATCCAGATTTTAAAACATATTACAGCAGAAAACTGGACATGGCAGGTCCAGTCTCCCTCTTACCAGCAAAAATATTAGTTATTAAAATGTTTTTAATAACTAGTACGGTTGTTGATAAGGGCCAGAGTGGTGCTGACACATCCAGTTCTGCCTTTAACAGCAACAATACTAGTCATTAAATGTTTTTCGTGACCATAATTAATCTTTAGCATTCAGGATTTGATCTTTAGCCCGTAATGGTCAGACCCACTGAGCAAACGCTCCCGTCTCTCTTACTGTCAACCAACACGAGGCCTCAAATGCAAAGGATCAATACTTCTTTCACACTCTCGGTTTCTGCCATCTCTGACCTCTCTCACAACTCGCACTTCTACTTACGCTCCCGGGTCTCTTCCAGTGGGCCACCGTCACGTGGAGCGGGATCTGATGTGCGGGGCGGCTTTCTGTAGCCATTTTGTAGAAATCTATTTTTATAGAAGGCTTTTTGTGGAAATCGAGTCCTTCAAGTCCTTTTATTTAAGTCCAGCGTAGATCAAGGTACCGTCCAGAATCTTATTTCCACCAGAGGTGCCTTCCACATTCCCAATGAGGTGAGGAAGAGAGAAGGAGTAACAAACCGAGTGAGGAGGAGAAGGAGGACGAGGAATGTCTCATCCCACTAGTGAGGGAAAGCCTCCGATGCACAACACTACTCCAGCACAGCTACCTCAGGTCCTTTTTTTTTGTTGTTAGTGTGTGTGCACACACTCTGGTAGGTGTGGGCCTGCAGTCTGCGCTCAGTCTGGGTGAGTGTGTGTTTTTGTGAGAGTGTGTGTGTGCATAAGGATGAAGTTATTCCACTGCCTCTCAGGTCTTGGATTTGCCTAGAAAGTACCGCTCTCTCTCATGCTTCTTTCATATCTCAGTTTATCTTTATCTTCATGTCACTGTCTTTCCCTGCCTTCTCACTCTTTCTTCATCTGTTGCTCGCTCCCTCCTCCATCTTTCTGTCTCTTTTTTGTCCACTTTCCCAGCTGAGTGGTATTAAGTCAAGCTAACATTCATGTCCACATTGCTCTTTCTCCCTCCAGATCTCTTTTTCTCTTTATGTGACTCTGCACAGCAAAACCAGTCGCTTGTCGCAACTGAGCGTTTATGTTGCGTGGGGTAAAATTTTGGATTTTTAGTTTTTAGTGTTTTGAAACAGTGGAAGGTCTATACTGTACTGCTGTGAATAAATTTTGCTGAAAAACTTACCTTTTCCATCCTAAAAACATGACTTTCTTGAGGTGAGGAATTCAATTCCAGCAGAATGTTAAAAGTTTCTGTTTTGACCGCTCTACTTCAATATTTACGGTAAATCCACTGGTTGACTAGCGTGAAGATATTTCTCCGGAATCCATCTTCGTCTCCCGAGTTCAGTTAACCTAACGCAGGTAGGCTATCCGTGTGGCTGTGAATGCAGCGTAGGCTACCGTAAATACAAACGTAGCCGCGACCGCACCAAGCGTCTGTGAGTGCTACGTCGATAGTCAACTTCAAAGGCAGATTTCTCCGTTTCTCACTTGGCGTGACAGGAGAAACCCGACTCCTTTGAATGTTGATATCTCAGTCATATGTCATCCGATTCATTCGATATAGGTATCGAACGTTTTACCTCAGGAGTACCAGCAGGTTCACTGGTTCAAAACGATTCAAAACGTTCATTCGATATAGGTATCGTTTTGAACCCCACTTGTTACAAAACCACCCCGGTCTAGGACAGGGAGGCGAACAAAAGCGTGTGACAAGTTAAGTGTGCGGGGTGGAGAACCAGGCTAAACTGACAGAGACTAACACACCATAGGAGTCTTTTAACATGTGTCTTTTATTTTTACCCACAAGCAACAGGGCAGAGGAGTACAGATGGGGCTAAAACAAAGAAACGAGTAAAAGAACACTTGCCCTTTTCCTGCTCTTCGCTACACACGTTTGTTATCTAGCTAGGCTAACTAGCCCTCAAAAACATACAGGGGTTGGCGCCCGCCTGCTAACTCTAGTGTGTTTGAACAAACCAATGCCTACGGGTATTATGTAGGTGCGCGCACGTCTACCTACCTCCTCCGCTCTGCCGTCGCGACGTTGGGCGAAACATACATGTAACTTATGATGGAAACAAGTACTCGGTAGGAACAGATGACAAAGTAACAAGGTCTCTCTCTCGCTTTCGTACCTCCGACAACCCGTAACCCACAGCTTACATGAATAGAACCCATAGAACTCAAAATTATAACTCAATTTTGAGCGACTGGTTTTGCCGTGCAGAGTCACTTATACTGTTTATATCTCTACCTTTCTTCGTCTTTCTCCATCTCTCACTCTTTCATCTGTCTCCCTCTCTTCGCCTCTTTCCTCCTTTCTGTCTCTCTAATTCTGATTCTCTTTTCACCCTCTTTCCCAACCGAGTATTAAGCCCAGACAACATCCATATACACATATCGCTCTTGTTCACCCTCCATATCTCCTTTTTGCTTCATTTGTAGCTTAAATTATCTTTCCGTCTTTCTTCATCTCTCACCCTTTCTCCCCCCTCTCTGCATGTCGTCTTCCTCCTTTCTGCCTTTCACGCTCCATCTTTTTCCGTACTTTTAGAACTGAGCATTAAGCCAAGCCAACATTCATATGCATACACACATCTCTCTCCCTTCGTATCTGTTTTTCCCCCGTCTTTCTCCATCCCACGCTCTTTCTTTCGTCTCTCTCTTCTCTCTGTCTGTCGCCTTCCTCCCTGCTGTCTCTCTAATTTCCCAACTCCCTCCCTTCACATCTCTTTTTCTTTTCGTATATATGAAAAATATTTATTAGTTGTCGATCGATATTGGTTTTTCAGGCCCGATATCGATAGTGATTATTGCTAGTTAATGGGGCCGATAACCAATATTTGGAACTGATATGCAAAAAGAAGAGAAGAAAATCTCCAAGACGAAGCTCAGCTGAAACTCTCCTCTTCTCCTTCTCAGAGCTTCACGCTGTGCTTGTGTGTGATTGAGTGTGTGGTGTGAGTGACCATAAGGCTTCAGCATTGATTGATTACTACTCGTGTGACATACCACCAATCAGAGACTGTTGTGGGCGGGACATTAAATGAAGCAGCGAGCCGAGAGCAAACGGCACACAGAGAAGAGACGGCAGTGGAGTCGCAGTAGCGCACCTTGAAATGACTTAATATCGGTGAAGGTCAAAATTAAACACTGGTACCGATAATGTCAATAATCAGCCGACCCTTAATGTATATGAAAAGATCTGTCACCTCACATTTTTTCTGCTTCTTTCTCTCTTCTCTTCATCCGTCTAATTCTCCACTTCTGTCTCTAGTCTTCCAAATGAGTATAAAGCCAAGTCAATGTTCATACACATATACACACATCTCTCTCTCTCTCTCTCTCTCTTCTTGGTAGAAATGCAGAAGTGGAGTTGAGTTTTGCTTCATGCTCTCTTCCCACTAGACAAGCCTAAGCCACGGCCAGCTGAGATGCTCTGATTGCTGTGACAATGCAGAACTGCACACACACTCACTGACAGAAAATAAGTCACGGCAAGCGGACAGCTGAAGTTGTCCTGATTAGAGTAAGAGCGAGAGCTAGTGAAAGACAGAACGAGGGATAAGAAAGATGGAGGAAGACAGAGAACGAGACTGGGATGATGAGACCTGAGGGCAATCTGCTATACTGTGAAAATAATGTAACATCTCATCCTTCTACTGACATACACATATAATATTTTTATGAGTAACATAGAAATTCTCCCGATAAACAAAGCCCCGCCGTGAGATCCTGCTCTGCCTGCAGCTGAACTCTTCCACTCTTTTTCATAATACCATAATAAACATAATACTGATGGTTATCGCCGGCCATCCGGCTCCGTGGAAACAAAGAGGTGCAATCAAGTCATAAAGGGATGTTAGTGAGAGGGCATCCTGTGCTGCAGACAGAGATAGAGCGCACAAACACTCACGTTATGGAGCTGTCCAAATAGTGACGGCTCGGCGCAGGTCAACATCAGCTTTGCTAACGCACTGCCGCCATCTAAAGCACTTCTAATTGATAACGCAGAAAGAAACACTGAGACGGCTGTACGGGGCTCACTCCCTAATTTACAGCTAATGGGATTAAAAAGAAAACCAAATATTTAAAAAACTGAGAAGAATGTGAGAACTTTGGTCAACATAAGGGCTTGTTTACACATATGTAGATATTTTTTATAAATGCATATTCTATTATATGTTTGGGCCTTTCGTAAACAGGGTTTTACACACCTCAAACGTATATTTTTTAAACACCCTCCAATGTGAAGATTTTTCAAAACGCTGGATTCTGTGGATGTGTGTAAATGCATAAAAGAAGAAATGTATAAAAAATATGTGTTTATAAAAACATCGACATACGTCTAAACAGGCCTTAAACCGTCTATATAACAAAAGCAGTGTTGTGGAGCAGCTGACTAAATTTAGGGACACTACTTTTTTCTGTATCTCATCAGTAGCAAACTAATGTTAAAACACTATGTTTGCAGTAACAATTTTTATTTGAAAAATAGCAATATAACAGGGCAATGTTGGTGTTGTAATGAAAGAAGTGGCGTCTGATAGGCTACTGTGCCTCTGCATTGTGTCATAGTGCGCTCTCGGCAGCTGCTGGATGGAGTCAGAGGAAGCAAGAGTCCATGACCGTGAGAAAGCTTCAATATAGTTCGCTACTTTTCCTCTATAGCTCGCAGTGTAGCAAACTACAATATTAAAACCATAGCTTAGCTGTAGCTCAACAACGTTTAACCAGAAGCTTGGGCTTCAATATCTACCCTTACAAAAAAAATTAGGTTTCTGGCAAACAGCTGCCATTAACCTTTGGTTATATTTTCACATGCTAGGTTTGTGGCAAACGTCAGGCGGACTTCAAGCAAACTTTGTGGAAAACTTAAGCACCTGGCAAATTTGTCACCAAAGGTTCACTACACGTTTGTCATTAATGGAAAATTATTTTGGCAAATACATTTGCAACTATTTGTCAATGTTGCCAGAACACTGCCACAGATTTGCCACTGACAGGCAGGATATTTTGGCAAACTCCCACTGGGGGAGCGCAGGGTTGAAAATGACGGCCAAGAAAGCCAACAGTGAGGTCTTGGTTTGTTTTTGGATCTTGAGTCTGACTACTGTGGATGCATCAAATCGTAAACCGGAAATGTGAATCTGCACGGCAAAACCAGTCGCTTGTCGCAACGGCGGTTTCCGAGAAAAACGACCGTTTATGTTGCGTGGGGTAAAATTTTGGATTTTTGGTTTTTAGTGTTTTGAAACAGTGGAAGGTCTATACTGTACTGTTGTGAATAAATTTCACTGAAAAACTTACCTTTTCCATTCTAAAAATGTGACTTTCTTGAGGTGAGGAATTCAATTCCAGCAGAATGTTAAGAGTTTCTGTTTTGACCGCTCTACTTCAATATTTACGGTAAATCCACTGGTTGACTAGCGTGAAGATATTTCTCTGGAATCCATCTTCGTCTCCCGAGTTCAGTTAACCTAACGCAGGTAGGCTATCCGTGTGGCTGTGAATGCAGCGTAGGCTACCGTAAATACAAACATAGCCGCGACCGCACCAAGCGTCTGTGAGTGCTACGGCGATAGTCAACTTCGACGGCAGATTTCTCCGTTTCTCACTTGGCGTGACAGGAGAAACCCGACTCCTTTGAATGTTGATATCTCAGTCATATGTCGTCCGATTCATTCCATATAGGTATCGTTTTGAAGCTTGATTTTGAAAATTTGCGACAAGCGACTGGTTTTGCCGTGGAGAGTCACAAATGTCAAACAAACCAAACTGAGTTGACTATTGTTACCACTGGTGGGGTGGTTCATTTTCAAGCTACAAGCTACTTATGATTAAATGTAGCTATGCCACAGTCAAGTTACTGTTCTAATACAGTAGTTAGCTCTACAAGCCACAAAGAAAAAGTGGCAAAATACACTGAAGCTATTTCCTCCACTGTCTGTCATAAATTAACCACACGTTTGCCGCAAACCTGCCGCAAAAACACAAACTTTAAAAGTTGTAATCCCTGCCTTCCACTTAAAACCACAAATTAAAAGGTGAATAAGAGAATTAGCAAGTGTGGAAAGATATAAATGCAAATGACAAACGTAACCACTTGGCTATGAGCATGCAAACGACAAATCCTAGATACATTTGCCAAGATGTTTTCACTTGCTTGCACAACAGATAGCCAGTGCGAAGCATAGTTAGACCCCAAGTGTATTTGACTTATTTTAGAGAGTGGAATCTCTCAAAATCCTGCGAGTTATGCAAAGATTATAGAGGAGGGAAAAAAGCACCAGGATCCACATGTCAAATCCATCTTTCATCTCCTTAATGAAACTCTTCCTTCTACTTGGGTGAGCCGCTTATACACAGTCTCTTTAAAAAGTACAGGATATCGTGCTCCGTTTTGAGTTATATAAACCTTTCATCTGAAAGTAGGTCCTGTCTTGACAAAACTTACGCAAGAAATAACCTGGCAGAATCAACCGCAGTTTAAATACTGTGACAATACACTTTGTAGGGTCTGTCAATGCACTAATGCATAAAATACAATAAAATGTGAAACAAATGTAAGGTTTAAGGTTTAAATTAAAAGATTTTTCGATGTTATTCTGCATTTCTTACATTGGTCTCACTTTGCAGCTCATTTGGCTCTCAAAGAAAGCATTTGGCTCCTAAATATTTTGTTTTCTTTTGTAAATTGTTTTCTTTTGTCTGGAGCTCTGATGTGCACCGTGATGCATAAGCGTGTACCTCATGGGCACAGTAACCCATCAGATGCCACTTCTGCCAATTCAACACCAATCAGAAATGCATGCTAGTTGTCAAATGAGAAAAACAATAGTATTTTTAAACCACGTGATGCACTACGTCACCGTTGGTAAAAAAAAAAAAACTGGTTACTGGAAAGGCTAGTGGTTTAAAAGGTAGCCTTAGAAAAAAGTAGTGAAGTAAGTGAGTGATTATTTTGTCATTGTGAACACACCACAGCACAGCACACAGTGCACCACAACGAAATGTGACCTCTGCATTTAACCCATCCGTGAAGAAGCAGTGGGCAGCTAACAAGAGCAGCACCCAGGGAGCAGTGCTTGGGGACGGTGCCCTTGCTCATGAGTACCTCAGTGATAACTTTACCGGCCCTGGATTCGAACCTGCGACCTTCTGATCACAGGGTGAACACCCTACCGTTACGCCACCAACTGCCCCCAAAAATGTTTAATTTGCTGCTTCTGATGAGGACATTTGGTGAATATATTGTGCAATCCAGAACCTACCAAGCCAAATTGTTACACCCCCTTTCTTTAGCCACGCTGTTCGCTCGTCCACCAAAGGATCAACACCATATCCAAGAATGTGTGGCACTGCAATCCGGAAATGTGATTATCTGATTGCTGAAATGCTCAGCAGTGCAGTCACAGCCCAGCCGCTGCTATCAGCGCCACACGTCAATGGACGGAACAGTCGTGGATGCTGTTAGAGGTAATGAACCTGGCTGGCAGACCTCAACTAGATAAAAACATCATCCTTAGAGACTGCCGAGATAAATCACGCCACTCGAATGCTGGAGTACCGAGCACTCAATTCCTAATGCAAGTTCCAAAAGTCCTCTAAAGTTACACACAGTCCCTTGTGTAATTGGGCTAGATTTAGAGACGAGTAGAGGACGTATTAACAGCAACACGATGCATTTTGGAGCTTGGAAACAGATTATCAGCAGCCTGCAATAGCAAAGCTTAGAGTTGCTTGATGAATGAAGTAGCCACACGGCCGGGAATCTGGGTGTGAAAGAGGAAGTTTATTTAGTCAGTCTTGGAAAAGTTTCGAGTGAGATGATGAAGCGCTCATTCTGCGTCTTCTCTGCTGGTGGCAGCTTAAATCAGTCCCTGCTCCATATTCATTACTCCATGGGACAGCACCAAATACCCCGCCTGTCTGCAGCGTCACGTCCCGACATTTACCCACGCAGGATGGAAGGTTGTTAAGGAGACGGAACGCATGGTGATCATCTTAATTTTGCTAGTTTGAAATTTCGAAAGTTTGAGAATGAATAGTTTGAAGCCGGGCTCATGTTGTTCTTACAACTGTTTTTACCGATTCTCCACTCTGCCTGCTTTCGTAGGTTATACAGAGTGAGCTGGGTTTCGAACCTCAGCGTTTTTGGCACAACTGAGCTGTTGCATGATCTAAAAGATTTCTGATATTTTAGAAGTTTCCTCACCAGTTGCATACACACAAACTTAAACACAAAAACTAACTCATATATTTTGATTAGCATTTTGATTACAATGTTGGTTATCTATCTATTCATCCATCCATCCACATATCTGTGTAAATATCTGATCATCCATCCATCCACTTATCTGTGTAAATATCTGATCATCCATCCATCTCAGCCCAATCGGACTTTGTAGGTTGTACAGCGTGAACTTGTGAACCACAATTTTTGTTTTTGCCATAATCAAGCTGTCACACGATTTGAAGGATCCCAGTTGAGTCAAAGGCAGAGGTCACATTTCGTTGTGGTGTACTCTGTGCTATGCTGTGGTGTGGTGTGTTCACAATGACAAGTAATCACTCACTTTCACATTCACATTCATTCGGTTTCTTCTTGACATCATTAGTGCTTTCTGATCTACTTTTTTCCCACGCAATATCTTCATATAGATTCTGTCACTTCATGATAGAGCATTAAAGAAGAATGCGTGTGTGGAGACAGAAAATCAGAGAGAGACAAAGATGAACAAACCTCTGATTTATAAAAAGAAAGACGGCAAGGCCTGTCACTGAAGAATCACATGCAGAGAATCATTAATTAAGGACTGACCTGATTTCATGGTGCAGATTATGCTACTCTCATTCCCATGCACTTCAATAAGCTCATCAAACCTCTCTAACCGTCAATCCTCCCATCTCTCTCTCTCTCACACTATCTCTCTATATCCCTCACTTTCTGTCCTCCACGGCCATCCTCAGCTCAGCACTAATTAAATGAACGTTAGCAGTCGGTGATGACGGAACGATACGCTTCAAAGCTCCTCTCCCCTAATCACCTTTAAACCGGCTGGTGGAGTCCGAGGCCCTTAAATCCAAGTCGGGGTTTAAAGTGTCCGAACCTCGATACGACCTCTGGCTTCAGATCGAGCCGAGGGTGGTGCTCCCTGCCTTCAAGCACCACTGTACAAAATGTCACTGCATAAAAATTAGCCTGAGACATGATTTTTTCTCCATGTGGCGCACTGAGTAGTGTGGTATGCTAGAAACCTGGGTGCATCTATCTACAGGTCCCGTCTACAGCTCAGCGGGTAAGACGGCTGGGTGGCACAGCTATTATCCCTCCACTGGGGAATCATTTAAAGAAATAAGAAACTCCAGGAGTGCCCGGAGCGTAGGCGGCACAGAGGGGGGAAGCAAGATTACATCACACGTCCACGGCCAGAATTAGAAAGTGAACAGGACTTCCAAATCCTCTTTAGTAGGAGCCTAATGGCAGCTGTCCATGTGTGATACACTCCGGCCAAAAGCACTAGTGGGGCTGAATGAAAATGAATAGAAAGAGCCCCGGCAAATAGTGGTGCATTACTTGAGTATTTATACTTATTACCTTGAGCACTTTATACTTGGACTGAGAGTTATTAATATCAGGAAATGCCACTTTGGACTTGAGTTCAATTAGAATGAAAGGGATATTCTTTTTACTCAGCGCATTTCTACAAACTAAGATTCAAGATTCAAGATTCTTTATTTGTCACGTGCAAATTATACAGGTACAACATGCAGTGAAATGTATCCTGATCCGCTCTTTTAACTGTGCAATTAGGCAAATTAGAAAAATAACAAAAGAGATACAAATACAAACTTAAATAAGGAGGTCAGGGAAATAAGACAAAAAATAGAACTATATCTTATATACAATAAGGTACATAAAGTTACATATGTGCAGACGGCATGGCGTGCGAATTGTAATTTAAGGCTCAAGCTGGGTACAGGTGTATCTGCATGTATATACTATATAAAATTTTTTATTGACGTTAGGTTAAGTTTACAAAAGTTATTCCAGTTACTTTTATCTGTAATATTCTACGCAAAGGCAGATTTTTTGAACTTCCTGGAAGGTCACTATTGATTTCTGCAGCTTTGATGCAATCTTAAACCTTGAACACAATGTTCCCGGTGCTCCCAAATTGAGAACTTGTATCACATTCTGAAAACCAAAAACTAATTAAAGCACTTATCTTTAACACTTTGAAACAAGTACTTCTTGTAATGATTAATCTTAATTGATACCAGAAATAGGGATGCACCGATCCAACTTTTTCAGTTCCGATACTGATGCTGATACTTGGGTTTGGGGGTATGGGCCGATCCCGAGTACCGATCCGACACCAGCTTTTAATTAATAAGTTGTGTATTTCTCTGCGAGGAGGAGACTGAGATTATTGTTATACTGAAGAAAGTACTTGACTTAAATACTGTTTTCTAACTAAAACAATGTAAATATTACACACCCATATGTATATGCTTAATTATTTATTATTAAAATAACAACTCAAGAATGATTTGTTTAAACAGTTGTTATTTTGTGACGGTCCCTAATCTTGTGGCACTAACCCTAACCCTAACCCTGACATTTTTCCTTCTAATTTGTAAAGTTCCACAACTGTAGCAACTGTACACATTCTGCAGCTTTACAGTGATACAGAATCAAAAATGGAACAAAGGGAACAAACATAAAGTGCTGTTTTGTACGAGCAGTGACAGTGAGCATTGCTGTTTGGAATCAAGAGGATGGATGACTCAGAGCTGCCTAAAGTGCATCACTTATTACACAAAGGACCTGACATATATTCTTTATACACATCCATCTCTCTCTCTCTTTCTGTTTTCTCTCCCTCCCTTCGCGCAGAGTCAGATTACCTCTGGTATAAGCTCTGTTGTTTTGCGAGGCCTTTTAAAGCTCTCTGACATCAGCCACAGTCAATCCTTTTAATCTTCAGGCTGAGCTCTTTCAGCATAAGAGTTTCACACAGATGTGTTCCTTGTGAAGGAACCTTCATTTATCAAGGAACCAATTAGAAAAAATATTTTTCAAAATTTCAAAAGTGTCTCGACTTTTTGCGTGCTGACAAAAAAGTCTTGCGTGTGCATGAGACGTAAAGTATTGTGTGCAAACCAGATATTTTACGTTCATGTTTACCACCATAATAATGATTAATCCATGTCGAGTTGCAAGGACAAACTACTCTTTATAGCAGAGATCTAGTCTAAAGTTTCGGGTTATAAATTCCATGTCGGTATCCAAAGACAATGAAGCAATTTTGAACACAATCACAGTCCATATGTGAATTCCAGAAATGAATTTGTGTGCACACATGAAAACGTCTTGGGCGCTGAAGGAAACACCACAAATGAACACAAAACTTGCGTTTTGTTTGTTTTCTCACTTATATTTCTCACTTGTACTCCATAAGATGCTAATCATTCAGGATTCAAGACAAAATTTGATCAGCATTCTTGAGAAATGTTCTGGTGAGATCAGTTTGGAATTCAGATTTGTAGTTACATTCAACTTTCTAAATGCTAAATGATTCCCTCAGTATCTTTGTGACAATAATGGACTGGTGGCCTTGTGAGAAAATACTTGTCTATGGACCAAAAAGGTCATAGGTTCCAATCCAGCTTTATCCTACGTCCAGCACTACCACCATGGGACCCCGGAGCAAGACCCTCAACCCCAAGTTGCTCCAGCAAAGCTGTCCCTGTAATTAGGAAATCGAAGGAGCTCTAAATAAGAGCATTTGTAAATGGTAGAAAAATACCTGAAATTATTCTCCTACTGACCAAGAGATCGCAAGTTCAAATGAGGGCCTTTCCAACTGCCATAACTACAACCACTGGGCCCCTGAACAAGACACTGAACCGCAAGATGGTCCAGGGAGACTTTGTATTAAGTGACTGAACAGGATCCTTCTGGATAAGGGTAGTTGGCAGCATAAAGGTTAGAGTGTTCACCCCCTGATCAGAAGTTCACCGTTTCGAGTCCCGGATCGGTAAAGGTACCACTGAGGTACTCATGGGCAAGGTACACACACACACCCGGACTGTGAACTAACTGACTCCGCTGCACCTCTGCACTTTACATATCACCATCACTGTGATGCACATGCTGCTATACAGATCTCATTCATGTTGCACTGAAACTGTCTCCGGAAAGATGTAATTCCTCCTCAAATGACTGTTACTACAACACTGCTGTAATAATTTTTGCACTGCCGCTACTTATTTGCACAACCATTGAACACTGAATGTATATATCACTGGTCACTTTCTAACTGTTTCTACACAATTTTTTTAAAAATATTGCACAGACCCTGGTTCTCCACTACTGTTAAAATATCTGCAAAATTTAAATGTTAATCATACTTTTTTACTGTTTTATTAAAAGACTGGGTATAGAAATTTTCATATTGAAACTGTATCTAACCTCCTGCACATCCAGTGTCAAAGTCAACTTCCACTCCTGTAGGCAATACTGCATCCAAACTGTCTCTCCTCTACCTCTATTTCTAGTTCTAGTTTAAAGTTATATTTAATATTCCATTCCTAGTTTAAAATGTATATTTTGTATTCTAGTTTATAGTTTATTCTGTGTGCCTTATTTGTTCTTTGTCCTTTATTTCCTACTGCACTGAAAAACTGGAGCCACGTCGTCTCGTCTCTCTGTATATCTGTGCAGAGATCACAATAAAGTTTACTTTGACTTTGACTTCTGTGTGAAAAAAATCTTTTTCATTATTCATCTTTTGCACGTCATCAAGGTGAAAACATGTCATGGTGAAATGTTTGTATGCAGACAGAGCTGCGATTGTCCAAACTGTGTTTTCCATAAGACATCGATCTCTAGAGCCTCTGGGTAATTAGTCGACTCTCTGTGGAAATACAAGCTGTATTATGTCCATTATTTTGACAAGCTTTTGTTTATTCCTGGAATGAATAATGTGATGATGTGATGTGACAATATTATTAGATCAGACCGGGGACTGACATGCCTTAATTAAAATCGTCTGGCGTTTAATCACATCACTCGTCTCTAATTGTATACCGTGTCAATCGGCCGTATCAATAACCTGCACCCAAACAAACACACGCTGTCCTGTAGCAATCAGTCCAAGGGTAAAGCTGTCTCCGTGCAGCGCACAGCTCACTGAGGTGAGGAGAGAGAGAGAGAGAGAGAGCGGAGGGAGGAGTGAAGGTTGAGGCGGTACCTTGTGGAACGCAGCGCCAGTGTAGGGAAGCGGAGTCTGGAACAATGAGGCCTCTAGAGTGCTGGAGATGCGAGTCTCTCCTCCATCCTGCTTCCTGCAAAAATACGCAGATAGAAAGATACACAGCTGTTAACAGCAGTATCACTTTACACACACACAAACAAACACACACACGTCACATGCACACACACTGTCACTATAACATTTAAACATATTCCTATCTTGGGAGGTCCATAAGCCCCTATTAAAAAAAGAATAAAATAAAAATAAAAGAGTGTGTTTTGTATAAATGTGTATATAGGGTGTACCTAATAGGTGTGTGACAAATAAATGATTTATCCACATATCCATCTATTCATTTCTCTGACCATGGTCCCGTCCATCCATCTATTCATTTATCCATCCGACCAACTATCTATCTGTCTATCCATCCATCCATTCATCCAACTATATACAGTATCTGTCCATCCCTCTGACCATCCATCCATCCATCCATCCATCCAACTATCTCTGTTCATCCCTCTGTCCATCCATCCATCCAACTATCTCTGTTCATCCCTCTGTCCATCCATCCATCCATCCATCCATCCATTTATCCATCCAACCAACTGTCTATCTATTCATCCATCCATCTATTCATTTATCCATCCAACCAACCAACCAACCTCTGTTTGTACTATAACCATCTATCTATGTCTATCTTTCTGTCTGTCTGTCTAAATCTCCTCAGGAGTCTGTAAAAGTGGCGCGCGCACACACACACACACACACACACAGAGTATACCCAGAGGCTGTGAGGTCATGGAAGAGACATTATCTAAGTAGCAGCCTGGAGGATGACATTTGTGTTTCTCTGCTCAGTTGTGTAGAAGTTTCCTCCCCACACTCCCTGCGCTTTGATTAGCAGGTTCCTGGGTCTGCTGAGAGCTGTATGTGTGTGTGTATAGAGAGGGTGGAGGTGCAGCTGGGGGTGTGATGAGCAATATTTGTCTTCTAGGGGTGGGGGTTGTAATTCAATTCTATTTCTCCTTCTGATTTTTGGACAGCTGGTTATAATTAGATTTACCATTATTCTATGGCTGAGGAGAACCAGGTCGTATTACATCGCAGACTCAACGTGATGCAGAACAATGTGAGCGAGCCGAGCGTGACCTTCACTTCTCCATAACAAAGCCATTGCACAGTTTCCCCAGGACAGTCCTGCAGGTGCTTTACAACAAAATATACCATATGTACCCAAAAGCCATGTTCAAATAAATATCTTATCTGTCTGTCTGTCTATTTGTCTACATGTTTGTATGTGTCTATTTGTCTACATGTCTGTCTGTCTATTTGTCTACATGTCTGTCTGTGTCTATTTGTCTACATGTTTGTATGTGTCTATTTGTCTACATGTCTGTCTATTTGTCTAGGTTTGTCTGTGTCTATTTGTCTACATGTTTGTATGTGTCTATTTGTCTACATGTCTGTCTATTTGTCTAGGTTTGTATGTGTCTATTTGTCTACATGTTTGTATGTCTCTATTTGTCTACATGTCTGTCTGTCTATTTGTCTACATGTCTGTTTGTGTCTATTTGTCTACATGTCTGTCTGTCTATTTGTCTGCATGTCTGTCTGTCTATTTGTCTACATGTCTGTTTGTGTCTATTTGTCTACAAGTCCGTTTGTGTCTATTTGTCTACATGTCTGTTTGTGTCTATTTGTCTACATGTCTGTGTCTATTTGTCTACATGTCTGTTTGTGTCTATTTGTCTACATGTCTGTTTGTGTCTATTTGTCTACATGGCTGTTTGTGTCTATTTGTCTACATGTCTGTTTGTGTCTATTTGTCTACATGTCTGTTTGTGTCTATTTGTCTACATGGCTGTGTCTATTTGTCTACATGGCTGTTTGTGTCTATTTGTCTACATGGCTGTTTGTGTCTATTTGTCTACATGTCTGTCTGTCTATTTGTCTACATGTCTGTCTATTTGTCTACATGTCTGTCTATTTGTCTACATGTCTGTCTGTCTTATTTGTCTACATGTCTGTCTGTCTGTCTGTCTATTTGTCTACATGTCTGTCTATCTGTCTACTTGTGTGTTTGTGTCTATTTGTCTACATGTGTCTGTCTATTTGTTTACACGTCTGTCTATTTGTCTACATATGTGACCCTGCACGGCAAAACCAGTCGCTTGTCGCATTGGAGGTTTCCGAGAAAAACGACAGTTTATGTTGCGTGGAGTAAAATCCACTGGTTGACTAGTGTGAAGATATTTCTCTGGAATCCATCTTCTTCGTCTCCGAGTTCAGTTAACTACGCGGGTAAATCTCCGTGTGGCTGTGAATGCAAATAGGCTACCATAAAATACAAACATAGCGCGACCGCACCAATGTCTATGGTACCGTCGATAGTCAACTTCAAAAGGCAGATTCTCACTTGGCGTGACAGGAGAAACCCGACTCCTTTGAATATTTGATATCTCAGTCTGTCGTCCGATTCATTCCATATAGGTATCGTTTTGTAGCTTGATTTATACCCTTTCATGAAAACATAACAACTCAATTTTGAAAATTTGCGACCAGCAACTGGTTTTGCCGTGGAGGGTCACTTTTCTGTCTCGCTCCATCTATTTCTTTCTGTCTGTTTGCCTGTACGTCTGTCTACATGTCTACATATCTACATGCCTGCCTGTCTGTCTGTTTGTCTACATGACGTGTCTGGTACAAGTCTAGTCTATAATAAGAGGAGATTTTTAACTGTTCCCCAGGATGTGGCACATGGAGCATTAATTTTCCACATTTCAAACTAGACTAATCAGGTTTTTGCTTACACTTTCCCTGATCAGACTTTTCACATGTAAAGAGAAACTAAATCTCCCCTGTTCTACAGTGATCTTAAATCCTCTCTTGTTAGCTAATCTTCCCATCTGTCATTGCCAGCAAAACATGAAGGAGAGCAACATTACAATATGGCTAAAGGGATAAAAATCTTAATATTGTTTCCTGCAATATGTAATATTAGACAAAAAAAAATAATACTGTCTATCAATAAAAGACATTCACATTTGTGCACCACCACAGACAAAAAAGAAAATATAGTATAAAGTGCACATTCTTTTTCAAATTCCAGATTACCACCATAAATGAAGACTGCACATCACCCGAGCCTGTTCTATACAGAGAGGTGACGTAATGCTCTGTTTTGGAACAAGTCTCCTGTAACACAGCGAAGTGCCGGGGCTGCGTTCCATTCCACAGCACTGGCGTCTGCTTCAGTGTCGCTCATTAGGGAGTCGTCTCGGAGGAGGAGGAGGAGCTCCGGCTCTGGGCCAACCTATGCAACCATCTCTTTCTTCACCTGTTTCATTAGATCTTTTTTGGACTGCAACTCCTGGCCAACGCCATTTATCACGGAGCAGACGGCGGCTTTAAAGCGAAACCCGATTACTCTCCAGACGTGTCCCCTCTCAGACTTTTACCCCCGCGAATGCATTATCATAAATTGCGGTGGAAATGCCAAGCAGAGTACACGCAGGTTTCATTAACCTTCAGATGCCCTCGTAATTCACGGAGAGAAGTTTGTGTAAAATAATAATGCCCTTCTCCCTTCAGTGGCCCGAGACTTTAAATAAACTGGCGCTGAGTGTTACGGCAGGATGGTCTGGTACTGGGATTTGGGGTTACTGAGAATTTGGATAACATCAGTAATACAGATTGTGCTAACGCAGGAGAGTATGAGAACTGAACCTCGGCTGAACCTCATCTGGGAGCTAAAAAAAACTGTAAGACAAAAGATCTCCCTTTGGGCCAAGTAGACCGGGGTTTTATCTTTTCATTATAATAATAATGAAGAATGTGAAATTATTAAGTGATTTATTGATATCTGGCAACTATCTTCATCTCTCGCTCTTTTTTACTCTCATCCCATCTTTCTCTCTTTCCTCATCTTACACCATCTTTCTCTCTTTCTCTCAGCCCATCTTTCTTTTTTGGCTCTCACACTATCTTTCTCTCATTCCACTTCTCTCTCCTTCTTTCTCCCCATCACTCTCTTTCTTTCTCTCACCCATGTCACTCTTTTTCTCTCTCACCTTATCTCCCTCTCTCTCTCTCTCTCTCTCTCTCTCTCTCTCTCTCCTTCTTTCAGCTGATCACTCCCTCTTTCTTTCTCTTGCCCATGTCTCTCTCTTTCTGACTCTCACCTCATCTCTCTCTCTTTCTCTCATTTCACTTCTCTCTCCTTCTCTCACCCCATCTCTCTCTTTCTTTCTCTCACCCCATCTCTCTCTTTCTTTCTCTCACTCCATTTCTCTTTCTTTCTCTTTTGTGACTGCACGGCAAAACCAGTCGCTTGTCGCAACAGAGGTTTCCGAGAAAAACGAGCGTTTATGTTGCGTGGGGTAAAATTTTGGATTTTTGGTTTTTAGTGTTTTGAAACAGTGGAAGGTCTATACTGTACTGCTGTGAATAAATTTGGCTGAAAAACTTACCTTTTCCATTCTAAAAATGTGACTTTCTTGAGGTGAGGAATTCAATTCCAGCAGAATGTTAAAAGTTTCTGTTTTGTCCGCTCTACTTCAATATTTACGGTAAATCCACTCGCTGACTGGTGTGAAGATATTTCTCTGAAATCCTTCTTCGTCTCCCGAGTTCAGTTAACCTAATGCAGGTAGGCTATCCGTGTGGCTGTGAATGCAGCGTAGGCTACCGTAAATGCAAACGTAGCCGCGACCGCACCAAGCGTCTGTGAGTGCTACGGCGATAGTCAACTTCAAAGGCAGATTTCTCCGTTTCTCACTTGGCGTGACAGGAGAAACCCGACTCCTTTGAATGTTGATATCTCAGTCATATGTCATCCGATTCATTCGATACAGGTATCGTTTTGAAGGTTGATTTATGCCCTTTCATGAAAACATCATAACTCAATTTTGAAAATTTGCGACAAGCGACTGGTTTTGCCATGGAGAGTCACTTTTCTGTCTCGCTCCATCTATTTCTTTCTGTCTCTTACATCATCACTCTATTCCTTTTTCTTTCAACATGCCTCTCTTTTTGTTCCTTCTGTCATCTTATCTATCTCTCTTTCTTTCTCTCAACCCATCTCTATCTCTTTCTCTCACTTTCTTCTTCCTCTGAAGCACTTTTATCAAACTTTTACTTGTTTATTACAGGTAGCTCCTGCAAAGCAAAGAAGTCTTATGACACAGCTCGAGGTTAACACATTAGGAAGAGATTAGCAATTTTTCATCCGACTCCCACATACACCAGAAATCCCCAAAAGGCCTTTAATGGAAGCTGGAGGGGATTTTTTTATACTTGTCTCCTGATCGCTCCCGCATTGCCACGCGATGAAGGTGCTGAAAGTGTCACACAAGCCACAGACAATGTAATTACTGAACGACGACACTAGCTGTTCCCTCTCCCTGATAGCTGTCGCCTCGTCTCTCTCCTCTGCTCCGTTCTTCTCCATAACATTCTAAACTCATGACCTTTATCCTTAGATTTATCTGGCGTGAGCCTCATTATATTCCTTCCTCAGTCGAAACTTTCCCCCTATACGAAAAACAAGACTCAGAGGCGGCAGAGCGTAACGTTTTCCTTCTGAAGGATTATAGGAATACGTGACCGTGACCTGAAATGAGGGGAAGCTAAACACACAGCATTCATTACGCACACACAGACACACTTTTAACAGTTACATAACACTGTCAAAGGAACTTTACAGCATATTACACAGCTGTTGAATGTGTAATGCTCAATTAAGGACTAGTGAAGATATTAAAGAAGTGCGAGCAGAAGCGATGGTCTCTTCCCTCCGTTCCGCCTCATTAGTGGAGGGTGTGCATGCATTATGAGCGCTCGGTGCAGTAAACAGGTGTTCGTCTATGAGAAATCCCTCCCGTGGCTTTGCTTTCACTATCCAAGTCTCTCTCTCATGATAAACATACTTAATGTATTTCAGCAAAGTGGCATGAAGTAGAAGGGGAACGTCTTTCAGGGAAATGCGAGCTTAAATATTCATTTTAAAATGTGCATAAAAATACTGTTTGAATAATGATTAATATGTCCAAATCATAATATGTGACCCTCCACGGCAAAACCAGTCACTTCTCTCAAATTTTCAAAATTGAGTTATTATGTTTTCATGAAAGGGCATAAATCAGCCTTCAAAACGATACCTATACCGAATGAATCTGACGACATATGACTGAGATATCAACATTCAAAGGAGTCGGGTTTCTCCTGTCACGCCAAGTGAGAAACGGAGAAATCTGCCTTTGAAGTTGACTATCGCCGTAGCACTCACAGAGAAGTGCGATTAGCGGCCGTGTGCATTTACGGTAGCCTCTACGCTGCATTCACAGCCACCGCAGGATTAGCCTACCTGCGTTAGGTTAACTGAACTCGGGAGACGAAGATGGATTCCAGAGAAATATCTTCACGCTAGTCAACCAGTGGATTTACCATAAATATTGGAGTAGAGCGGTCAAAACAGAAACTTTTAACATTCTGCTGAAACTGAATTCCTCTCACCTCAAGAAAGTCCGCATTTTTAGGGAGTGGAAAGGGTAAGTTTTTCAGCGAAATTTATTCACAACAGTACAGTATAGACCTTCCACTGTTTCAAAAACACTAAAACCAAATCAAAATTTAGGCCATAACATAAGCAATTAGGTTTTTCTCGGAAACCTCCGTTGCGATAGCGACTGGTTTTGCCATGCAGAGTCACGTGTCAAATAAATAATCTTTTTTTGCTATTTATCAGATTATGTTTCCAGTAATAATAATAATAATAATAATATTAATAATAATAATAATAATAATAATAATAATAATAATAATAATAATAATAATGCTGAACCTCATCTGGGAGCCAAAATATTGTAAGACAAAAGATCTCCCTTTGGGCCAAACAGACCGGGTTTTGTCTTTTTTAATAATAATAATAATGAAGAGCATTAAGGAAAATTATTAAGGGATTTATTGATATCAGCAACTATCTTCATCTCTCCTTCTTACTCTCATCCTATCTTTCTCTTTCCTTATCTTACACCATCTTTCTCTCATTCTTCATTCATTCACATTCATTCATTCATTTTCCGACCGCTGAATCCCAATGGTCATGGCGAGAACCCAGGCCCATCCGAGAACTTCTGGCGCAAGGCGAGACCAACCCTGGGTGAGGCGCCAACACGCAGGAGCACACACACTCACACTCCCATTCACCTTATACGGGCCAATTTAAATGCAATTAACCTATACTGCATGCCTTTGGACTGTGGGAGGCGGGAGCACCGAGACAACATGAACCTGGGAGGCATACAAGCTCCACAGATAAAATTTTCGGCCGACCCGGGGTCGAACCCAGGACCTTATCGCTGTGAGGCAGCAGCGCTAACCACTGCGCCAGTCCAGCTTTCTTTCTCCTAACCCATCACTCTCTATTTCCTCCATTCATCCCCTCTCTCTCTCATCCCATTTCTGTTTTTCTCTTTCCTTCTCTCACCCCATCTCTCTTTCTTTCTCTCATCCTCTTTCATGCTTTCCTTCTTCTCATTATTATTATTATTATTATTATTTTTAAGTGTGCAAGAATTCAGTCTATTCAATTATTCATTTATTTATTATGGTACCAGTCGCCTGAATGAATTTGAAGTGACAAATCATCTTTATGGTGAAATTATTCAACATAGCATTCATTGCTTTCAACTTATTTTCTCAAAATGTGCCTCTATGCACACAAACCCGGCGAGGGTTCGCTTTGTGCTGCAGATCTTCTCAAATTGGGATTGCAGCTGGAAGACCGCCACTCTCATCATTTTCAATAATGGGTCATTTGGCCTGCCTCCCTCCTTCATTAGCTTCCCCACTTTGAAAACTGGATCAATATATGGTCAGATGTGGGAACTGGGTTAATATATGACCAAATAAGACTAATAATTGCTGTCTTGATCCCATCGTTAGCTTAATCTCATTGCTTCAGATGAAATGCAGATGCCATGCAAAAAGTCCTAGTCATTTCCTTCTCTTCATCTGTAATCAATTTTCACTTCAGCAACTATTAGGACAAACTAATGAGCTATTTACTCACACCAGAGAGTGTAGGAGTGTACTGTTCTCCGGCAGCAAAAAAGGAATCTCTCACTCTCTCTACTGTTTCTCCGAAGACAGGAGCTTGGCTTCCAGCGGAGAGTTCAACTTAGAGTAAATGAAACATTAAAAGCCCTCACGTAGCAGAAAGGGGAGAAATTGAGTCATGTTTGGAACACTGTGCACCCATCCTTCCTCAGTTTCTTCTACCAAAGTGCATTTTCATTTAGCCCCCACCAAATAACCTGCGTCTCCCCAGCCGTCACACAGTGATGCGGAGAACGCCCAACATGCTGAAGAGCAGTATACTCATGGTCTGAGATTGCCCAAGTTTCATAATAAGAAGTGTTTAAGTCCCAGAGTCACTGAGATAAAACAAAAATCCGACCGCATGAGTAAGTGTGAGAGGTTGCAAGTTATGGAATGTATCATCCTCCAACGAAAAGAGAGAGAGAGAGAGAGAGAGAGAGAGAGAGAGAGAGAGAGAGAGAGAGAGAGAGAGAGAGAGAGAAAGAGAGACAGAGTATTAGTGCATGTGTTTATGTGTGTGCTTGCATCTGAGAGAGAAAGTGAGAGGGTGAGTGTGTTTGTGCGTATGGAGCAGAGAGAATAAGAGGCAGTGAGAGAATGAAAAAAAGAAAGCGAGAAAGAAAGACTTTATGTGCATGTCAAATTGGATGTGTGTGTGTGTGTGTGTGTGTGAGAGAGAGAGAGAGAGAGAGAGAGAGAGAAAAGCTTGAGAGGGAGAAGGAGCAGACAGAGAGAAACAGACTGATGTGTAAGACAAAGAAAAAGAGAGATCTTCAGGGCGAGAGAGAGAAAAACAAGAGGGATGCTGACTGTGTGTTTGTGCATGTGTGATGTGCAGGTGGTGTGTTTGTAAGAAAGACAGTAAGACATGAACACCACACGGAAAGTGGGAATGCGAAAGAAAGGAAAGCAACTACACTGCAGCACGTCTTTATCTCTAGACAAGCATCCAAACTTACTACAAGACCTTCAGCAGCTGCACAGCATCTCCTCTTCCACCTCCTCCTCCTCCTCCTCCTCTCACCCTGACACACTTCCCCAAAACACATCCACATGCACAGCACAGCAACCCGAGCCGGACATCGTGCTCCTCTTTACACCCAAACCTACACAAAACACCACCAACCTGGGCATGGCCACGGCTCTAGATGCCACTATCCCCCGAGTGAACAGACTGAAGTTACTCACCGCGGACCGACTGGAGCGTTAACCGCGGTTCCAACGAGGCAGCGCTAAACGCGATCTCAGCGTCCCGGTCAGTTCTGCTCTCTCTCATCACTATCTCAATACACACACACACAGAGACACCTGCTAGCTGCTCAGCTCGTCCTCCTCTTACTACTTACCCCCTCCCTCCCCAATCCTGCCCCACCCCCTCCGCTCAGAGACCCTCCTTCTACATCCCTCTCTCTCTCTCTCTCTCTCTCTCTCTCTCTCTCTCCCTCCTTCCTCCTCCTCCTCCTGTGGTGGAAACTCCGCGGAGAGACGGAGCGCTGCCCGTATTTTATATTCATTATGCCAAGCCTTAATTAAACACGTCTCCGTGACGGGGCGGCTGTTGCCTAGGCAACCCAATTAGCCACAAAATACTAATCTCTCCGTTCATTTTTTTCTTCTTCTTTTTCTTAAACTACAAACCTTTCAACGTCTTTTTCCGTGCTCAGCAATAGCGTCACATCGTATGTTGTTAGTGAGACTACATGATGAAAGGGATCCACGGATACAGCCTGAGATTACAGTGTTCCCCCCACCGTTATATTAGGGGGCCCCTTGAAGATCAAGATCATTTTATTTAATTTTATTTTCTATATAACGCCAGATCCCAACACACATCATTTAATGAGGTCTGTGTGTTTGATATTACCTTTCCTATAGAACGGGTCTATACCTTGTCCCTTTATTAAACAAAATAAATAGTCGCACGTTTACAATTCTCTTCCGCTTGCGCGCGCCCCCATGCGCGTACACGTACACGCGCGCGCGCGCACATACACATGCTCGCGTGGACAGAGAGTGCACGTCAACATATCTACGACTTCCCAAATCAAGAGGCTCTGAAAAGATACACTGCAGTGACAAAAGCTGCACACTTTGTGAATAATTGTCACAAAAAGAACACAATGATTCCTGTGTCGGTACAAATGATTGTGTCAGTGTCCGTCTAACACTGACCTTACCCTGCCCCAGAGGTGGGCAAAGTAGTTAACTTCATTACTTAAGTGAAAGTACAGATCCCACGAGTCAAATGTTACTCCAATACAAGAGAAAGTCGTACAGTTAAATTTTTACTTACGTTAAAGTACTGAAGTACTTGTTTTAAAAAATACTTAAGTATTAAAAGTACATCTTATTTCACCACAATGCTGCATTATTGCCACAACACTTACAACATCTAATGCCTCTGACTAGCTTGTAGAAGCTGTAGAATAAGGAACTGGTACATTGTTACAGAATGAAACACAACCTCAACTGATAAAGAAAACCAGGCATTAGTTTATTTTATTAATTAATTGTAAGATACACACCAATCAGGAGGACAGTGCAACAGCCGTAAATGCATAAAATCAACATTCCAACCTGCGTAAAACCCAGCTCTACACCTCTAGCTTCATGACTTTACAGCAGTAACAAGAAAACAGCAGAACTGTCTGAACTTGGTTTTATAGTTCCAGTCTACAGGCGTGATGTAACTCTGTTGATTACTGATAGACTGTCACCTGCCAAACAACCAGTTAGAAAAGGTGGAATAACGTTTGCTTTGTCCATAAATTTGAAAGTAACGAGTAACGAGAACCTTGATAGAAATGTAGTGAAGTAAAAAGTACAGTATTTGTCTTACAAATGTAGTGAAGTGGAAGTCATAAGTTTCCAAATAAAATACTACTCAAGTGAAGTACAGATACTCAAAAACCCTACTTAAGTACAGTACTCAAGTAAATTTACTTAGTTACTGTCCACCTCTGCCCTGCCCTGCCCCTACCCCCGTCCCCCAAAGCTGTAAACCTAGGGGAAACACTGGATTAAGAGCAAAAAACGTATGGTTTTAGATTAAGAACAAAAACTTGGGTATCGATTGATCAAATCAAGTCTGAGTTATACACTGTTAAAAATGTCATTTAAAATATGCAGTATTGATGTACAGGCATGACAGCCATTTTCTGTATTTTTACAATAAGCATACTGTACCTACAGTACAATACTGTAATTACAAAATACAGTATATTAGAGTAAATGTAAAAAAAAATGTAAATGTAAAAATATACATTGTATTTAACATTTATAGAAATACTGTATTTCTACAGTATTGTGGTATGTTGCCTGCTGAAAATATGACTATTCAGAAGTAATAAAAATTACATACTAGAATGTAAAAAAAAAAACATTACTTTTTGTTGTTGTGAGCTGAAATAAAATATGGGAGATGTGAATCAGGCTGCCAAGTAAGTAAGGAGGGAAAAGGCTTGACACCCAAACAGCTTTAGATGTACAATATGTTACTATTTACAAAGAAATGAAAACATGAAACATGAAAATACAAGTTTGATGTAGATTTAAGCATTTCTTTAAAAAGTACGGTATTTCATTGTGTTAATAAAATACAGGAAAATACTGTTGGGAAAAACTGTAAATTTACTGCAGGTGGTTATAATGTGTGTAAAACAGGACAGGTTGAATATGTTAAGCTTGGACATATAATATACACATATTCGCATATTTACTTCTACAGTGCTCAGCTAGGATAACAAATCCGACCTGTTTAGGGACAAAAAGACAGCTCAGGTCATACAAGCTACACAAAGCGGCTTTTTGGCTTGCAAATCGCGCCCTGCCCCTCCACACCGAGTCTCGCCTCTGACAGAGGAAACCGTCCGTGATGCCGCCGCTGGCCTTTTCATGGCAATAAAGGAATACATAGCGTATGGGAGTTAGGTAGAGCTCCACATTGAGAGAGATAGCGCAGGATTAGCGGACAATCTCTGCAGCAAGTGAGAGGCGTGTATTGCGGTAATCGTATAATCCCCGCTCTCCATAAAGCTGGTGACAAATGTCCCACATTCATCCCGACTCTCATTCAGAAACGAAGGATGAAGACTGTGGACGTAAGAGGAGGTGATGTAATCGGCTGAGGAGAAAGACGCTCGCACAGATGCTGTCGTTAAAAAAATTGGCCACCTGTAGAGCCTTGGGCAGTTTCAACTAAGACAGATTCTAGAACAGAGTGTAGTTTCTTATTCTCCTTAAAATGCATGAAGACAGATGAAAATGAAAATGAAATACTGTACTTTTAAAAGAAAGGCTGCCTTTCTTACTGATGAGTAAGAAAGGCAATACGTTTACGTTGACTTTGATGACAGTATTATGCTGTACATTTACAGTGAAACGTTTTTCAGTGTAGTTTTTACAGTGTAGCAGTGTAGTGAAATGTCAACTGCATTCCAAAAATGTTTTTGAAGTGTTTTATTTTTTACATTCAAGTATAAATTTTATCAAATTGAAAAAAGACAAATATTTGCAGTAGGCAAAACAAATACTTCTTACACTGACATACTATATTTTGTAATTACAAAATACAATACTGTCTGTAAAAAATATAATACAGTAATGTCTGTAAAATATAGAAAATGACTGGCAACTCTGTTTAGTAATTAAGACAAACTCGGTCAATAAAATCAGAGCACCTCAACATCTCAAAGCTCCGTCGACAGATACTGAATCCAGTCTTACCCAATAACGCTGTTCTCTGGAATGCTCCAAGCTCTGGACTTCAGCAACATCCGGTGTTTCCTCAGAAGTGACATATTTAAGCAGCAAGTAAACTAAGAAAAGCTCCACTTCCAAATCGGCGGCCATCAAATTAGAAATACGACCGTTCCAAACTGGACGGAACTGGCTCATAAATCCACACAAATGTGTCATCTTTCTCACTAAGCAGAAGGACAGAAAGTTATTGTTGGCAGGCGTCTGATCTCTGGTGCCCCCCAAGCGCCTACACAAACCTGCTCTGATGGAGCCTGGAGGCTACCAGAGCGCTTTAGCAGCTTTGCCACTTCTCTAGCGGGAACACTCGGATCACACACTTGTTAAGGGTCAGTCCGGCCAAGGACACAAATCTGACGAACAATTAAGTACCATTAGGTTTTATTCCATGGATAGTGTGATCGTTTGAGGAATTGTTTCGGTGTTTTTTTTTTTGCAGAAAAGAGACTAATAAATATGACATGACTGTGTCACACCTCACTGGACTAAATATAGCAACGTAGCACGGCAAAATCTTTTCAAAAATGGGTGTGTTCAACTAGCAGGTGTTTCTTGTTGCTTTTGAAATGGCAGAAGTGGCACCTGACAGGCTACTGTGTCTGGGCTACACACTCATCGCATCACAGTGCACTCTTAGCAGTAGTGAGATGGAGTTGGAGGAAGGAGTCCACGCGTCGTTTTCTGTAGCCTCTTGTGTAGCTGCCTGCTTTATCAAAACAGCTACTTTTATACATAAGTAGCTTGTAGCTTGGAAAGCTACCGTTTAAGAGAGTGATTATTTTCGATTGTGAACACACCGTGCACTATTTACATTTATGCCATTTGGCAGACGCTCTTATCCAGAGCGACTTCCATTTCCTAGTTACAGGGACAGTCTCCCTGGAGCAACTTGGGGGTTAAGGGTCTTGCTCAGAGACCCAGTGACGGTAGTGCCAGACATGGGACTCGAACCCACGACCTCTTGGTCCAGAGGTGAGTGCCGCTGAGCACCACAACAGGTGCAGTGGGTCGCTTTTTGGCAGCACCCGGGGAGCAGTACCTTGCTCGTGAGTACCTCAGCGGTACCCTTACCAGTCCAGGACTCGAACTGGCAACGTAACCACGGAACATGCATGAATGTGCATAAAAAAATGAACGAACAACCACTGCATTTCTATTGAAACATCTCCACGTCAACACTGCTAGGGTGGTGAAGGGGCAGGAGAGAATTGACCAGGCAGAGAAAGGAGACGAGTAGGAGACCCAATCTGAAAGGGTCAAGTGGGTGATTTTTGCAGGACATTGGCTTTCCTGCCCCCTACTCTTTTAGAAAGACGCTCAGGCAACTTTTGTGAAATCCAAAAGCCTAAGACCTCAATGTTACATCTCATCAAAGCAACAGCGGCTCACATTTCTCGAGGTATCTAGAGAAGGAGTCTAAACCAAAGATCTAGGTCCTAGGAGGCACCAGTAGAGGAGACGAGAAAGCCTTTACCTTCCTTTTTACGGCTGGGTTTTGAGTGCTGTCCCCATCTCTAAGAAGAGATCCACAAGGAAGCAGTGTGCAGACTTACTGAACACACAATCCCCACCACACACACACACACACCCTGCCGAAGGCTTCTGCACAGATTCAGGTGTATTATAGGATTCAAATTATAAGTCCGACTGGCTCAGAATATATGAATAGTAATGTGACAAGTGAAAGTTAAGCACAGCAGCAGCGGTGTAGCAGGAGGGGAGGCAGCTAATCTCAAAGTCGCTCCGCTCTCTTTCTGTGTCTGCTAATGCTGAAACATACAGGGGGGAAGGGAAGGTGTGTGTGTGTGTATGTGTGCGTGTGTGTGAGTACTATGCAACCTTAAAAGTCCCCTGGTGGTCACAGTAATTTTACCTAACTTGCGGCCCCACTCACCTCCCCATCCCCATCTCATCCCGCCCGCCTCCTTTTTATCTCCCTTTATTTTTTCTCTCCCTCTTTCTCGCTCTCTCTTTCCAAATGGAGCATTAGTGAGGATAGCGCTAACTCTATCAGCCCCACACTGAGTCACGCTGAGAGCAGTGAGAGAACAGGACCACAATGGGAACTGATCCAACTGACCTCATCTCCTGTCTGTGTGTGTGTGTGTGTGTGTGTGTAAATCTGTCAGTTTTATCCTTACAAAAGTATGAAGGTGTATTTAAAGAGAAGTGAAGGGTGAATTTTACCCTGGACTACTGTGTGGGAACTACTTTTTTTTAGTAGCAAGCTACTGTTTAACCTGTTAAGCCCTGAGACTGTTTTACAGATTTTTGCTCTAAAAAGATAATAAAAAATAAAATAAAATGTGTATATCTCAGCAACCACAATGTCTATTTTGATGCTTCTGGTATCATTATAAAGGTTACACTTGTGAGATTACTGTGGAATCAGCATACGTGTTACTGGCTCAGAATAAAGGAAGATGCAACACAGCAGAACATGAAAAAAAAAATCATGTTCGCCAAAAAACCCCAAAAAAACCCAAACATATTATCTGTGTAATCTGCGGAGTTTCGGCTTTCATATGCTATACGGTATGCGTGGTTAGCCGTAGTAGTATAGACTCTACAGCTGTATTTCTTCTACCTAGACCTACACGGTGTTTTTGTTCTTTGTTTATTTATGTGTTTGGTGTTGGAATTGTGTTATGTTTAGGTGGAATTTCTTTGAGATTTTTAGACGAGATTCTATCAGTGATGTTGATACGCTGAGTGCATGTTTTTTTACGTTTACCGACTATTTAAAGCCTTCCCGTTCTGGTAACGGGCTCAAGCCGTTAAAAGCTGTGGCATTTTCAGTAACCATGTTTTCACAAAACACAAGTTTTGTGGCAAAATGTTACTTCGTTCCAAAAAATATATTTTTATATATATTTACGATGACATATTTCCAACAACCATGTGTTTCTGATTTGTGTTGAATAGGCAGAAGTGGGGACTGATAGGCTACCATGCCCCTGCAATCCACACTCACTGCAGTCGGAAGAAGGAGTTCACCTTGGGGATGGTAGAAGTAAGAGTCTGTGGCCATTTTTATCAAAATGTATGACCTTGAAAGGCGACAGAACTGACACATTTGAGCGTAACTTATGCAAGCCGATAATTGTTATTTGGTATTTTCATATTTAATTTGACATAACATTTCAATTGCTTTAAGAGTATACTGTGGCACAAATATTTATTATTACTGAATAAAATAGCTCAAATGTAGTAGCTGCTTTTTCTCAGTAGCTTGTTGTGTTGCTACTATATTAAGACAGTAACTTGGCTGTAGCTTAACTACTTTTTTAATCATATGTGGCTTGAAAAGTTATCCAGGCTAGCGCCGCCGTAGTGCCTCCGCTCAATATTGATTCCGCTACAGAACTCCGTCAGCATACTCTCCTAAGGCTTCGGCTTCTTTTGAGTTTTTTAGCATGTAATCAGCGAACAGCGGCAAGGCTATATAGCTCGGTGGGAGGGCTGAAAGCTACGATGTTGAACTCAAGCATTACATTTGAGTATGTACAGTACTGTGCAAATGTTTTAGGCAGGTGTGAAAAAACGCTGTAAACAAAGAATGCTTTCAGAAATATAAATAATGATTGTTTATTTTTATCAATTTACAAAATGCAAAGTGAGCGAACAAAAGAAAAATCTAAATCAAATCAATATTTGGTGTTACTACCTTTTGCCTTCAAACCAGCATCAATTCTTATAGGTACACTTGCACAAAGTCAGGGATTTTGTAGGATTATAGTCAGTATATTATTTTGTAGGATTATAGGATTATAGATCTGTGGTTAGTTCTCCAAGATGTTTGGAACAACCTACCAGCCGAGTTCCTTCAAAAACTGTGTGCAAGTGTACCTAGAAGAATTGATGCTGTTTTGAAGGCAAAGGGTGGTCACACCAAATATTGATTTGATTTAGATTTCTCTTTTGTTCATTCACTGCATTTTGTTGAATGATGAAAATAAATGATTAACACTTCCATTTCTGAAAGCATTCTTTGTTTACAGCATTTTTTCACACCTGCCTAAAACTTTTGCACAGTACTGTAGTTCCGGTGCAGTTCCAGAAGCACTGACGGTGGTGATGTTATGGATATAGGCAAAGCTATATGTTCCATGTTCCCGACAGTAAAGAATTAAAGCTAGAGCAAGACGAGTGCTTACGAAGTTTTACAAAGGGCAAAGATGTTATTAGCCCGGAATGGAATGCCGGCTATGGCCATACCGCTAGGTGCGTTCCGGTGCATAACATACATGACGACCAAGCAGCAGCGATTGGTTGAAGGCAGGCCCAATAGTTTTAAAGTTCACAGAATGTATCTGCCCACCAGGAAGTAAACGTATGCCTATTGACAGCATCCAGACTCCTTGAACAAAGTGAAACCAAGTAAAAGTAGCTTTAAACGTAGATTCCTCAACACCGGTGGTGCTTTTATTCTGTCCTGGCTCATGTGTGTTATCTGAATCAGTGAATGAGGGTGATCATGTGTACATCCAAGGCAGGCGGGTCCTAAGGGATCAAACACTTTACCGTGTGTGTGTGTGTGTGTGTTTTAGTCCCCAACTGCCAAAAGCTCAGGTGCTGGCAGTCTGCTTCTGCACTTGTTTACCTTGCTGGTGTACCACTAGGGAAAACGACTTGCTTTAGATGGCAAAACTGTTCTTAGATTAATAATTACAGGCTGATCAGTGAGCGCAGTAACGCTGCTCTCTTACTCACTCACACCACAACGACACACATCCTATGTCACTACCATGTTAGACACTGGTGATAGTGAGTGAGTGATTATTGGTCATTGTGAACACACCATAGCACAGCACAGTGCACCACAACGGAATGTGAGCTCTGCATTTGACCCATCCGTGACGGAGCAGTGGGCAGCTAACAAAGGCAGCGCCTGGGGAACAGTGCTTGGGGACGGTACCTTGCTCATGAGTACCTCAGTGGTAACAGTAGCAATCTAGAAACAAATTCATCTGTGTACTGAATCGTGAGTCGTTTATGAAACGTGAATCGATTTTGAATCGAATCGGGACCCTAGGAATCGGAATTGAAACAAATGAGATTTTCTAAATTGTGCCCCCCCCCAATAAAAAGCGGCGGTGAATCTCGATAGTTTCCTGAAGTAAGTAAATACAGTCAGCGCAGCAGATCTGCAGCAGAACAGATCGTTTATGATGCACTTTCAAAAGGCAAGACGTTGAAATAATCAGATTTTACATTATTTGCATCAAATTAAGATTTTTAAGGTTTATTAAAAGATGTTAGTGACTTACATTTACTTGAAAACCGGCCTATCACAGACTTGGGAAAGCTGATTTGCTTTATTTGAACAGTACCACCAATTGAAATTTAGAAAATATTACCACAATAAAGTTAATAAAGTATTTAAACTAGAGGTCAGCGGCACGGTGGCGCAGTGGTTAGTGCTGCTGCCTCACAGCGAGAAGGTCCTGGATTCGAACCCTGGGGACGGCCGTAGGGTCTTTCTGAGTGGAGTTTGCATGCCCTCCCTGTGTTTGTGTGGGTTTTCTCCGGGCGCTCCGGTTTCCTCTGACAGTTCAAAGGCATGCACTGTAGGTTAATTGGCGACTCTAAATTAGCCCCATAAGGTGTGAGTGTGTGTGTGTGTGTGTAGGCTCCGGTTCCCCCGTGACCTCGGTTGGGATTAAGCGGTTCAGATAATGAATGAATGAGTGAAACTAGAGGTCGACCAATATTCATTTTCAGGGCCGATATCGATACTGATTATTGCTAGTTAACAGGGCCGATAACCGATATTTGGAACTGATATGCAAAGAAAAACAATCTGTCCATTTTTTTCATTTTACAAACACCATCTCAACTGAAACTCTCGTCCCTCCTTTTCTCCCTCTTGGAGCTTCACGCTGTGCTCGTGTGGTGCGAGTGACAACAAGGCTTCAGCATTGATGAGCTGCTACTTGTGTGACGTATAGCCAGTCAGAGACTGTTGTAGGCAGGACATTAAATGGCACAGAGAGCAGAGACAGCTGTGGAGCCACAGTAGCGCACCTTGGACTGGCTTCTTACTTAATCTTGGTGATGGTCAAAATTGAACACAGATACCGATAAACGGCAAAATGCCTAATATTTAGGGCTGGGTCCAAAAAATCGATTCACCGATCAATATCGATTCTCGTTCGAAAAATACGATATCGATTCAAAAATCCGCGGATCGAACTTTTCCTGCGGCTATGCACTACTTCTCGCGACCGCACAAGGAGAGCTATAAAAAGGTGAGACCGGCGAAACCCAAACCAAATAGAGCCATGGCTGAAGCTGCTCCGCTCAAATCAGCGTCTCGCCTAAAGGCCGATGTTTGGCAACACTTCGGTTTCAAAACAAGTTATTTTATAACCGAGCAAAACTAGTATTGATGCAAAAAAATCTCTAAATAAATCGATATCGAATCGAATCGAGAACTGAATCGGAATCGAATCGATTCAGGAAATCAGCAACGATACCCAGCCCTACTAATATTGGCCTCCGAATATCGGTCGAGCTGGATTTAAACTAGTAGAAGTATAAAGTGGCTTGCGTAAGATGTAACAGGTGTTGTGTAAATGTAAAACACAAACTTTTAGAAATAAACCTATTTTGCCTTAAGTAGGTGTGTGTAAATTGCTAGAATTAAACAAAGTGGTTATTGTGTGTGGATAATGCAACATCATTCTATTCACTCTTACAGTGATGCAGTTAAAGGAAAATAAAATAGGATTTGCAGGCTTCTCGGTGGAACCCAAGACTCACACTTCCAGAAGGGAATAACTACATTTTTTTGCTTCAAAGCAAAGGGTGATTCATGGCCAGCTGTGACCTAATGAGCCCAGGTGAGCAGTGCAGCAAGAAGCTTCCCTTTCCACCACACACACACACACACACACACACACACACTGCACAGCTGGAGTTGGTGTGCATCTCATTTTCAACTGGAGCCGGCCGCCCACGCCGAGAGACGCGAAGCAGAACGACCCGGCCCAGAGACGGGAGGGGAGAGGAGAGGGGAAAGGCAGCTCTCGCAGATGGGGAGGAAACGTGTATTACAAGTCCCCAGCCGAATTGGGTTGCCTGCGAGCCGCAAAATTACACCAGCTTAGCTCTAATTCCTCTAGCTCCCTCTGCGACGGCTGTGTACTCCGCTTCAGTGGGACTTTAGGTTTACAGGGGTCGGCCTGAGGATCGGCTTGTCGAAATCTCACTCATGTTCATACAGTAGATTGTTAGCGCTGAATAAACTATTGTGAGGTAGATTACACAAAATTACAAAAATGGTCATAATCATCCATTGAAATGCCTGTTTACATTTACAGCATTTGAAAGTGAACGGGAGTGATTATTTATCATTGTGAACACACCACAGCACAGCACACAGTGCCCCACAACCTCTGCGTTTGACCCTTCTGTGTAGGAGCAGTGGGCATTAGCAGCTAACAAGGGCAGCGCACAGGGAGCAGTGCTTGGGGACGGTACCTTGCTCATGAGGACCTCAGTAGTAACTTTACCCATCTGGGAATCGAACCGGCGACCACCTGATCACGGGGTGAACACCCTGCTGTTACGCCACCGTCTACCGTGAGTTAGCGGACGCTCTTATCCAGAGCAAATTCTATTCTCCTAATTTCAGGGACAGTGGTGGTAACACCGGAGGGAGAATTTGAACTCGTGACAGGTTTTGTTCTTCTAGAGAATTGTATTTCAATCTTAATTCGTGTTTGGAATGATCAAAAGTATTGGAGAAATGAAGCATTTGTGATTTTTTCCCTATTTACTCAGCTCTAGTAGAAACTATACCAAATATCACACTGATTCACGATTAAACTCTCAGAGCCAATTTCCCAGTGGAGGATTAAGCCTAGCCCTAGACTAGTTTTCAGTTTGAATGGTAAATCTCCACTGGTACTACAGTTTAGTCCAAGACTAGGCTTAATCCATGAGCAGGAATCCAGACCTCAGTGATTTTCTCAGAGTATTGACCGTGTCAGTTACATCTCTGGAAACCCCTCCTTCCACCTCATCATAACGTTCCTCCCTTGCATGCAGAGCCTCTCTCTCTCTCTCTCTCGTTCCACTGCTGGATGCATTACAGGATCAATAGAGCTGGGACTGAGTGTAATCTCTCTGTGTTTCCGTACCTGCATCAGCCTCCTGGTTGTTTTGGCTCTGAAGCTGTTCTGATAAAATAAACCCAAATGAACGATTTCGGATGAGAGCGATATTGAGCGCTTTTCAGAAGCAGCGGCTCATAGTAAAGGCTTGGTTCAGGTTGATTGATTACTTTGTGGTGTGTGAGAGTGTGCGGATGGAGGTGTGTGTATGTGTGTGTGTGTGTGTGTGTGAGACGGGTAACTCTATGCGTTCCCACAGGCTGCTGATCGGCTCCGCTATTCGGCACATACCGCAAGTATTCCAGCTTCCGGCAATTTCTGCGTGAGTTTGTTTCTATGGATTGTGGAAGTTTGCCCTGTAGAAAATGCATTAGATAGTGTGATAGAGTGCAGGCACACACACACAACTTCGTCTTGCCTCCCACTTACTCTCATAGTGCCTAGATGTAAAGAACAGGGATTGGCCAATCCACATTTTTTCAGTTCCGATCCGATTCCGATACACAGCTGCCGATACTGATACCGATATAGATTCCGATACCATATCTCTTTTTACTTTAAAATTATTATTCAGGATTTAGACTCGTTTCTGGGAGAGAACTACATTTTGGACACGATGGCGTTTCATGTGAGAGTTGTTTGACAATTGGTAATACTGAATATATCAAGTAAATGGCTGTGTTGTGAGTGGAACGCTGGATGTTTAGCAGCTAAAATATAAGTTTTGTCTTTAATAAAGGAGAAGATCTGACTGAATTGGAACGCTTTAGTGAACGTGGGACTTCCCTGTGAGAGATGCGCGCGCTAACAAATACATAATGCGCCATTTATGCGGTTTTACGTTTTTACGCAACTACTTCAGTTTTTTATGCTTGATCTTGATTGTGATTGGCCAATTGACTCACGTTCCACCAATCTGTCCCCATACAGACACACAAAAATCTCTCCAGATCTACACGATTCATGTAAACGACCACACATATATCAACATCCAAACACCATCACATACATGCACATGCAAACACTACACACACATATCAACATCCAAAACACTACATCCATTCATACACTTTTTTAATTGAAATCTACTCATTTCGCAGAAAAGCCACTAGTTTGCAGGTGTGTTGGATGTGTGTGTGTGTGGTGTTTGGATGTTTATCCATAGAAAATCCTACAATTTACAGATCAGTTCCATAGATCGGCCCAATGCCACTACCCGATCTCGTAATCGGATCCGATCCACGTATCTGATCGGTGCATCCTTAGTAAATAATACCACTTCTAACCACATCGTAAAAAGGCATTGCTTTTCGTGACTTTTCAACACCTCTAATTCGTGGTGCGCGATGTGAGTGTTGGGGGCGACTGAGTAGGTCAGCGGCTATTACTTTCCAGGTGCTCATCCTGAATGGAGTAACATCTGGTTTGTCAGACAGCCGTCTCCTCTCCCCCGGCTTCTGATTGGTCCTGCAGGAGGCAGCCGGCTCGTTACCGTGCAACGCTGCTGCCATGGGAAATCATTGCTATACAGACTTATTTGCTTGGTTAGCCACTGGGAGGACGATGTTTGTGTTTGTGTGTGAACATGTCATAAAAGACAAACAATGGTGAGGATCAACTGTCATCCCCACATTAGAGAGCAAACTGGTGCACAAGAGCGAGAATCTTAATTAACAATACAAGATTTTAGTTGCAAATGTTGTAGTTAAGTTTAGGTTTACAGTTTGAGACACGTACATAATACGTCTATGACAAAGACGTCACAAAAATGTAAATACAGACATGATGGCATATTGAATTATGTTGTGAGAGCAGTGTTTGGAAGTTACAGAAGTAACACAATTATTATGATTATTTGTCATTTTGAATACACCACATCACACATTGCACCACAAGAAGATGTGGTATCTTTACCGGTCTGGGATTCAAACTGGCAACCTTCTGATCACGGGGTGAACGCCCAACCGTTATGCCGCCAACTGCCCCAATTACAGTAATGTGTCACTTTTTGCTGTAACACAGTAATATAATAGCCATGCTAGTGCTGCAGTAGAACCTCCGCTCAATATTGTATTTTGCTACAGTACTACATCAGGGCACCCACAAAAGGCTTTGTTTTCCCCAACTATATTTTCTAGCAACCAATCAGCAAACAGAGACTGAAGGCGGAACCAATAGGTTTAAAGTTCAAACAAAGTGCCCACCCACCACAAAGTAAACGTATGCCTATCGAGAGTGTCTACAAGGAAACTAGAAATGAAAGAGTCTGGTCCACCAGGCTAGTAATATAAGGCGTTACTAATATTATTTTCAATAATATTATACTCATTACATAATTCAGGAACACGCTTTAAAACACACTTTTAGCCCGAAATTTAGTGCGGTTTTGTTTTTATATAAAAACACTGCAAGACCTTTGGCTCGGCGAGTAAAAGTGTCACGCGCCCTCCCTCCTGTGGCCAGTAGTTGGATTGGGACGCGGCCGGTCGCGGTTCAAAGTGTATAAAAGGTTTCACTTCCTCGCGGCGCGCCGCTCTGCCATTGAGTCAACCTGGCCCTCATTCCGATTCTATCGGCGTCAACTGTGAGTACTCCAGTTATTGGGGTCATCTCTTTGTTAGAGTGTGTCGTTTAGAACGCAGATTATAGTGGTAATCCCTACTCTTCGCGTAAGAGAGTTCTTATATCAACTCTCGTGACATCCTGCCTACTCGCGCCCTCAGCCGCGTTTGGGTTAACCACCACGCTACACGGGCTAACGGCTAACGAGGAGCAATTTGTTACATCCTAACCAGAGCGCTGTCGAATTGTGAAAGTGAGGCATTCGGTTCAAATCCTAACCAGATCCCTGTCCGAATCGTGAGCAGTCTGAAAGCAGCCTGTCTTTCATGTCATATCCTAACCAGATCCCTGACACAGGGCAGCACACCGCCCTCCACTGGATATAGAGTGAACTGCAGTAAATTACATTTTAGCATTTTACAAAGGCAAGTCCTACTTCCGCAGTTATTTGGGTAAAAGTAGCTCAGGAGTCGTGTGACACATAATTCAGTAGAGAATCTTCACTGGTCTCACGATTCAATACAGTTACGATTATTAGGTCACAATTCGATACGATCTCTTGATGCATCACGATGCATGCCATCAATTTTTCTACACTACTTTACTGTACATTGCATGCAGATTGGGCATGGCTCACAGATTGTGCAGCCATAGTTACGACCGGGATGTTCATTGTAACTAGAATTCTTAGCCAGAGAATCACCAAGCAATGTCATTACCATTTAATTTAGGGGTTTTCAACTGCTTCTCTCCCACAGACCACCACTCAGAATAAGCAGTCTGCATCAATGCAGAATCGTCCACATCTGCATCACTGTGCATCGATTATGCGATTTCAACACCCCTACAATTCAGAGACAGTAATAAGTAATGTAATGAATTACTCTGAAATAACAGTGACTAGTAGTCTATAATGTATTACATTTTGGATGTGAATTGTCCAGTACTGTGTGTGATTGTGCAGATTGTTAGGTATTTACGCTAACCTCATGGGCCCCTAAAAATGTGAGCTTGAAGTCACCATGAAGAAACCTGCCTCTACAGAAAAGTGCCAGCATTTATTTGAGAAACTTGAAAAGAGGGAAATATTGCTCTTGTTTACTGAGGTTAAGGCTAGGGTTGGGTGTAGCGAGCATGAGTGTGTGAAAGACAGAGAGAGTGTTTGTGAGAGGGAGAGACTGAAAGAGAGACAGAGAAGTAGAGATAAAGTGTGTGTGTGTGTGTCTGTGTGGCCATGTATTTATCGCATTGTGGGGACCTTTTTTCCCCCAAAATCATCTGTTTTTTTGGGCTTTGTGGGGACATTTGAGAGGTCCCCATGAGGAAAAATGACTTGTTTTATTTGAGAAACTAAAAGAGGCAAAAGATGTGCTTTTGGCTACTGAGGTTAAGGTTAGGGTTAGGATTAGGTGTAGGTGTAAAATTATGCACTTTAGTCATTATGGGAGTCTATGGAAAGTCACAAAGATAGTAATACAGAGACTGTGTGTGTGTGTGAGAGAGAGAGAGAGACAGAGAAAGTGCAGAGGCGTGATGAGTTATCAAAGTGTTCCAGTAATGTGTGTAACTCTCATTTTCAATCCCCACAGCAGACGAATAGTGATCACGAGCAGGCAGATCTCACCTCGCTGTCTCATCCCCCTGCACAAGCCCACCAGAAACAAAGGCACAAAAAGAAGGAGAGATCTGTCGCTTAGCGCTGCTTTGTAATACATCTAAAGTGACTCATAAGTCTTAAAAAAGAAAAAAGACGCTTCTTATTAGATTGGTTTCTGCAAAGGCCTGAATTGTTGCTCCAGCATCACTTTATCCTCGATTTACTCATTGCTTTGTGGTGTTTGGATATTACAGGTTTTTTCAATTGCTTAAGCACAATTTTGAAAAATGGGCCCACAATTAGCACGACGCTACACCCAAGTAGCAGAACATCTCAGATCTTTTGCAAAATTAAACACTATTGTAAAAACTCTACATTGTTTTATTTAAAAAAAACACTGTTTTGTTGTCATATTGAACACACATGAGTATTATTTGCTAACTCATTTTGAATACGATAGACACTACTGCATTTATCCTAAAACACTTTTAGCATTTCCTAACCAAAAACTTCTTCTTCTTTCTCTTTCGGCTTTTCCCTTCAGGGGTCACCACAGCGAATCATCTGTCTCCGTTTAGTCCTATCTTCTGCATCCTCTATCTACCCTCACACCAACTAACTTTCCTCTTTCACCGCATCCATAAATCTCCTTTTTGGTCTTCCTCTCAGCCTCCTGCCTGGTGGCTCCAACCTCAGCCTCCTTATACCAATGTAATCATTGTCTCTCCTCTGGACATGTCCAAACCATCTCACACCACATTACATCAAATCTGTATATCTTTATTTCCTGCAACCACTACAGACATGCAAAAAGAGGGGGGTAAAAAACTAAACATCTCTCCGTCTAGCTGCGTCTGGCCACAGAGCTTCATCAACATCACAGGCTATGTTGTCACAGCCAAGACATCGTGGAAATCAGTGTGGGACCAATCAATCCTGATTACATGCAACCTCCATAGCTTGAATGAGAGGTGCATGAACATACGGCTGTAGATCATAAACCTTCCACCGCCACGCAGAAAAACCATCTTCTACTGGGTTTAGGAAGGGTGAGTATGGTGGAAGATAAAGACATGTGAAAGTGAGTGATTATTTGTCATTGTGAACACACCACAGCACAGCACTGCAACCCACAACCAAATGTGACCTCTGCATTTAACCCATCCGTGAAGGAGCAGCGGGCAGCTAACAATCACCCAGGGAGCAGTGCTTGGGGATGGTACCTTGCTTATGAGTACCTTAGTGGTAACTTTACCCACCCTGGAGTCGAACCTGCGACCTTCTGATGACGGGGAGAACACCCTACCGTTACGCCACCAACTTGGTGTGTCCATAAATAAGCAGCTAAGTGTTTGTACACCTGGTGGTTGGGTGTGATTATTTGAAAGCCAGTGCTTTAAAATGGACAAGTGTGTTTAGTGATTTGAAAATCACTGTGTGTTCAGTTTTGCAAGAAGTGTAAAGCTGACAATGTGCTTAGTGTTGTGCAAATCCGGGCCAATGTTTTGCTAACTGAGTGTAAAGTTATGCCAAATGTGGGAGACTTTTTCTTTTAGTGTTTAAGCAATCAGAAAAAACTGTAAGTTACACAACATATTCTAGCAACATTATTTACACACCATATTATATCGTTGGCAGAAAACGAGATTTACGTCAAAACTAACGTTGGAGTTCATAGTAGAACTAGTTCAACCACAGAAGATGATGCTTGATCTCAATTGTGATTGGCAAAATGACTTGCGTTCCACCAATCCAGACACACACCCCGCCCCACACACACAGACACACATAAATCTCTCTGGATCTACACAATTTACGTAAATGACAAATTTATATTGAACTCTGCAAATTTCGCTGAATAGCAACTAGTTTGCAGGTATGTTGGATGTATGTGTATGTGGTGTGTGTGGTGTTTGGATGTATATGTGTGGTGTGTTGTGTTTGCATGTATGTATGTGTGTGTGCATGTGTGTATGTAGGTGTTTGGATGTGAGTGTGTGTGTGTGTGTGTGTGTAGTGCTTGGGGGGGGGGGGTGTAGTGCTTGTGTGTGTGTGGTGTTTGGGTGTGTGTGTGTGTGTGTGGTGTTTGGGTGTGTGTGTAGTGCTTGTGTGTGTGTGGTGTATGTAATGTTTGGGTGTGTGTGGGTGTGTGTAGTGCTTGGGTGTATGTAGTGTTTGGATGTGTGTGAGTGTGTGTGTGTAGTGCTTGGGTGTGTGTGGTGTATGTAATGTTTGGGCGTGTGTGAGTGTGTGTGTGTGTGTATAGTGTTTGGGTGTGTGTGTGTGTATGTAGTGCTTGGGTGTGTGTGCGTATATGTGGTGTTTGGGTGTGTGTGTAGATTTTGGGTGTGAGTGTGTGTGTAGTGCCTGGGTGTGTGTGTGTGTGTAGTGTTTGGGTGTGTGTGGTGTGTGTGTGTGTGCGTGTAATGTTTGGGTGTGTGTGAGTGTGTGTGTGTGGTGTATGTAGTGTTTGGGTGTGTGTGTAGAGTTTGGGTGTGTGTGTGTGTGTAGTGCTTGGGTGTGTGTGTGTGTAGTGCTTGGGTGTGTGTGGTGTGTGTAATGTTTGGGTGTGTGTGTAGTGTTTGGGTGTGTGTGTGTATGTAGTGCTTGGGTGTCTGTGCGTATATGTAGTGTTTGGGTGTGTGTGTAGAGTTTGGGGGTGGGTGTGTGTGTGTAGTGCTTGGGTGTCTGTGCGTATATGTAGTGTTTGGGTGTGTGTGTAGAGTTTGGGTGTGGGTGTGTATGTGAGTGCTTGGCTGTCTGTGCGTATATGTAGTGCTTGGGTGTGTGTGTGGTGTGTGTAGTGTTTGGGTGTGTGTGTGTGTGTGTGTAATGTTTGGGTGTGTGTGTGTGTGTAGTGCTTGGGTGTGTGTGGTGTGTGTAATGTTTGGGTGTGTGTGTGTGTGTAGTGCTTGGGTGTGTGTGGTGTGTGTAATGTTTGGGTGTGTGTGTGTGGTGTGTGTGTGCATTCTGTCAGAGTTGAGCACCAGCATGTCACTTCAGTGCTATATTGAGACGAGACACAGGCGTGCAGGAGACACACGCACCTGATCGATCTGAGACTGGGATTAGAGTGGGCAAACCACTCACTCCATTGAAACTCTTCTTGGCAGACACACGCACACCGCAGAACACACTTACCCAAATCTACCTGCCAAACACTACATACACACACACTAAACTTACACACTCCCAAACTTACTACTACCTACACAAACACTACCTACCTTAAGCACTACACACACACACACACCAAACTCTACACACACACCCCAAACACTTTCATATCATACACACACCCAAGCACTACACACACACCCAAACACTACATACACACCACACACACCATAAACACTACACACACACCCAAACACTTCTGCCTTTACACACACACACACACCACACACACACCCAAACACTACACACACACAGCTTTTCTACACACACCCCTAACACCCAAAATCTACACACACCCCAAACACTACATATCTGTACACACCCAAAGCACTACACACACACACACACACACACACACAGTGCTATATTACTATCTTTGGCAGGGGTCCTTCCATAGACTCCTACAATGACTACAGCATATAATTTTGCACCTCACACCTAATCCCTAACCCTAACAACATAAGTAACTAAAACACATCTTTTTTGCCTCTTTTAGTTTCTCCAAATAAAACAAGCACATTTTTCTATAAAGTCATTTTTCTCCTCATAGGGGACCTCTCAAATGTCCCACAAAGGCTAAAACAGATAAAGTGATTTTAGTGGACAAGGTCCCCATTACCATAAATACATGGCCACACAGACACACACACACTGTGAGCTACACATCAGCAGCCCCTTTCTGAGCTCACCTATAACAGATCTCGAGGTGATAACTGACGTTTCTGGAGCAGAATGTCCTACAAATGCAAGACTTTTAAAAACTTTAAGACCACTCTGGCATGCTGTTTGCAGTGTTGGATCAATCCCTAAATGTTTTGAACATGGTAGCTCTTAAGTGATCTTTGCTTTGGAAACAACAAACTTCCGTAGCCACTAGAGGGCATGAGGGCACGTCGACCTCAAACAGCAGAAAGTTCTGCGTAGAAAGTTCTCTCACATGAAAGCAATGTCCTCTCCCAGCGAACAGGGCCTGTAAGGGGACTTCATGCTGCGTTTGTGCAAAGGCTGTGGACAGGATGCTCTGGCACCTTTTTTGGGAATGAAACTGTGTCCATCTGAGCATCTCTCTCACCCTTGGGCGGTCCAGACACACTGTCTCTCTAAACAGCCATCTGGGACAGCAGCTTTCTTCCTTAATGGCTCACTCTGTCTTATTTAAAGGGTCAGCCATTCATCTGCGTCTACTTCATGAACTTGAGGCAGACTTTTAGTCTTGTGTTTTTATGCTGCTATGCTGGAATGAATCTCACTGAAGGGAGATGTTGGTTACTAAGCTTCTGCGAAGAGGTGGTGAAAGTCAGGATCAGTCCAACATTTACGCAATTCAGAAGAAGCGTTAAAACTCTTGTCTGTTTTTGTAGGTGTGCAGAGTGACTGGAATGACGTAACCCTCAGACGATTTTTAATTTTGGCCCTGTGTATTTTGAGGTTTGGCTTGCCTGCAGTAAATGTCATCGGGCTACTGACCTAAACAGAGTAACATTTTGAGATTTAAACTCTAAAGAACGGTAACACCTGCGGAGAGTAACATTTGTGGACAGTTGGACTTGGCACAATAGTGGCACGGCAGTGGCACGATACCACTTTTTTATATCCGACACGATACATTTGCACATCTGCTGATACGACAGTGTCTTTTTAAATACAATAATACTGTTTTCTCACTAAAACAATCAAATTATTTCATTAGATTATTTAACAATTAAATGATTTATTATTAAAAATAACTTATCTCCCAGAATGATTTGTTTTAAACACAGTTCTGTAATTTTGTGACGGTCCCTAATCTTGTGGCACTAAAACCATCAGGAACACAGAGATTGTGAGCAGGAAGCTGAGTGTTGTTAAAAGAAATTAAACACTGGCCAGGTGTGTGATTTGCTTGGGCTTGTAGTGTGTTGCGTTACTTGTTCTCCTCTTTGTAGAGGCCTCAATTGCGGACGTCTGAATTGGCGTTTTCTGGCGTTCGTGGCACCAGGTGAGCGCCGACTGAACGCCGACCGTTTTTCTGCTCATTGGAGCAAATCAAAGCGTCCGCACGGGCGTTCAGCACCGGCATTCGGCGGCTGCGGCGTTGAGTGAAGGTAAATCGCCCAGCTGCATGCTGACGTTTTCTTGGCGTCAAAATCTCGACAAACGCGGGGAAAACGCCAATCGAACCCAGCTACAAAACGCAGCAAAAACGCGTATGGCGTTCAGAGGATATTCATTCTGACGTCCGTGTGGGCGAACCTAATATCAATATGTAAGCTTATGCAGATAATAAGACAGTGAATAGCTTTACCCGCAGTGCCACTTTCCATGCACAACCAACTGAGTGTGCACACATTTACAGAACTGGCTCCATGGACCACCCGAATGCCGCTGATACCCAGTCCAGCTATTTGAGTCGTTATCGCACCGATATCCCATCCACGTGTGGGATCGGTGCCATCTTCTAATAATAATTAGAGGCAGCTGCAATATAGAAGTAGCATATTTGGATACTAACACATAATATTAAAGACACATGAAAAGAAAACTAACAATCAGGCACACTTGCACCCGGGGAAGTAACTCAGGAGTTTGAGGACAGTTACACCTACGTAAGGTAATATTTAGGAAAGTAACATAGTGAAGAAGGCGGCTAGTTAGCACCGTTGCCCACACAGCAAGAAAGGTCCGGGTTCCCATCCTGGAGTCGGCCGTGAGATGTTTATTGAGTTGCCTCTCTGTAAACTTTTGAAGTTTATTACTTAGGGCAGGATTTGGGACAAGTTCTCTGATTTATAATAATTAGGGATAATGATGGTGAAAGTAACTTATGAGAAAAGTAAGAGAATACATTTGAAATTGTGACCCTCCGGCAAAACCAATTAAACACCATAACAGAGTTTCCAAGAAAAACTACCGTTTATGTTGCGTGGGGTAAAATTTTGGATTTTTTTGTTTTTAGTGTTTTGAAACAGTGGAAGGTCTATACTGTACTGTTGTGAATAAATTTAGCTAAACAACTTACCCTTTTCATCCTAAAACGTGACTTTCTTGAGGTGAGAGAATTCAATTCCAGCAGAATGTTAAAAGTTTCTGTTTTTGACAGCTCTACTTCAATATTTCACGATGAAATCCACTGGTTGACTAAGCGTGAATTAAGCTATCCGAATCCATCTTCGTCTCGAGTTCAGTTAACCTACTTGGGTAGGCTATCCGCGTGGCTGTGAATGCAGCGTAGGCTACCGTAAATGCAAACGTAGCCCCGACCGCAGCAAGCATCTGTGAGTGCTACGTTGATAGTCAACTTCAAAGGCAGATTTCTCCGTTTCTCACTTGGCGTGACAGGAGAAACCCGGCTCCTTTGAATGTTGATATCTCAGTCACATGTCGTCGATTCATTCGATATAGGTATCGTTTGAAATGATTCAAAATAACTCAATTTTGAAATTTGCGACAAGCGACTGCTTTTACCCGTGCAGATTCACATATCGTTGAAATAGAAATGGCAATGTCACTAACAAATTGAAATGTCAGAAAGTACAGCCTGTGTGATTTATGTTATGCCCTGTTTGTGGTGTAAAACAGCATAATTCTTGTGTGATTTCCTTGAACATAAAAAAAGTCTTAATAAATAAATAAATAAATAAAAGCAACAACGGTTTACTTCAAAGTATCACCTGCATTTCGTGACGAGCCGACTTCTTTTTAAGTGGTAATGAAGGGCTGGTATCACCGCTAGCCGTTCCAGGGCCATCGTGCATGCTTGCTCACTTGCTAGCGCTTAGAGCTGGCAAATGAAAGCAGCAAACGTGTCTTTGATGTCAGGGAAGCAATAGAGCGACAGCAGAGACCCTCGACTGCTCAAATATCCTCCGAATGTCACGGATTGCCTTGTCCCGATACAGGTTGGTTCAAAGATTAATGAGGAACCCCACTGTCGAACACCTCTGAGGTAATGGAAAAGGTGTGAAGTGGGTTTGTGAGTGGCTCGGAGGGAAGGAAAAAAATCTTTGCTTCTAACGTTGTCATCATCTACGTTGCTACTTGAGAAATCCTGCAGGACGAGATGAGATTAGAGCGAGACGGTCGTCAAGTTGCCAATTGTTTAAGGCTGGATGTAATGAGACTGAGACTGGAATGAGACTGTCGGCAGCACTTGGGACTGAGCAATATAGAGGTGAAAGTGAAACTGGTGATTATTTGTCATTGTGAACACACAGCTTTTACACCTATAAAACCACCACAACAAAATGTAGAGATATGCATTTGACCCATCTGTGAGAGGAGCAGTGGGCAGCTAACAAGGGCAGTGCCGAGGAGAGCATAACAGGGACAATACCTCAGTAAATCCTTTTACTGACCCCTGGATACAAACCTGCGACCTTTTTATCACAGGGGCAAAACACCCTGCCGTTATACCACAGAACTGCCCCAGCGACCTCAAATCAATATCACGATTAACCAGACATTTTACCTCGATCACGATTAATGAACAATTGTTTTGTTTTTTGTTTGTCTTCATAGTCCACTGACAAGGTTTGTACTGTAAATATATAACTATAAGGATATTTATTTCTGGGATATTTGAGTGCATGTCTTTGTGATAGATGGAAACACAAGATTTTGATTAATTTTCTAATTATTATTGTGTTTTTAATTAAAGCTGTGATTGGTGTCTCTCTGACAAAACTGCGGAAGGAGATAAAAGGCATAAAAAAGAGCTATGGAGGAAAAAGATGAAGGTACATGAAAAAAGAACAAAAAAGATTGCTGGCAACCAAATATCAAAGAGATTATTTACAGAAACTCGCTGGTGTTGCAAAATGTAGGCACCATATAAAGCATCCTTTATACAACAGAATGACTGACACCTACGAAGATAAACAAAAGACAGGACGGGGGTGCTGTCCAGTGGCAACTGGAGAACAGTCTTGGGAAAGCCGTGACAAAAACCAGCTCACAGTTGAAAGTTCCATTTTTGAGCTTGTCTGTTCGCTCTGTTGATCAGTCACATTCAGCAACTTTCAGTTCTCCTGTAATATCTTCATAAACCGTCTTTTTTCTGCTTTGTCATTTCTGTTGAATTTCTTGTCAAGAGAGGGATATAGGCGAGAGCTGCCTTGCTTACTCCACCCTCTCCATGAAATTCTGGGTTTTGGTTCTAAACCATCAAAGTTATGAGTGGCCAGTTTAGAGGCCAATGTTTTTGTCAGTGGACAAAAGGTGGCACAGGTTCAAAAAGTAGAAAGACCTGCAGAATCAACAACAATGGCCAGTGCAATGACCAGTTCAAGCCGAAGGTGCAGTGGAAAAAAGGGCATAAACTAAGAGGCGGAGACTTACACAAAGAATAACAGCTACAACACAGCAAAGGTGCTTGGAGAGCCAGAATAAGAAAACAAAAAAGGTTACTGGTACTCAACGGTTCGTGCCGTGGCTGTGACCTACAAGCCTGGCGATGTCCTGCAGTGTCCCGGCTAACTCCCATTAATTAAGTCTCACATTCTATCTGGTACCAAAAGCGAGAAAAAGGCACAAAAAGTTCTTACTGCTAGCTAAGTAATTTATGATGAACAAACAAATGAATATCTCTTGACAAAAAGATTTGTTGGCTGCTAAAACAATGAATACTGTGTTTGCTCTTTGAGGTGAACATTTTCCACTTATTATCTTGTCTGATCCTGTAAATGGCGGTATTGTAATTGCTTCTCTCTATTTATTCCACTTCCTCAACAGGGCAAGCGAGTTGTTTCCTGGATTAAACTTGACAATGAGAGCCATTTGGGACAGCTAAATGTGAGCTCATGACAGAAAAGAGAAATTACTCAAATTACAAAACACAGCTTATACTCCATTCTGTTGTTTGACGTAAAAAGACCACTGCTGCTTTTAGCTGGTACAAAATTTAAGTCAGACTATAATGACCTGTTTTATTTGTTAAGACTTTTTGACTCAATACTAAATACCAGTCCGTTAACAAACGAAGTTTAAGCTGCATTTAGAACTTAGCCAGCATTGATCAACCATAAAACCACAAGTGAGTGTCAAGCAATTTTGAAAGTGATTAAAAAAAAAAAAAAAAAGCATTAACCACAGCAGTTAATTGTTAGATTATTGTTTTTACCTGGAAGAAAGCAAATAAAGATGTGGTATTGGGATGAAGAAATGAATGTTCAAAGAATAGTAAAGACAATCCAGCTTGCAACTGTCTAATGAGGGCAGTTGGTGGCGTGTATTAAGTGTGTTAACCCGTAATCGAAGGATTGCAGGTTGATCCAGGAGCATTAAAGTTACCACTGAGGTACTCATGAGCAGAGTACCGTCCCCAAGCGCTGCTCCCCAGGCGCTTGTTAGCTGCCCACTGCTCCTTCCACGGATGGGTCAAATGCAGAATCACATTTGGTTATGGTGCACTGTGCTGTAGTGCCGCCTGCTTTCCAGTCCTTTTCTCTGCGTGCGCGGTTTATCGGGTCTGCTGTTGTGTTGTCACGTGCGTGCAAAAACAAATACACCAATGGGATTGTCTTTTCTGTGCATGTTTACTACATTTTAAGCCTCAACCAATCAGTCAAGTGGTCTGGATGGCGCATTATTGACACGGAATAAGTGAGTAATGAGTGATTATTTGTCATTATTAGACACACCACAGCACAGCACACAGTGCACCTGGCAGAAATGTGACCTGCATTTGACCCATCTGTGAAGAAGTCGTGGGCAGCTTTTTTGTAGCACCTGAGGTGCAGTGTTTAGGGACAGTACCTTGCTCATGAGTACCTCAGTGGTAACTTTTACCAGTCCTTGGATTGGGACCACACAACCTTCCCATCATGGGGAATGACGGCGCTCTAGCCTGGCAAAAGTCACGTCATTTAAATTAAACCAAACACGAGTATGAGGCTGATTTGAAGATGTATGAGTAGAAAGTACAGAAATTCATGCTAAAATGTACCCACTCCAAAAGTTTGGAAACACTTGCCCTGGCAAAGTGGGGTTTTTGGACGTGTGCCAGCAGATCCTTTTTTAATTTTGTGATAATGTTGCACTGATAAGGGACAACACACACCATGAAAACATATTTTATTACATAAACAGTTTACACATAGAAAATACTTACAATTTTGGATTCATCAAAGTGTCCACCATTAGCAGCTATTACAGCTCTGCATAATCTGGGCGTCCGAGCTGTCGATGAACCAATCAATTGTTGAAGCTATTAAGGTGTGCTGACCCAAAAATCTTTTAAAAACCTGGGCCAAGTTTAAACCAGTAACCAGACATCACAGCTGGCAAAGGGGCACAACTGACTTTGACATGTATATATTGGCATTATTATGTAATCAAAATCAAAATTATTGTGCTGGTATCCAGCGATAATGTCCAAGTTACTTTAATGTATTTGCACCAAAAGATTATGAGGATTTATGCTGATGTAAGTCAAAACCCCTTTGCAGGGCGTCTCCAAACTTTTGGAGGGCGGTATGCGTAGTAAAGGTTAAAGTTGGCACAAAATAGTCAAGTAAAAATTACAGAAAATTCTGCCAAGAACAGTAGCGAAGTATTTGTGACCGATCTGCTGTAATGAGTAGAGAGTCGGCGTTCTATTTATTTGAATGCAGGCCGATTTATATTTGAAAAACATCACAAAATAGCGATTTTCTTTTTGGAGACCAGATTAATTTTGAAGACCTTTTTCTTTCCTTATAAGATAAAAAGAAAATTGATATTTTTGATGTTTAATCATAATTATTATATTGAATCTGAGTCTATTCTCTTTCCATCTCTGAAATGTTATTGAAACTTGGTTTTTATCAACTTGCCATCAATAGCAATCTCTACTTTAATGGATATAGGAATAACAATGATGAAAAATAATAACGGATAAGGAGCTTCCCTGGAAACTGATACACAAGAGTAATGATAAAAATCAGATTTCATTATCCATGGAAAGTGTAGGGACTTGAAAAAAAGTCTTTCTCCATTGTATACTACAGCATCTATCTATTCAAAAGTACATTTTCCCTTTCTGTTGATTTCTGAGTGAGACAGTTAAATTGATTTTGGAGCGTGCTGGCGCAGATTTCTCCATAAACACAGCTAGCTCGTCATGACGAAAAATGCTGAAAAATCACCGAGAACAGTGCTTTTTATTTTCCATTCCAAATCATACATTTACATACCAATGCGCCGCCGTAGAGACTCACAGAACCTCCTCGGCCTCGATTGACGAAGCAAGGCATGATGGGTCCTCTCTTGCCGGGCCTACTTAAGTTTCACTTTTGCAGTGTTGCTGCTAAAACATTCGAGTTCAATCAGAAGAGGGAAAAAGCCTCTCCTGCTGTTGGAGGCAGTTGTGAAAATGCATATTACACAGGTACCTCTTGTTCGTTGTGATCAAGAATAATGAATTTTGGAATAAATTTCAGGGAAAGGAGAAAAAAACTGGCTGAATTCGTTGATGCTGACGTCTTCCTCTCCCCCAACAGCACCACATCATTGCTGATCATTTGTTCTCTCCAGCAAATATAACGACCACATCACAGTTCCCAGCTTTCCCCTTTCATCTTCTGCGATGTGGCTGCTCGCGAATCCCAGACAAAACATAGCAATAAATCGATCCACGTTCCAGGCGGTTTCTCCCCTCATCTCTGGTGCGGTGCAGAGGCAGTCAAAAGCAGGATGATGGCAGCGGATTCGCTTCCTCAAGATTGGCCCCCAGACAAGGCAAAAACGAACGTCAAATCCTGAGAAAACTTGACCGAGGTCTTCCGTAGGCCGACCTTTAGACAGACCTGGGTTTTTGTTGTGCAGGCCTTCCACCTCTGGCAGCACTTTCACTTTACGTTTTCCCCCCTACTCCTCATTAAATCCGTTCAAGAGGAGGAAGGAGGAGGAGTGTCGCCCTGCGCATCAACCACTTTCATTTTCTAACCTTTCACAGAGTTAGCTAAGCACACGTTGCCACCAGCAACAGTCAGGGCGTGGTGCTTTCACCGACTCGGGACCAAAACGGGCGCCACCGACTGTCAACACAGCAGGACTGGACAAAGGTCGGACATCACGACGGTCCCGTGCGAAACAACTGGGAAAAACATCCTGTCCTCTGGGCTCATACTGCAAGTTGCAAGGTTGGAGGTGACCAAATGTGATGTGGCGAGGTGGAAAATTGGGATTTTAAGTCAACTAATGGCACAATTATGGAACATGATTTAGACGTTTGAATAAACCTTATCCCTTATATACAGTGGTGGGAAGGTTACTTTTAAAATGTGTGCAAAATACAGAGATATGCCTAAAATGTAATTTATGTGCGTATTCCGTAGATTACTCAATGTGTGTAACATATTGAATACTTTTGGACACTTTCACATTGTCTAACTACAACTGTAGGAACGTAGCAACCACACCCTTCATATTCCGCCCTCATTCTTCTTTTAACCCTTACAGCCCTGAGACAATTTGGGGCGATTTTCTACCTTCTACTTGTTTTTAGGCTTATTATAGTGTGTGTGTCGAGTTTTTACTGTGTAGAGATGCACCGATACCACTTTTTTACAAAGCGATACAGTGCATTTTGTGTACTTGCGACACCGATACCGATACCGTACTTCTTAGATTCTTAGATGTAATTAATTGGGAGGCAGATTTTATTTTCTCCTTTGCAGATATTGGCAAGGCTATAATAAAGGTATAATAACATTTTTCTTTTTGGAGACCAGATTAATTTTGAAGACCTTTTCTTTCATATAAGACCAAAAAAGAAAAATCGATGTTTTTGATGTTTGTCAACATAATCGGCCCGTATCTCAATTAATAGAACGTCGACTTCCGACTCATTCTGACAGGTCGGATCACAAATCGTTAACACAAGGCTATTTCACGCCGAAAATAAACAGATCTTTCTGGTTGTAACAAAAAAGTGTCATCACATAATTAAAATATAATAATTAAACGGCATAATTAAAAGCCGTTTTTCGCTTCTTTAAAAAAAAAAATCCTTGGATTGAGAGAGGCGGTTGCCAAGTGGCGACTGGAAAGAACAAACTAGTTGGAAAAAAAAAATCGAGTCAGCACTGGCGAAACGCCGTAGTCGCCATCTGGACCCCTGGTTTCACAGGGCTTGTAAGGCGCGGGATATCTGAAGCTAGGATTTCTGGATCATTGTCTCACATAGACACTGAAGTCGGGTGGGACAACAGTCCATCCGCCGACTACGGCATCGAATCTGATACGAGTATATTAATGAAGTATCGGCCCGAACACTCGATACTGGTATTGCTCACGATTGTCGTTCTTCTAATTGTGCTTGTAAGTGGTGATTATTTATCATTGTGAACACACCACAGCACAGCACACAGTGCACCACAACAAATGTGACCTACCGTTTGACCCATCCCAGAGCAGTGGGCATGTGAACCCAGCGCCCGAGGAGCAGTCTTGAGGGCAGTACCTTGCTCTTGGTGCCTCAGTATTTTCGGCCCTGTAGTTCAAACCTGCCACCTTCTGATCTTGGTGAAACACCCTACCGTTACGCCACGCCACTTTTGTTGTGTTCAGGACGTCCTGCACTACTCAGATTCTGATGTGTAAATGCTGACACAGTCTTGAAATCTGATTTTCTTTGCGCCTCTAGAATTTTTTTTTGTTTTATGTAGTATAAAAGTGCTGAAACTGTAGATATAACTACTAGAAATAGTAAGACCAGTATCTGTTTTAATGCCTTGCAGAGTTTTTATCAGGTAGAGACATTTTATAGTTCTTAGTACGATGAAGACAAAAAGGTTAATGCCAGGTGGAAACACTTTTAGAATCCATCTGGATATAGAATAAAATTATTTGATAGGAAAGCATGCATTTTTCTATATTTATTTTTACTCTCTTGGGCCAATTTGGATTCATTTTGGACTTATTTCTGAGAGCTACATTTTTGCGCATGATGGCGTTCCACATGAGACTCGTTTGGCATGACGGCGTTCCACACGAGAGCCGCGTCACACTAGCGTGGTGGAATAACCCGGAATAAACATTGAAAAAGTCATATAAGTGGACATTTATAAGTAGTAAAATATAAGTTTTATCTGTAATAAAGGAGATGATTTGACTGAACTAGAACGCTTTACTGAATGTTGGACATCCCCTCCGACAGTCGAATAAACACAGTTATTTCACGGATTTACTCACAAATAACTTGCGTTTGTCGACGTTGAAAGGTTAATGAGTAGTTTTGTCTGAATTTCCAAGACAGAAATGCGTTCCTGCCCTGGCTCTGTCGTGCTGGCTCCAGCTCGGCCTCCTCCATCGTGGGACTGCAGCAACTTACGTTAAGTCTTTGGTTGCGTTTTCCGAAACTTCCAAGTAATGAATGCAATTGCCGACGTTTATTAGAGAGAGGTTGAACATGTGAAACAGAAAAATACTGTCATGTAATCCATTATTTTTAACAGTGTAACTGTATTCCGATTACCATCTATTTAAACTCTGACGGAATACATTTACCCATAATTTTTTATCATTTGAATACGTAACGGCGGTACTTCCGTAACTCCCCAACGCTGCTTATAAATGACTTTCTAAGGCCTCGTTCACACGGACGTCTGAACCAGGCGTTTTTCTGGCGTTCGTGGCGCCAGGTGAGCGCCGACTGAACGCCGACCGTTTTTCTGCTCATTGGAGCAAATCAAAGCGTCCACATGGGCGTTCAGCACCGGTGTTTGGCCGGCTGTGCGTTCGGGTGGCGTCAAATAAACGCTTCATGCGATGTTACGCTATTGCGTTTACATGGTGTTTGGTTGGGAGTTCTGGAGGACCGAAAAAAGCACAAAAAACGTCCCTTTGATCTGACGTTGCGCAGTAAGAGGATGAACCCAGTAGCAGCGGCGATGTTTGTTCCCCTCCTGCCTACGGCGCCATATCAGGAGGATTTTTAAAACAAGAACGTCGAGTGTAAGTTTTAAGAAAGAATAGGGATCCATGTTTTCAATGCAGAACTATAAACCAAGACGACCCACGTGTAAACACTCTGGACAGAGTAGTTACTGCCCCCATAGGTAAATACACGAAACAAAAGATTGGGCGTCAGGCTGGCGTTAAACAGCGTCAAGCGAACGCCAGTGAAACGCCAATCGAACGCAGCTACAAAACGCAGCAAAAACGCGTGTGGCGTTCAGAGGGCGTTCATTTCGAACGTCCGTGTGAACGAGGCCTAATACACATCAATACAATCTGCACAGATTGAAGGATTTCAAACGTTGTAGCTCTAAAGATTTAGATTAAAATTAGATTGAAAAATTTAGTCGGCTAAAGTATGACACACTGCAGTACTTTTCCTCAAATTTTACCCTTATTTTTTAGTAGGAGTGAGTAAATTCTAGTCTGGAACTAGAAAATGTTGAACTGTAAAAGGTGCTCAGACTCAAGTCTTCGGCCTATAATAATTTTTTTGCACAAGTCAAACATGGTTGAGCTTCACGAGTGGACTCGGGATATAATATACCGGTGTAAACTCCACAGTGATGTAGTAAAACCCTCAGAAGTCAAATCAAAAGCAAAATCTGCACAGAACAGATCAGACTCTGTGGTTGTTAGAAGCTGTGTATGTCTATATAGGTTCATTTGTCCAAAACATGGTAGTCCTGAAAGCTCGAGTCAAAGGAAGCTGGACGTTATGTTTTTTGAAGTTGTTTTATATGTAAACATCTTCAAGAAGCTAAAAGCAGTCCAGTTGCTGATATCATTACTACAATAATCCAGTCAATGGTACAACGCTCTGACTATTACATGTACAGTATATACGGTATGTAGATGTGAGTTATTATGAATCGGACGACATATGACTGAGATATCAACATTCAAAGGAGTCGGCTTTCTCCTGTCACGCCAAGTGAGAAACGGAGAAATCTGCCGTCGAAGTTGACTATCGACGTAGCACTCACAGACGCTTGGTGCGGTTGCGGCTACGTTTGTATTTACGGTAGCCTACGCTGCATTCACAGCCACACGGATAGCCTACCTGCGTTAGGTTAACTGAACTCGGGAGACGAAGATGGATTCCGGAGAAATATCTTCACGCTAGTCAACCAGTGGATTTACCGTAAATATTGGAGTAGAGCGGTCAAAACAGAAACTTTTAACATTCTGCTGGAATTGAATTCCTCACCTCAAGAAAGTCACGTTTTTAGGATGGAAAGGGTAAGTTTTTCAGTGGAATTTATTCACAACAGTACAGTATAGACCTTCCACTGTTTCAAAACACTAAAAACCAAAAATCCAAAATTTTACCCCACGCAACATAAATGGCCGTTTTTCTCGGAAACCTCCGTTGCGACAAGCGACTGGTTTTGTCGTGGAGGGTCACATATGTACTAGTGTCTCGGAGTCTGAAGGCGGATAAAGTGTCTAAGTAGAAGGAATACTCACCATAAGCTTCTAGCTCTGGAGAATGTCTTGTCCACCCTGAAAGAAAAGAGAACATCTCAGTTAATGAGAGGAAAATGTATGTGCCTGATCTCCTCAAACACTAATTTCACAGCTTGCATGTTCAAAAAGCTATTTGATATCATTTCTTTGTTTTGAAATACACTGGGAGTCAAAAAAGGATTTCTGTAAAGCAAAGGTTGAGCAATTTTCAAAATGTTACATTCAAGTTGGTGCTACTGTCAGAATTTGGCAGAAATTCAATATCAGCTTTCACTGTTACATGGCTGACACCCAGCTCTACCTTACCAGTAAACCCACTTCCAATCTCCCACCTTCCTCCCTTACTGATTGCTTGACAGAAATAAAAACCTGGTTTTCTTCAAATTTCCTTAAATTGAACAGTGATAAAACGGAAGTCCCCCTAATTGGTACTACATCAACATTATCCAAAACTGACAATATCTCTATTGATATTAATAATTGCTCTGTTTCTCCATCTCCGCAGGTTAAGAGTCTGGGTGTCATCCTCAACAGTACTCTTTCTTTTCAATCCCATATCAATAACATTACCCGGTCTGCATATTTTCATTGTCACGCGCACTCCACTGCGCGGCCGGTAATCGGAATGGGACGCGGCCGGTCGCGGTTCAAAGGGTATTTAAGGATTCACTTCCTCACGGCGCGTCGCTCTGCCATTAGAGTCCACCTGGCCCTTTTCCGATTCTCATCGGCATCAACTGTGAGTACTCCAGTTATTGGGTTCATCTCTTTGTTAGAGTGTGTGTCACTAGAACGCGGATTATTGTGGTAATCCTTACTCTTCGCGTAAGAGAGTTCTTATATCAACTCACGTGGCTTTCCTGCCTACTCGCGCTCTCAGCCGCGTTTGGGCTAACCAGCACGCTACAAGGGCTAAAGAGTAGCAATTCGTTACATCCTAACCAGATCACTGTCGAATTGTGAAAGTGTGGCATTCGGTTCATATCCTAATCAGATCCCTGTCCAAATCGGAGAGCATTCCTACAGCCGCCTAACCCGGCCGCTGGAAGTTTGCTCGCGTCTGCCTTTCTCGTCAAATCCTTGCCAGATCCCTGAGGAACCTGACATTCATCTTCGTAATATCAACCGTCTCCGTCCCTCTCTTACTCCTCATACTGCTGCTATTCTCGTTCACAGTCTTGTCACCTCTCGCTTGGATTACTGTAACTCCCTCCTCTTTGGTCTCCCTCACAAAACTCTCCAGAAGCTTCAACTGGTCCAGAATTCAGCAGCACTCCCGTTTTGCAGCAGCTCCACTGGCTGCCGGTTAAGTTTCACATTGAATTCAAAATTATTCTGTTAACCTTCAAGGCCATTCACAACCTCCATATCTGTCTAACCTCCTTCATGTTGCCAATCCCTCCTGTACCCTCAGATCATCTTCTTCTATCCATTTGACTGTCCCCTCTGCCCGTCTTATCACTATGGGGAGCAGAGCTTTCCGGCTTTGGAACTCGCTACCACCCGAGCTCAGAAACATTAATTCATTCTCACTCTTTAAATCCGCACTCAAAACCCATCTGTTCAGGCTTGCGTTCTCTCTTTGATTATTTGCACTGTTTAAATTGAATCTTTTTCTTAATTTTGTGTATTTATGGTTTCATTGTCTGTTGCACTTTTGTTTTATTGTACGGTGTCCTTGTGTAATAGAAAGGCGCCTATAAATAAAATAAAGTAAAAATATATTATTTAATTTGATTTAAATTGTGATTAAATTATCACAATGATATTTTTGTATTAGGGCTGGGTATCGCTGCTGATTTCCTGAATCGATTCGATTCCGATTCACAAGGTCATGATCCAATTCAGTTCTCAATTCGATTCGATTCGATTTGATATCGATTTATTTAGAGATTTTTTTGCGTCAATACTAGTTTTGCTTGGTTATAAAATAACTTGTTTTAAAACCCAAGTGTTGCCAAACATCGGCCTTTAGGCCAGACGGTGATTTGAGCGGAGCAGCTTCAGCCATGGCTCTATTTGGTTTGGGTTTCGCCGGTCTCACGTTTTTATAGCTCTCCTTGCGAGGTCGCGAGAAGTAGTGCATAGCCGCAGGAAAAGATCGATCCGCGAATTTTTTATCGATATCGTAGTTTTCGAACGAGAATCGATATTGATTTTTTGAACTCAGCCCTATTTTATATTAATAATTCCCAGGATAGGCTCTGGTCCCCTCGCGACCACGGTTGGGATTAAGCGATTGGGATAACGAACGAATGAATGAATGACTTTAACGAATGAACTTTAACAATGAACAATACAATGTCAATTCTTGGCTAAATGCAATCACAATTAGCTGTTTTTGAAAGTGATTATTTGTCATTGTGAGCACACCATACCACAACACAACACACAATGCACCACAATGAGACGTGACCTCTGCATTTGACCCATCTATGACGCAGAAGTGGGCAGCTGGCATGGGCAGCACACACGGAGCAGTGCTTGGGGACGGTACCTCACTCACGTGTACCTCAGTGGTAACAGGATTGTGGTGACAGCAACCTTCCAGTCACAGGGCAAACGGCCTAACTGTTATGCCACCAACTGCTATTAAAAGTAACACAGAATGTTCAAATGCATTTTTGCACGGACAATATGATCATTTGTTGCCAAAAGTAATTCTAAACAGAACAGTTGACGAATTTTGAAAATTTACTGGCAAAGGAGTAGAGGTCCCTTTCATTTTTACAATTATTTAAATTGATCCCTTAAAAATACTGGGACAACAATATACACACGATTATCAAAATTATCAAAATAATTCATGTGCCGAATCAAATTTCCAGTGCAGCCAATGAACAACAAGGACATTTGAGTGGAAACTGGAGAGAATGGCAGCAGATGGTCTGTTCGGCGTTTGGAGTAAATGGTGCGTCGACTCCATATAGTGTGGAACCGGCGAGGTTCGGAATACTGATGCCCAACTGATGCGACTCAAACGACCGCCCTCTCCCTCAACCCCACACAAACAGTTTACAGTGCAAAAAAAAAAGCTTCTCAAATTCACTCAGTGTCTCCAGTGAGACAACAATTCCCACTCTCCTCTCCTGCTCTGATAGACCCGTCCACCCACAAATACCTCGCTCCCTCCTTGAAGTGCTTAGGGCTTATAATATGCCCCATAACACAGGGTATCTTTATTTACACAGGGGCCATTACAGTTGTTTATGGGCTGCGCTGCTGCTGGCTGGAGATAGTTGGGGATGGCTGATGTGGGCTGTGCAGAGATAATAGCTGCTCCTACATCCCATCTGCTTTATCAGAATAGTGTAGTATAAGCCAGAAAGGCAGGGAAAAGCGTTTCCACGGAGCACTAAAATGATGCTTAGAAATGTCAGCACAACCCAGGATTTTCAGTCATAGTCTGTGAGGGTCTATTGTGTGTCAAGACTGGAGGAAAATGAAACCCTGCAAGATGTTTTGAGAAAAATTGGACAATTCAGAAACACCCAGACGTCTGGTGTGTAGCAGACGCATAATAACATTTTATTTAGTCTTGAGTAGGGCTTCAATGATTACTATTCCAAAATTCCTTGACCGAATTTTTGTGAAACAAATCAAAATACATACCGAAATCATATTAAATTACTGCCCTACATGAGAGTGATTTATATCACCTTTAAAATCGGCTGGGAAATTTTCTCGAGGCTGCGTTACAGTTCACTTCAGCTCCAAAGTGAAGACCCATCAGGGCAGGGGTTAAATAGCTGGGAATTCATCTGCTTCTAGAACTCAAGAAGGATTTCGGATACAAGTCTTCAAGACGTGAACGGTTCTGCATCAGTGCAGTGGCAGACCATAATCGTCTATATCATAATGACACTGCTTGGTGATTTTCTGGTTGCAGCATAAAAAAGCTAGTTTAAAAGAACATCCAGGTAGTAACTACGGCTGCCCGATCTGCGATCCACGCCCAATCTGCGTGCAGTGTGAAGTAATATAGAAACATGGATGATATGCATTGTGATGCATCGAGATATCTCATCAAATCGTATAATTGACATGATAATCGTAATTTAATCGAATAATAAGACCAGTGAAAGTTATAAAGTCATTGTGAACACAGCACAGCACACAGTGCACCACAACGAGATGTGACCTCTGCATTTAACCCATCCATGAAGGAGCAGTGGGCAGCTAACAAGCGCCCGGGGAGCAGTGCTTGGGGACGGTACCTTGCTTATGAGCACCTCACTGGTAACTTTACCAGCCCTGGATTCGAATCTACGACGTTCTGATCACGGGGCGAACACACCTACCATTACGCCACCAACATAGCGTACCAATTAGGAAGTTGCTTCTGTAATTGGAGGTTCACAGGTTCAAATGCCAGACCAGTAAAGGTACCACAGAGGTACCTGCGAGCAAGGTACGGGTGCCGGGTGCTGTCCATGCCAGCTGCCCACTGTTCTTACATGGATAGGTGAAAGTGAATGATTATTTGTCATTGTGAACACACCACAGAACAGTATGACCTATGAAATATGAAATATGACCTCAGCATTTGACCCATCCGTTGAGGAGCAGTAGGCAGCTATCACGTGCTGACGTGGTGTGTTCACAATGACAAATAACCACTCTTTCGCTCACTTTTCACTTTGACCTAAAGAAGTCCAGGTGCGTTCAATTAAAGCCCTCAAGACTAACGCTCCATGAATGACTTAGAACCTACATAGAAAGATTTTTATTTTATTTATTTATTTTTTAATTTATTAACTCAAGGCAAAGCTGTTTATTCCCTGTTTAAGACATCATTTGTACAAATGCCCGTTGATTATTGCTGAACACCCGAGGTTTAATTCCCTCATTTCTCCCTGTTCGTCTTCCTCGTAATCACTGCACTACAAACCTAGTTTAAGTGTCTTTAAATTTCTCGAAAGGGGCTTTTTAATCAACCTTGCAGTGAAACATGTGATTTAGTTCCTTCCTGAGATAGAGAACGCTTATTAATAACAGAGGCGGAGCTCTGCAAGAGTGCAATGAAAAACTTGCAGACGTGAACCCCTTGGAGAACCGAATCCCCCAGTATTTACTCGCTTGAAGGAAAAAGAAACGTGGGTGGAAGCAAAACAAGAAAATATCAGGTCACGGAGGAGCGTCAGTGTTTTTACGCCTCTGTTTAAGTGCGTACACGTGTGTGTGTGTGTGTGTGTGTTCGCCTGTCGATATTTCATGAATATTTCATACGGATTTTAACGTATGAGACGTCCCGTTTCATAAGCATGTGAATGCACATCTTACGTAAACACCTCACTAGCATAAACACAGCACATGAGGCAGAGCATGTACAGCCCCGAACAGATGCTAACACTGTGAATAAATCATTTTCCGCCGTATGCTGTGATGAATGACAGCCAAACGTTTGTGTGAGACGTAGTGTGACTGTCGTGATGGTGCACTCCAGCCAGCAGGTGGAGCCCTGATGCAGCGCTGCTTGGAAAAAAATGCAAAACTCTCCTCAGACACTCATCACAATAACAACATAAGCACAACAAATACAGATTTCTATACTGGAAATATAGTCACTTTTTCTTGTTGCTTGTTACTGTGTCGGCGAAACAAGCCCAGGACATTATGTGCTGCTCAAGATAAAAGTCTGAGTATGATGTACTTTGAGGAATTAATAAAAATCCAACCCTGTGGTAATGATTCAATGCATCGAATAATGATTTGAGCACATGACAGTACGAGATTAATGATGGTCTTCAGTCATACCCATACAACGCAGGATTTAACACTGTCAAAGACTGTATACATACCAAAAATGATATTATTATAAAAAATAATATATGATTGAAATTATGCAAATTATATAATTTTTACGATAATACAATCTAATACAATTTAGGGTTCAAATTCTGCCCCCCAGCACTACCACTGTTGGGTCCCTGAGCATGACCCTTAACCCCAAGTTGTTCTGAGGGAGACTATCCCGAAAATCAGGAAATGGAAAGTTGCTCTGAACAAGAGCGTCTGCTAAATGCTGTAAATATGTGTAAATAATTGACATGATTTACAGTCTTTAGCAGATCTCTTCCATTCCCTAATTACAGGGGTTAAGGGTCATGCATTTAGGGGGCAAAGCATGTTTTAAGGTCCATTCTTTTTCAAGGTCACTAAGAGAAGGTTTCAGTCACTGCATCACCCATGTCAGGAATTTAATAATGGACAATTACTGGACATAAAAGAATCACTGTGTTAATCGTTTCAGAGTATATTTTCATACTTGTTTTACTTTAAATGCCTTTCCCCCGGTGGGCTCGGCAATGGGGGAATCCAATTTGCTTAGAACTGCCACAAGTAGCGGACAATATTTTAAAGTGATGTATCGCTTGTGCGTAACATGCGACACTCGCCTTGGGACCCAGAGGTTGTGGGTTTGAATCCGACCTCTGGCGTTACCAACCTTGGGTCCCTTAACCCTAAGTTGCTCTCAGGGGAACTGCCCCTGAAATTAGGAAGTGTAAGTCGGTGTGGATAAGAGCATCTGCTAAATGCTGTAAATGTGAATGTAAAATGCTTCTTCAATATTCCTACGTACAGTACATGCTGCATACAGGATGTCGTGTTCCAGGAAACTTGAATTCCCAAAGATTCACCTTGCAGAGCCCACAGGGAACAGAAGACCTTTTCATTCACTCATTATCCAAGCCGCTTAATCCCATCTGGGGTCGCAGGGGACCGGAGCCCATCCCGGGAGTTTACGGGCGCAAGGCGGGGAACAACCCTGGGCATGCGCCAACACACCGCAGGGCACACTCACACAATCACACACTACAGGGGCCAATTTACAGTCGCCAGTTAACCTATAATGCATGCCTGTGGACTGTGGGAGGAAACCGGAGCACCTGGAGGAAACCCACGCGAACACAGGGAGAGCATGCAAACTCCACACAGAAGGGCCCTACGGCCGTCCCCAGGGTTCGAACCCAGGACCTTGTCGCTGTCAGGCGGCAGCGCTAACCACTGCGCCACTGTGCCGCCCCTAACCGAAGACCTGTCCAGTTAAACTGGAAGAATATGTATATATATATACACACACAATGGATGACAGTGTAGCTGACACCTAAGGTAGCTCTAGTTGTCTAGAAAATGTTTGCATTTACAGCATTTAGCAGGCGCTCTTATCCAGAGCGACTTACATGTAATAATTTCAGGGACAGTTCCCCTGAGAGCAACTTAGGGTTAAGGGTCTTGCTCAGGCACCCAATGTTGTTAACACCAGAGGTTGGATTCAAACCCACAACCTCTTGGTCCAAAGGCGAGTGTCCTACCACTAGGCCACCAACACCCTCTATTATATTTGCTATTATATTTTTGACATGGGTGGCATGGCGACTGCAGCAGAATCTGATTCAGTCGCTGAAGAGGTGTTGAAGGTCCAAGTGTTCGAAAGGAGGCCTCAAATTACCCGAAAACTGAAAGGTTCCTTTTTCTCTCTGCAGAGCAGCAGCATAAATACACAAGCTCCTGAAGAGAAAACATATGAGAGCTGTTCTGCTCCATCAGCAAGGCGAACCACACTAAATGACCTTTTGATAAACAGGATTTTTAATATAATTTATCCTTGTAGCTGCTAAATACTCTTATTATTAAAGGCGTGAAGAGGTCTACCTGCTATTTTACATTTTAACTGAAATAAGTAGGGATGCACCGATACCACTTTTTTACAAACCGATACGAGAACGAGTATTTTTATTTGTGTACTTGCCGATAACGAGTACCGATACCGATACTTCTTAGATTCTTAGATGTAGTTAATTGGGAGGCAGATTTTATTTTCTCCTTTGCAGATTATAATAAGGCTATAATAAGGCTAAATACCAAATCATTAACACAAAGCTATTCCACGCCAAAAATAAACAGATCTTTCTGGTTGTAACAAAAAAGTGTCATCACGTTAGACAAAATGTAAATATAAGCGGATAAATGAAATGAAATGTACTGCATAGTTAACACAGGCAACTTAAGAGTCAGGAAAACTTACTCTGTTGACACATTCAGGGCTCCAGACAACAGAAAGAAGTTAGGAGCCTGGCTTATATTTACATCATGACTAACGCTTCCTCGATTTTGATTGGCTAGCAAGAGAGAAGTGATGTTGACAAGCAAAGCACTGTTCCAGAAGTTGAATGGATTTCAACTTGAAGTACTCTGAGCGCTGCGGTTAAAAAAAAAAAAAAACCTGTCCACCAAACGCTTTTTTTGCGCTGAGAGTGGATCACAACTCACTTCCAAAGCACTTTCTCGCACTTGTTGTTGCTAAGTTACAAAAAGCGCCTTCTTTTGAGTTGGGAAGTTTAGATGCTGCTATTCGGCTTCATCGTAACGTGATCTTCTTTTACTGGCTATGGATACAGCAGGATTTTTACGTTTTATTTATTTATTTTCCCCGTAGAGTACGTAGTCACGACGGCCACCTTAACTATAATGCGTTGCGGGAAACGCTGGGGCTGAGACTATCTGCGCATTATTAAAAGCCGTTTCTTGCTTCTTTAAAAAAAAAATTTCCATGGATTGAGAGAGACGGTTGCCATTGGTAACTGGAAAGAACAAACTAGTTGGGAAAAAAATCCAGTCACACTGGCGAACATCGTAGTCGTCATCTGGACCCCTGGATTTCACACGAGTTTGTGGGCAGGACCTCTGAACCTAAGTTTCTGGATCGTTGTCTCCCCCTAGACATCGAAGTCAGGTAGGACAACAAATTACATCCGTGAACTATGACGTTTGTTGTAGTGAAATATCATTGTGTGGTATCGCTGCGTGGTATCGGCAATTTATTTACAAGTACGAGTACGAGTATATTAATGAAGTATCGGCCCGATACCCGATGCTGGTATCGGTATCGGTGCAACCCTAGAAATAAGTGTTATGAATAAGAAGATATTTAGGTTAGAACATGGGCTTATTCTGCATTGATTAATGGTGGCAGTAATATACTTAAAATAATTAGGGTTCATGTGTCAACAACCCCAGTGCTCAGAAAGACTCACAGACACTTCCACCATTAACCCGCATTATTTTAAATATGCCTCTTCATGCTGAAAATGCCTGACGGAACAGATTAGTGTAATGTGATGAGTCTAGGTGCAGTTCACCCTCCTCGCCACTAGAGACTCTCATAATCAAATGAACGGCAGGATTATCAGCTTGCGGCTGGCTAACATATTTAAGAACAGTTTCATGCTACCTTTTTGTATCCCGAGCTGTGCTTGTTTCTGCCTGTATTTTTTGGACCTCAGTAGGATTTTAGGCTATTTTTAGCCAGTTCTCAAACCTTAGATTTGCCAAAATTGCTTCATAGAGATGGAATAAATGAAGACAGGCCCAAGCGGTTCGGTAAAATCCTTCCACGAGTCGGATCCTTCTCTGATTGGTTGACACGTCTGCCATTGTCTGATTGTTTTATTTCAAATGGGCATTTGAATGTGCTGCAAATGGCACGCAGCGCACCGCTGTGTTGTTCTTCTCAACTGCGAAATGTAAAGGTAGGCGTAGGGCGTACTCCCCGTGATCAGAGGTTTCACAGGTTGGAATCCAGGGCCAATAACGTTACCACTGAGGTGCTCATGAGCAAGGTGCCTTCCCCAAGCACTGCTTGTTAGCTGCCCACTGCTCCTTCACGGATGGGTTAAATGCAGACGTCACATTTGGTTGTGGTGCACTGTGTGCTGTGCTGTGGTGTGTTCACAGTGACAAATAATCGCTCATTTTCACTTAATAGCCTTCATGGTAAGTTTATCACCCAGCCAGATTTTGTTTGTAGATGTAAGGCGTTTCTAGATTATCTTAAATCTGGTCTAAACATGGCAACCACGTCGTTCAAACCAAGTGCCTCAGATCCTAGAATCGCCCCTGTTGCCTGTTCTTTGGATTACGAGTTTGGATCATGTTCAGTGTTCCATCCAAACACTGAGATTCATTGAAGACTGTGTCTTGCCTTCCGGAGTGATTTTTTGTTCGTCAAATTAACATATTAAATAGTAATATCTCTTTTTTTGGAAAATTGTTTGGAATAATAGACTAAATCATAAACAATTACGGACCCATAAAATAAGCAGTGGCATCTCTAGTATGAAGAGTGTTATTACTGGTTCCGCTGACTTGTGCGTCATAAATTTGCCAACTTTGCCAACAACCCAGTACAATAGATGGCTCAGCTGCTGATTCTCCGACCGTCTCATGTTTCATATCTGACAGCTGACGTACAAGGCGACCTGCTTTATTGCCGTTTAAACAGCAGCAGCGCTTCTCACCTTTCACCGAAGGCATATACGGCTTTCCGTTGGGGTATTTTTATAACACGGTCAGTCTGCAAGTCTGTTCATGTCACTTACAGTAATAGAGAACGCTCGAGGAGCCTGAGCACAACAGGACAGGGGCGTTACTGCAAATATGAATGCGTCCTGTGAATCGAGGATCTGAATAAACAAAGGCCCTCGAGGAGCAAATAAACAGCTGATAATGTGTTGTCCACTGGTGTCTGTCAACCTTTAGGCCTCACTATTTCCCACCGACAATAAGGCCAGTCACGAGTCGCGACGCTCCAGGGACAATGAGGCGCTCTCAGGCTCTCAGACTCGCTTCTACAGAGTAAAGCTTTCAAAGAACTTAGTGGAGGTTCTTGTGCCACGTCACGCTGCCTGTTTTTTCGGTCTTATTGTATTTTTCCCCTCACAGACACAGGCGAGGCCAGACTCCACCGACTAAAGCCATTAAAAAGCCTCTCGGTTCGTGCTAAGAAAACAGTCACTGTGTGTTTAAGTCATTTATGCACCACAGAAGCGGGAGCCTGATTGCTTTTAGAGAAAACAAAAGAACGTTAGAGAGCAGAGTTGCTGTAATTAACTGCTCTTGTCCCCTGAAATATAAAGCTAGATGGAGACAGATTAAGCGAAGGGATACGGAATGTAGAGCTGGACGATAAAACAATCTCGACCATTTACAGGAGCTTTTTGCTTTTTTGATGACAATGACACACTCACATTTTATATTTCGACAAAACAGCAAAACAGTGCTGGTCAAGTAAGAACGTGTACCGTTGAAACAGCAGCCAGCCGATGGTGTACGTTGCAGTTATGTAGGTAGAAGTTATCACAAAGTGATTTGGGCGTGAGACAAAATTTCTGCTGTCATGATCTAAAATTTGATCTTCATAGGCGTTTGCTGAGTAAATTTATTCTGAGTCACATTTAATTTGAGTGAATTAGTAACATGCATGGTCAGTGTAAACTTCAAGATCCTTACAAAAACAAAATGTTTGAGGAAGGTTTGCAGCCAACTTGCGGCTATGTTTTAGCAAACGGAGATGTCCGCCAGAAAATCTTTGCCACGAGTTTGCCATTGTCAGCTACTAGTGGCAATGTTCTGGTAACAATGACAAATGACCTCTAGTGGTAAATGTATTTGTCAGTGATTTCCCAAAGCAATTTAACAGTAATGACAAACTTGTAGTGAATTTTTGGTGACAAATTTGCCAGATGTTCCACAAAGTTTGCCATGAGTGATCAAGTGAGTAGGTGTAACAAGTTTGCCACAAACCTAATTTGCATGTGAAAATATGACCTTGCTGCAAATTTGTGGCAACATTGCCAAACTTTAACCGCAGACGCCTACAATTTTTGTAAGAGGAATGCGAAATTCTATACATATACAATAAAACCTCGCGCATTACATCCTTTCGACATTTGAAAGTCACAGTTCAAAGCATTGTGTCTTTTTCAAAGTTACATCACTAATTCTAAAACAATAAAATTCTATAAACATCACTAAGTCGTTTTATTCAGACGTATGCCATTTAAAAACAAGTGCATAAAAATGTAAATAACCAATGACAGGCCTAATATATCATTAAATTAAATGTATACTACATAAAATACTGTAAAAAGTACATATACGAATGATTCCCGCGTTCCGATGGTTGGCTCTTTCGATCTTACGATGACGACAGCGATGCGACTGAATAATACAAGTATTTTAAGTCTCGCGAAGTCTAACCTAGCAGCGTACTGTATGTGATCTGATATGCTGGGACGCTGCCGGGACGAACACGCTTTGTGAGATGCCTCACTCTCGCCAGCGATCTGAGCACTTCTGCATCAGTCGGGGACTAACTGTGCACTTTTTTTGAACAGAAGGCTATGAATTCTGTCAAAAAGTAGGAAAATGGTTTCATTACTGAATGACTTGTTATATTTCAATGTGACGGCGCTATTAAAGACGTTTTGGTACGTTTACGGGGGTCTAAGTCGCCTTTTTAGTTTTTTAGGGGATTTATTTGAGTAAAATCATTTTGCGAATTCAGTTGTGTGTTCAGGAACCAATCATCAACGTAAGGCGAGGTACTACTGTACTTACCTAAACCAGAGAGTTTTGAATAAATCGCCCAGCTCTGGCAGAACAATTTATATTATGTTTAAAATTAGAGCACAAAGCATAGAAGCTTATCTCCTTTTAGACTAATTCCTAGTTAGGCATAAAATTAAGAAGAAGATTTCGTTTTTTCATCACAGCAACTTCCTTTTCCTGATTACAACCCCTTGGTCTGTAACGGGGAATTCTACCACTTGGTGGTCACCACCACCATTTGTGACTCTGCACGGCAAAACCAGTCGCTTGTCGCAAATTTTCAAAATTGAGTTATTATGTTTTCATGAAAGGGCATAAATCAACCTTCAAAACGATACCTACATCGAATGAATCAGACGACATATGACTGAGATATCAACATTCAAAGGAGTCGGGTTTCTCCTGTCACGCCAAGTGAGAAACGGAGAAATCTGCCTTTGAAGTTGACTATCGCCGTAGCACTCACAGACGCTTGGTGCGGTCGCGGCTACGTTTGCATTTACGGTAGCCTACGCTGCATTCACAGCCACACGGATAGCCTACCTGCGTTAGGTTAACTGAACTCGGGAGACGAAGATGGATTCCGGAGAAATATCTTCACGCTAGTCAACCAGTGGATTTACCGTAAATATTGAAGTAGAGCGGTCAAAACAGAAACTTTTAACATTCTGCTGGAATTGAATTCCTCACCTCAAGAAAGTCACGTTTTTAGGATGGAAAGGGTAAGTTTTTCAGCCAAATTTATTCACAACAGTACAGTATAGACCTTCCACTGTTTCAAAACACTAAAAACAAAAAATCCAAAATTTTACCCCACCCAACATAAACGCTCGTTTTTCTCAGAAACCTCTGTTGCGACAAGCGACTGGTTTTGCACGTGGAGTCACATTTGTACAAACATTTCTGCTTTTGAGCATGTGTACGCTAACGGTAGTCGTACCAAGTTCCACGCAAACTTGAAACGTTCTCACACGGTAAAGTCCTCACTGGATCATTATCTCCTTATCAAAGCGTGAGCAAGTCAAGCAACAAAGGCACCAGTTCAAAAGCTCTGCCTAATTGCTGTCGCCTTCAATATTTGTAACCACACAACTCAAATCACGTTAAACACCGGTGACACCGGTTCCACGCTGGATGGGACATGACGGAGTGAAAAAACTCACGTGACAACATTACGTTTCTATGGTAATGTCCACACTGCTTGGCAACAAACCCAAAGCTTGGCAATCAAACGAGAAAACGGCACACAATGTTTGTACTTCACTGACATTTCACACTGTTTATCTGGGGATGATGTACGCGTCTGTTAAAAGCCTTTATTAGTCTGTAGCTCTGGGATAGGGTGAGAAAAAGAAGCTATGATGCAATAAGCAGAGATGATGTAATGACTCGATCCAAATCGATCAGCGGTCATGATGCAAAACATAAGAAACATCACACACTCTTGTCTGATTTCTTGCGCTTTGAACTTCACAGGGCTGGTTAGGACAGATTTACACTCTTACAACTAATGTTGAACAGGAGCTAACTAAACAAAGTGAAAATGAGTGATTATTTGTCATTGTGAACACAGCACAGCACAGCACAGCACAGAGTGCACCACAAGGAAATGTGACCCATCCGTGAAGTCGCAGTTGGGCAGCTGACATGGACACCGCCTGGGGAGCAGTATTTAGGGATGCTACCTTGCCACCTTTACCACCCTAAAGCCCTAACTGTTACGCTATGGGTGTTGGTGGCCTAGTGGTAGGGCACTCGCCTTTGGATCAAGAGGTTGTGGGTTTGAATCTGACCGCTGGCGTTACCAACGTTGAGTCCCTGAGTAAGACCCTTAACCCTAAATTGCTCTCAGGGGAGCTGTCCCTAAAATTAGGAAATGTAAGTCGCTGTGGATAAGAATGTCTGCTAAATGCTGTAAATGTACCCACTACCACAGCAATTAATGCCTCTACAAAACTTAACTATTTCTTACAGTAGCTTATTGGTAGCAAAGTCACTTCCAAAAACGAGTCACTTTTCCAGTAACTTTGTGGCTTGAAAAGCTATAGTTTAAACAGCTTTCCCAACAGTAGATAGTCGTTAGATTAAGGCCTCGTTCACATGGACGTCTGAACCAGGCGTTTCTCTGGCGTTCGTACGTTCTGCTCATTGGAGCAAATCAAAGCGTCCACACCGGCGTTCAGCACCGGCGTTCGGCCGGCTGCACGTTCGGGTGGCGTCAAATAAACGCCGCATGCAACGTCTTCTTGGCGTGAAAATCTCGACGAACGCGGGGAAAACCACGCTATTGCGAAACGTCAATCGAACGCAGCTACAAAACGCAGCAAAAACGCGTATGGCATATTGGCGTTTGGACCAAGAGGTTGTGGGTTCAAATCCGACCTCTGGCGTTACCAACATTGGGTCCCTGAGCAAGACCCTTAGCCCTAAGTTGCTCTCAGGGGAACTGTCCCTGAAATTAGGAAATGTAAGTCGCTCTGGATAAGAGCATCTGCTAAATGCTGTCAATGTAAATGTTCAGAGGGCGTTCATTTCGCGTTCATAAACTTTTGCAACTGATCTGCTAAGTGAACGTAACATCAGCTTCTTATGTTCATCCACCTAATAACCAGCATTTTTCACTGGTATCAGTGGAACACAATGAATACGAACAATACGATCAAACCCTCCACCGTCAGTCGGAGACGGTTCCAGTTCTTTCTGATGAATAACCATTCTAGATATATTTAGGAGCTTTTGTTCAGACGAGCTCTCACAGAGCTGGCAAAGTGAGCTTGAATGTTCTTTACGAGTTAATAATCAGAACAGTGGGAACAGTGAACACAAAGCCGGGCGGCTGGGGTTATGTTTTTTATGAGCAGTTTCAGCGAGTGCTGTGTGAATCAACCGAGCATGCAGATGTATCTGCTGAGAGGATATTGCCTTCCTTTGAACAGATTATGGATAAAGATTGCTGTCCCATGCATTTCATATTTAACAGCTCTAATGCTTGCAAGCACAGCATAATATTACATATCAAATAGGATGACTATCAGTCCCACTATTTGTAAATCTATTAAAGGATGATTTTATGCAAAATTATATTAATGAAATTATATTTCATATATTAATTATATTAATATATGAAATGTATTGTCAAGTTGGACATGTGTGTGTTTGTGTATGTGTATGTGTGTGCAAAAGTCTTGAGCCAGACATATTTCTTTATATATGGCTTTAGAAGAGAGTTATGGTTATGGTTGTGTTACATTCCTGTGTGTGACACGCAGCTGGTAGGAGCAGCCGGTAATGTGATGGTTAAGGAGTTTACTCCGTCATAGGAAGGTCGCCCGTTCGAATCCCAGACCGGTAAAAGTAAGACTGAGGTGCTCGTGTGCAAGGTACCGTCCACACGCACTGCTCCACGGGCCCTACCCATATCAGATCCACACTGCTCCTTCAAGGATGGGAGAAATTCAGAGGTCACATTTTGTCGTGGTGAACTGTACGCTGTGCTGTGTTCATGATCAACAACAATAATACACTTTCATTCGTATTTACCCATAGGTTTGCAAATTGCAGTCAGTCCCTCCAGGATTTCGCCGGTCTTTTTTGAGATTGTTGCGGCTTAAAATGCCTGATTTTGCAGCAGCGTTTTTAGTCGTTTTGTTGCAGTAAAATTTGTCCCCCTTTATAATGATTCGTTAACAATGAATTAAAATTAAGGGAACAAAACTACTATTATTTTTCACTACCAGGCAAAAGTTTGGACACACCTTCCCATTCAATGTTTCTTCTTTATTTTCATTACTATTTACGTTGTAGATTCTCACTAACGGCATCAAAACTATGAATCAACTGTGTAAGGGCTATCTGACCAAGAAGGAGAGTGATGGAGTGCTGCGCCACATGGCCTGGCCTCCACGGTCACCTGACCAAACCCAATCGAGATGGTTAGGGATGCGATGGACCGCAGAGTGAAGGCAAAAGGGCCAACAAGTGCTCAGCGTCTGTGGGAACTCCTTCAAGACTGTTGGAAAACCATTTCAGGTGACTACCTCATGAAGCTCATCGAGAGAATGCCAAGAGTGTGCAAAGCAGTGATCAAAGCAAAGGGTGGTTATTTTCAAGAATCTAAGATATAAAACACGTTCTGGGTTATTTCACACGTTTTGTTTACTACAGAATTCCATATGTGTTCATTCATAGATTTCATGGCTTCAGTGAGAATCTACAATGTAAATAGTCATGATAATAAAGAATAAAACATTGAATGGGAAGGTGTGTCCAAACTTTTGACTGGTAGTGTATCACAGAACTACTTTATATATATATATATACACATACACAATTTGTACTGTGATATGTATGAATCTGTGACTGATTCTCATCCAGACAGATTTCTAATTTTAGAGCATAATAAGATCCTGTCCGAACCATCTGTTGCCATGTAAACAGGCCTAAAAGACAATAGGAAACGTATACTGAGTATTACCCAAAGTTCCCAGTCAAACAGAGTCTGGATGTGGTGAGACGGTCGGGCACAAACAGGATTCAGACTTCTGCACGACTTTTTGTTATTCCACGCCACGCTCACCATGGGCATAAGCCAAGAGTGACAGCTGACCTCTTTAGACAAGTCAGCTAAAAGAACTGTGACTAAGCACAGCAGGATTCAGTGAACTGCGACTTGATGGACCACTTGCCTTTTTAAAGGAACTATATTAAACCTGTACATTTGTAAACCTGACTGATCAGCCAGTCACGTGATATCCAGCGCTAATGTGCTCGTTTGTCAAACCAGCTCCCTTTCTGCGGCGCTCGTCATTAGAAGGTGAAAAAATATGGCGTTCCGTCCTCACTCGTGCGTTAAATTAACATTACGCAGGTTAAGTGGCCGAGCCGGCATCAATTAAAGAGATAAAATGATACCAAATGAATCTCCACCAGCTGCTGTCCTTGTGTCTGGTTCTCATTTGTAAAATATAAATGAATTTTTGGATATATGAGCTTACTGTAACAGGGTCTCGCTGGGGGGGGGGGGGGGGTGTTTACTAGGCCGGACAGGGGCTGTAGTGTTCACTAGTCGACTTGAGAGAGGGAGCGAGGGATCAAGCGATGGAGAGGTCGCTCACCCGTACACACATTTACGCAAGACCAGCTGGGTCACTAACACTGAAGCACCACTCAAACCTCTTGGAGAACAGACTGTGTGTTCAGTCGTCACCGTGTTGGCTTAAGCTTTATAACCCCGGGTCAAGGTCCCCTGCCTGTCTGAGACACAGCAGCAGTGTGTAGCGCCACGTCTGGGACGTCAATATTTGTAAGAACGAGACAAGAGCTGCACGATACTGGAAAAAAAATAGCAATTTTTAAGGTACAACTGAGTAATATATTGCAAATGTACAAGTTTCACAGAAAATCTGTAAAATATTGCAGCTTAAAATGCTATTATTAAAATGCCGTGATATATAGTTTTTCCGTCATATTTCACAAACTGTAAAAAGAGATTTTAAGTTGCAACATGTTTCGCAGAAAACTGTATTGCATTATGAAGCAAAGTCATATATTTTAAGGAGAACTCTACCACGCTTGAACCAATATTCTACTGTTAGAGGTCTTTGAGTGCTGGCAAAAAATGAAACAAATCGGTGCTACCTTGATGGCGATATCGCGGTAGCAGCGAGGCCGGCCAGGCAGCGTGAAAGCAAAGTGATTGGGGCGGATTTCTAACATCAAAGTTAATGGCATTTTTGTGCCGCTAATGAGGCTGTACATGTCTTTCTTAATCCCGTGCAAAACAGCCAGGAGCCTTACAAACATAACACTACACCTGTTTTAACTCAGCAGTGGTAAAGAAACGGTATAAAACAAGCGTTTAAGCAGGCTGTTACATACAAACGAGTTAACTGTCGAACTCGTTTCTATTCCCATTTACGGATAAAATATAAACGGGAATAGAAACGAGTTCGACAATCGACTCTTTTGGACTTTCACCAACGCGGCGGAAATCGACAACGGTATTTGACAGTGTTTTTCTCTGTAATGTATATCACAAAAAAGTTTTTTAAGAAATCTGCATTTTGAGATGCAATATGTTTCACAGAAAACTATATTTCAACTAACAGTCTTTGTGAAAGTCATATATTTTAAAGTGATTTTTTCTTTCTATACATCGCAACTTATATAAAATTAATATTTTCAACCAGTTGACTTGAATAGCTCTATTTGAAAATGCTTCTAATTTCTTCAATTATTTAGGTGATCAAGGAGAGGAGTACATCTGAACAGAAAAACAGTAAGGATTAATTAAGCAATACTTCATTAAAATTTAAAAAACGGTAATAATTACGGTAAGTTTAAGTGCAAATCATCCACTTCAAAGACTCCTCTGGTAGATTCAGCAGCGTTTTTGATGAAGTTTGACATCATTTGACGACGACGCAACAATATGCAGAAGTTACCCAGGCTTTTCTATGGTGTTCTGAGGTGCGGGCAACACGATGGTGAAATATTAAAGTGGGTGATGTTGCTTCTGCACCTCTGGCTTTAATTACAAGCCCTCTGGTGGATAAGCACAGTGCCGGGGCACCATTATACACAACCACAGAGCACCGGTCCGTCACACTTCAGTACTGTCATCCCACTCCGAGTAACAGCGGCTTCTGTGCATGCGAAAAGCAATTTCATCTATAATTTACAGATCCGCTCCCAGAAGTGCGTTGTGGACTTTCACATGATGGTGATGTTAAGAATAACTCTTCGAGAACAGCAAATGCCTCTCGAATCTACAAAGCTGAGCAGCGTGGACTCGTATGATTTTGTTAGGGCTTTTTGCCCAAAACGAGTTACAACTAGAGCTGGGCGATTTGACCTCAAATCAATATCACCATTAATTGAACATCTTACCCTTATGATGATTAATGATTGCGATTATGATTAGCTTTTATACCTTCATAGTTCACTGTCAGTGTTTGTACTGTAAATATGCTAAACTATAAATATACATTTTCTATATTTGATATTTATGAAAGAGAGCATTTCTGTTATTTTAAAATAACTGAAAGACCACACACACGAATAGACCTATAGTTGACTAGACACAGTATTTTTTTAGGGATTGTTACATGAAAAGCACACTGGAAAAAGTATTAACAGCACGGGCAAGTTAACGTCAATAATAAGGTTTTGAATGTAAGTTCTGATCAATATTGGTGCAGCTGGTGGTGTAATGGTAGGGTGTTCGCCGCGTGATCAGAAGGTCGCAGGTTTGAATCCAGGGACGGTAAAGTTACCACTGAGGTACTCAACAGTGTTGTGCAAGTTACTTGCAAAGTGTAATACGCTATACATTACTTGTTAATGGTATTCAAATGTAATCCGCTACCTTACAATATTACTGTCGCAGAACTGTAATCGTTACATGACTTCTGTAACTTTTCAGTTACTTTCACCAAAATAACTGAAGATATAACGTGACACTCTAATATGAGAGAAAATATTGCAGATCATTCCCGAGGTTCAAGTGGCATGGTGGCAGACCGTGTGAAACTTAATTTCTGCTGCTTTGGCTGATCACTCTCGTCGCCTGTTTTCTCTCTCTTCTCAGTCAGCTGAGTGTTCGCATGGCAGTGCTCGAGGTGTTTTTTTCAAGTTGCTAGTGCTATTTCTCGACGTCAATAGTTCTTTAGGGTTTGGGCAAAGATTGCACTTGACTAAAACATTCTTTTTGTCCTTATCCCTGACGAACTCAAAGGAATGCACAAACGTCTACCTCGCAAAAGTACTGTCTTCTGCCATCCCACCGGAGAAGCAAGCCTTATGTGATGCATTGTGCAAGGGGCTCAACTAACCACCAACAGAAAATACAACACTCACGCATTTTTCTAATCACAGATAATTAATATGAGGTCTCGCAGTCTTGCTGTTTTTAAACAAATACATTTTTGGTTAAAAGTGCTATGTAACGCACACGTTACTGAACATGTACCGAGTAAAATATTACTGAAAATTGATAAGTAGTGTCTTACATTACTACGTTACAGCAAAAAGTAGTCCGTTACTGTAACTCGTTATTTTTGTAATGCGTTACTCCCAACACTGGTCCCCAAGCACTGCTCCCCGGGCGCTTGTTAGCTGCCCACTGCTCCTTCACGGATGGGTTAGATGCAGAGGTCACATTTCGTCACATTTCGTTGTGGTGCACTGTCTGCTGTGCTGTGGTGTGTTCACAATGACAAATAATCACTCACTTATTCCATGCCCTAGATATAAAGAGGAAAAAATATTCCCCAAAAGTTGTTTTCTCCAGGACTTCATATGTTGAAGTCTGTCATGACCTACAACTCTCTCCGCTCTAAAGTCTCTGCTATCAGTACAAACTGCAGATTAAATGGCCATTAGAGGCCAGGGCTGACCTTGTTCTGGGAGAGGCACACGGAGGCCCGAACGGTGATGTTTAGTGCCCGCAGAGCCCTTAACCTGCTTTATGTGGGCCACTGCAGCGAGCTCTTTGTGTCAACATAAAGCATTCATGAGGATGAAGATCCCTACTTGGGCTGCAGTCCTGACATTAATTAAATGCATTAAGTAGTGAGCTTCAACCTCGCTGAGGGGAAAATAATTAAGAGGGATTTGGATATGTCATCTTGGGGTTTGAAGATTGAAGAGATTACTGATGTCATGCATATTGTACACAGCCAGAGAGAAATGGAGTCAGGCCTAGAGCTGGGCAATAAATCCAAAATTAATCAAAAACCGACATTCAAAACATCTGATCAACTTTATATTGTCCATGAAGATTATTTCAATTATTTAAAAAAAAAATCTGTTAATACTTATTTTAAAATAGCTTTAATAGTTGTGTATAATTACAGCACAAACTAAAATTACCGTTCATTCAAGTAATCGTGAAATTGATTTGAGGGCATATCACCCAGCCCTAGTCATGCCCAGAATTTGAAGTTTCCTTGACCAAAAAAATCAGAAAGAATAAAGCAAACAATCTTTGAAATATCAATATTGGAATTTATTCTAATTTTCCACAATATGACACCAGAATATAGACTTAAAACTGGTTTTAACTTGTACACATTATATTAAATTTATGGTAGATTTTAGCCAATGTACCATATTTTTGTCAAGGTTTAGGATTGCCGTTTTAGTTCAAAGTACAACACGATCACAGTGTGATGATCTGATCTTAATTTACTGCCAGATCCTTGACAAAAACAGAACATCAAGATCGGAATGCCCTTGAAAAAATGCGGAAAATATGCAACAACATTTTTGCTATTGAGAACACCGTTCATTCAGTGATTCTCCATGTTAAGTAGCTATTGTAGGACTAAAAAGGAGAAAAAAAAAACCCCAATCTGATCTAAAGCTCTAAAATCTGATTTGAAATCTGTAAAATGTTACAAACACCACATGTAGCACAAACAAGATAAGGGATCACGTACTCCTGATTAAAACACAAACACACTGTTCTCATATTTCTGCAGCAAACAGGTTTTCTCATCTTGTTCTGAGAAACTGTCGGCTTACATGTCCTGAGTCTGTCTCTATTAAACAAGCTGAATATGAATGAATGGAAAGGAAGAAACAAGACAATTATCTCTGTATTTCTGGCTCTGTGCTCGCTGTCTGGAAAATGAGCCTGTATTTACACATAATGTCATAATGAGAATATTACATAAACAGGCTCCATCCATTTTTTGTCATTCAGAAAAGTACACAAAGAGAGACTGGAACAACAGGGAGGAAAATGAAAGAAAGCACTCAGCCGTTGTTTGTGATGTAACGACGGTGGCTTGCATTTTTAGCTAACAATGAATGGTGTTTATTGAGCACGATCCAGTGTCATCACATCAGAGGTCAGCGGTTGACCATGTACAGATATGTGACTCTGCACGGCAAAACCAGTCGCTTGTCGCAACGGAGGTTTCCGGAAAAAACACAGTTTATGTTGCGTGGAAGGTCTATACTGTGCTGTTGTGAATAGATTTCGCTGAAAAATCTCCCTTTTCCATCCTAAAAACGTGACTTTCTTGAGGTGAGGAATTGTTAAAAGTTTGTGTTTTGACCGCTCTACTTCAATATTTACGATAAATCCACTGGTTGACTAGCGTGAAGATATTTCTCCGGAATCCATCTCCGTCTCCCGAGTTCAGTTAACCTAACGCAGGTAGGCTATCCGTGTGGCTGTGAATGCAGCGTAGGCTACCGTAAATACAAACGTAGCCGCGACCGCACCAAGCGTCTGTGAGTGCTACATCGATAGTCAACTTCGACGGCAGATTTCTCCGTTTCTCAGTTGGCGTGACAGGAGAAACCCGACTCCTTTGAATGTTGATATCTCAGTCATATGTCGTCCGATTCATTCGATATAGGTATCATCTTGAAGGTTGATTTATGCCCTTTCATGAAAACATAATACCTCAATTTTGAAAATAGAAAATTTGCGGCAAGCGACTGGTTTGGCCGTGCAGAGTCACATTTGTTATGTCCTCACTGCCCAGCGGTTCTTTGAAATATATTTGTTCTTAAAACCCACTTACACAGTTTTATGAAGATTGCGGGGAGTTGATAGTGTAACGGTTAGGGAGTTGGCCCCTTGATCAGACGGTCGCCGGTTCAAGTTCCGGACCAGTAAAGGTACCACTGATGTACTGAGCAAGGCACCATACCTCCGCACTTCTGCCCACTGCTCCTTTACGAATGGGTCAAATGCAGAAGTCACATTTCGGTGTGCTGTGCTGCGCTGTGATGTGTAGACAATGACAAATAATTGCTTTAATTCACCTTCACCAATGTTTTCTTGCTTTACATTTGTTGTTAGGTAACAATACAATCTCTGAGTGCTGAAGAGCACATTTTACTGGAATATGTATTTGTGTAAAACATTAGCATATTGAGTTTTCTTCAGTTGTATACAATTGTATAATTTATCATAGCTTAAATGTAAACATTCATCATTCTAAAACAATCTTACCAACAATGTAAAAACACTTCATGAGTCCAACGTTCTTTTCTAAAGACGAAATTGGTGAATGAAGTGTATTTTTAGAAGATATTAAGTAACAAAGAAGAATGCAAAAACCTTGAGCGGTAGCGCACGATACAAAACATTTTCTCACATGAGTTCTAACACTAAATGAAAATACATAAACAGGATTTGACGTCACATGCGTGGACAGAGAAACACTGCAGAGCGTTAGAATAGTTGAACGCCTTCATTGCTAATTCTGCACAGAAAAACGTGGCATGACCCGAGAGTTCACATTGTCAACACACACAGTGAATGCGGCCACTCAGCGCAGGAAGGGAGGAGCGTGAAACGCATACTGATGCCTCTGTACAGTGAACACAGTAGACTGTACACACTTCAGCACTGATGAACAAATGCTTTGGTGTAAAGCTTGCCCCGGTCTCATGCTCATGTAGGCGCACTGCCCCATGCTCACAGCTCGACCCCAACGGGAGCAGTAACGACAAGTAGCGACGTTACTAACTTAACTACTTTTCTCAGTAGTAAAGCATGTACATTTTTACAGATTTTGTAGCATGGCAAAATGTTACACTGTTGCAAAAGACAATAAATATTTTGTGTTGTAACTGCTTGGAAGAAGCTAAATACAAGTAGCGATGCTACAAATGTAGCTACTTTTTCCAGTAACTTATCATTTAACTACTTTTAAAATGCTGTAGCTTTAAACGTAACTACTTATTTTTTCAAATAGTAATGTAGTTGTGGCCAAATGTTACATTATTACAAAAGAAAAAATATTTTGTGTATTTTTGGAGCGCTGCTGTTATCAGTCTTTGGGATGCGCTAACTACAAGTAGTAACGCTACTAAATTAACTACTGTTTCAGTAGCTCATAAGCCGTTAGGCTACTTTTAAAATGCTGTAGCTTCAAAAGTAAACTTTACAAACAGTGATGCGAAGTGGCAAAATGCTACACTGACCAAAAAAAAATTGTTAGTAAGTAGCAAAGCTACAAACGTAACTACTTTTTTCAGTAGCTCATCATTTAACTACTTTTAAAAAGCTGTAGCTTTAAAAGTAACATACTACTTCTTTTTTTTTTATAAGTAGTGATATAATGTTACATTTTTACAAAAAGTATTTAATAAAAAATATTTTGCATAGCTTTGGAGCACTGTTGTCAGGATCAGTGTTTGGGACTAGCTGACTACTACTAGTAGACGCTACTAACCTAACTACTTTTTTCAGTAGCTTATCAGTAGTTAAGCTACTTACTACTTGCTTAAAATGCTTTAAAAGTCACTTTTACAAATTGTAATGCAGAGTGCTACATTTACTAAATCAAAACATACATTTTGTAGAGTGCTGTTGTAGGCAGTGTTTGGGAGTAGCTAACTACAAGTTGTGACACTGATGCTACTACTAACTCCCTTTTTCAGTAGCTTATTAGTAGTTAAACTACTTTTAATAGTGATGTTAAAATGTTTAATTGTTACAAAACAATACTGATATTTTTCTCTCTTAAAGAGGTAAGTAGTTATTTTCAAGTACCAGGTGATTCTGATTGGTGCTGAATTGGCAGAAGTGGTATCTAACAGGCTTCTGTGCCCAAGCGACACACGCTGGTAGCATCCCAGCATGCTCTTGGCAGCTGCAAGTTGGAGTCAGAGGATGGAAACAAGAATCTGTAGCTATGAAACAGCTTGGATGGTTTTCCCCTGTAGCCTGTAGTGTAGCTAACTGCTATATAAAAACCGTAGCTTGACTTTTAACCTGAAGTAGCTTGTAGCTTAAAAAGCGGTCATTTAAAAGTAGCCCCACCACGGCTCAGCACCGAGTCGCAGAACGACTCACGTGACCCGGAGACACTTGGACAGCTGTCATGTCACACAAAAGGCACGAAGAATGACACTGGCATGTGCCGTGCTGACCAGATAACGCTGCGCGATGAGTCCGGCGTCATTTTTAGAATAGCTGAAGTGCAGCCGTCTGACTGTAGGTGAGTTATGTGGCTACAGAAGGTTAGCAGGAGCGTGAACTTATGGCGCCTCAACAGCTGTCAACAAGAAATATTCTTTACCTGCTGTGTGAGACAGTTACACAGGGCATTAGGTTAGTGGACACTGAAATTTTTTCCACAGTTTGGCTAGAAGCATGTAGGACTGGACTGGAGGTCATTGTTGCATCTAAAATTGGAAAAATAACAGATTTTAAGATGCTCCATGATGGTCACTTCCTGGTTTGATTCTGTTTAAACTGGTCAACTTGCTTAATGGATTCCATGATACTGCTCACTGTGTACTTAACTGTCAATATAACAAAATCTAATTTATGCCAACTTCTTTAAGGCAGCGTCATTTTCTTTTAACAGAACTTTTATGCTGACGTTCACTTGCAGGTTGATAGGTTACCGCACCTATTTTGTTAACTTTATTACTTTCAGATGTAAACCATTTAAAGGAACTTACAATTGTAGTGTCTACAGTCCTTCTGCCTGATCAAGGTAGAAAACCTTTGTTATGCAAACCAACTTAAAATGTGACCTGATCTGGCAAAATGAGTCACAGTGACCCAAAATTCAGGTTTTGGTATCATCGAAAAGATGAGAAAATAAGCTTTAAAATGATATCTTGGTCAAAGCTATATCTTAAACGGTTGTCACGTTACAATCGTTTGAATTATGGTATCGCAGCACCATTTTCCAACTGAAAAACCGAGAAAATCGCATTTAAAGTTTTTCGTCAGTTTTTTGTTGATATCTTTAACAATCCATAGCATCCAAAGAGATGCACCCAGTATTCAACAACAACATTTTGCTACAGGTATTTAGATACTTAAGAAAATACATTAAATCAGACTGAAGCTTCAATCATTTCAAAATATTTTTTAAATACTTATCAAATAAAGCGAAAACAGCATTTATTTTGGACATTCTTTTGTAAGATTTGAGAGCTGTAACTCAACTTAAATAGCCATTTAAGTACATTTTCACAATTATTTCCATGATGAAACTTTGGGAGATTCATTTTGAAGACCTTTTCTTTCATATAAGACCAAAAAAGAAAAATCGATATTTTTGATGTTTTCCAACATAATCGGCCCGTATCTAAATAAACAGAACGCCGACTTCTGACTCATTACGGCAGATCGGGTCACAAATCTTAATAAAATAAAATATTGACAGAACAATGCTGCATATTGCAATCATACTGTATATTAATGGTTGACCGTTTATCGGCTGGTTCGATTATCGGGGGCCAATACTAGGCATTTAGCCAATTATCGGTATCTGTGTTTAATTTTGACCCTCAGTGATATAAAGAAATTACAAGGTGCGCTACTGTGGCTCCACTGCCATCTCTTCTCTCTGTGTTGTTGGCTCTCGACTCACTACTTCATTTAATGTCCCATCCACAACACAACATTGGCTATATGTCACACGAGTAGTAACCAATCAACGCTGAAGCCTTGTTGTCACTCACACCACACTCACACACGAGCGCAGAGTGAAGCTCAGAGAAGGAGAAGAGCGGAGAAGAGAGGAGAGTTTCAGCTGAACTTGGTGTTTTTTTCATTTTTTGCGTATCAGTTCCCAATACCGTTTAACGCCCGCTATTTAAAATCAGTATCGATATCGGTCCTGAAAAACCAATATCGGTCGACCTCTACTGTATATACAAAAATATTAAAATAATGAATAGACTCATATAATGAAAAGGCATTCTTCTCATTAATATGATAAATAATATAGATTTCATTGGGGCAGTGCTAGTGTAACAGTTAAGGAGTTGGCTCTGTGATCAGAGGGTCGCTGCTTCGAATCAGACCGGTAATGGTACCACTGAGGTACTCATGAGAACTTAATGAAGACTAAATAACCAGTAAGAATTTTACAGTGTAGAAAAACCTGGAGACCGGCATTTCTCCGGTATTTGTGTCCTGTTTGCCAGTCTTCTCTTGCCTCCGTTATCTAACTCATGCTGCCCAAACACAGAAACATTTCCAAAGAGCCAATGAAGAATTTGCTGACTTTAAGAATGAGTGACTGGCTGATCTGGGTCCGAAACAACACGGCTTTTTTTCCACATGGCTGTTTCCGAACAAGGTCCACACACACAGCCAGGCTTTTGACAGCTGGCATTGTGGCACTCAGCACAGCGGACAAAGACACGGCATGAGTCAAGCAGTCAAGCAATGGCAGTCAAGCCTCTGGCCTAGCCTAGGTGGCGTGCTGGAGAGTGAGAGAGAGAGAGAGAGAGAGAGAGAGGACATGCATTAAAATTTTGGGACAAAGCTTCAGGCTGGGTACTAATTGCTCAAGTTTTACTTGAACAAGTTTTACTTTGTACTTTTGACGGACACCCCGCAACAGAAGGACAGGCAAGGTCTTGAACTCTGTATCAGTCACATTCATCTAAAATCCAACACGGATCTGATACGATTCAAGAAAGTTAGTTGAACACACAGCCCTATACAAAGTACACAGAGAGCTGAAATAAGCAACAATGATATGACAATTACACAAAGTGCAAAAAAATACCAGACAATGCTACCAGTGCAAAACGTTGTAGTTGCAAGATAGCTTCAAAATACAGAAAGACCATTAGCAGTGGTTAATAGGGGTGGGTATTGGCAAGGACCTCACGATACGATACGTATCACGATACGTGGGTCAAGATACGATTATATCACAATATACCGCGATACTATACATATATATTCTACTGTTCACTGAAAACGTAAAAACAGCTGAAATGCAAGTTGCTGTGTACGATCTGGGTGGTCTTAATCAATCACATTACATTAATAATTCAGCCAAAACAGAACTTTGAACTTGAACTTTGTCTCTGCATTTTAACACACTGAACTAGTGGACACCAAAAACGTTAAGATGAAGTGCATAAGATTGTAAATAAGAGATTAAAGTGCCCTGTCTGTTATCTGAGGCTGCTTGTGGTGCACGATTCTTCCCCTCGGAAATATCGATTTTTGGAGCTAGAAATCGATAGTATATCGTGAAAAAAAATATCGCGATATATTGATGTATCATTATAGTGAATTAGAGTGAATTAAAGTGAGTGATTATTTGTCATAACGAACACACCACCAAACAACACACAGTGCACCACAACGAAATGTGACCTCTGCATTTGACCCACCCGGGAAGAAGTATTTGGGGATGGTACCTTGCTCATGAGTACCTTGCTCACCTGTCCAGGACTTGAACCGATGACCCTCCGAACACGGGATCAACTCCCTAACCGTTACATTGCTTACAGTATGAAGTGTGCACATTATAAAGCAGTATAAAAGACAAGAGTTACACGAGGTAACTATGTAGCAGCCATGTAAGCAAGTACAAAGCTGAATAAAAGCAGATGAGGGCAGCACATTTGAGCTGAGACAGCTCTGGCGTCACTTCTGCTCTCGTCATGCCTCTCACCAAAAGGCTTTCTCTTATAATACCGCGTCCCAGAGTCTCTGTGGACGACACCTGACCCAACTGCATTTTCTCAAGTGAAGCATAGCATTCAACTCCCTCAAAAGCCAAAACGCCGCGTATCACATAAGGTCATGTCAACACCAATTTCCCGCCAGCAAATACATTTCCTCGTCCTCGCCAGCGATAAAATGCAATATTTTTTCCTTTCTGAGACGACATTTAGATATCACCCGTCGATTGCC
>JAVGVS010000036.1:1242683-1397683 GCA_032718565.1 Distichodus sexfasciatus | reverse complement strand
CTATTGAAAACGACAGATTTGACAGACATCATTTTACAAACGATTTTCATATTTACATCAATCCTTTGAACATTGCATCAAAAAGTAGCTTCCCCAACATCTGCTGTAATGTTCTTTTCTATCCCGATGTCGTACCGACGTGGAACACATCTTCTCAGCTCCCCTCTCTCTCTTTTTCCCTTTCCGCATCACACGTTTTGGTCCGGGTGCCGAACCCCACTCTTTTCTCCTCGAATCAAACCCGCCTTCCTTCCTGCCTCTCACCGGCAGGCTCTTTGTCCTTTTATCAGGGGAGAGTAGTGAGCAGCCAGATTTCCACAAGATGCCAAAGGCTGACCTCTGGAGATAATCCTTCCTCCCTGCTTTATCGGCCAAACCCACTGCACCACGCCTCGGCCGTCTCCGCCATCTCCAGGACAAACAACAAAGGATACATAGACCTCAAGCTGGGAAACAGCTGGGACATCAACACAACGTGTGTGTACCTGAAACATCATTGCCAGACTGACCCTTACATTGCAGGCGAGTCTAGTTTGATGGGTGAAGGATGTATTTAATAACGGCAGCCAGACAAACGAAGGCCGTGCTTTTAACAACTTTAGGACATACTGGTGGAACTCATAAACAAAACCACCACAGACACTAGTGCCTGTTTTCAAAAAGAAATTTTAAAGAGGGGGGTGGCATGGTGATGGTGGTTAGCGCTTGCCGCCACAGCGAGAAGGTCCTAAGAAGCTCCAGGTCTTTCCGTGGAGTCTGCCCGACCCTCCGTGTTCATATGGGTTTTCTGATATTCCCTTCCACAGTCCAAAAAGATTGCAGTTTAGTTTGATTGGATACTTTAAATTCACCCCAGTAGGTAGTGAATGTGAGTGTGGTGCCCTGTATGCGTTGACTACCAGGGTTGGCCCCCCACCTCGTGCCTGAAGTCCAGGGATAGGTTCCGGTCACTGCGACCCCCCTGGGGTTGAAACGGTTCAGATAATGACTAAATGAAATTTAAGAAAGAACCATTTTTGATAATTGTATGATTTGAAAAATCTCAGCTGATATTTGTTAACCTAATGGAAAAACATGCACAAACATAGATTTTCCCAAATTTACTGGTAGTTACTAAGGGTCTTCACCAAGATGCTGAAAAGTTTTCATATAAACTCCAAACAAAACATATTAGTTGTATAGAAAAGAGTCAAACGTATAGTATCTCATTCATTCATTCTCCGAATCACTTAGTATTTTAGCCGAAAATATTCATAGACAAGACAGACCTCCAAGATTTCGCTGGTCTTTGCATTGCTATGCCTGTACAGCCTGGTTTAAGGCAGCTTTACTAAAAAATTGCAAAGAAAGTTGGCGTCGCTTTGTTGCAATTAAGTTGCAGAAAAATCAATTATAATTATTCTTTAGCAATTAATTAAACAAATAACTTATCAGCCTGCCCAGGGTTGGTCCGCCTTGCTTCAAAAGTTCCTCCCGCTGAAAGGTTCGTCCCCCGCCAATTTGTGTTAAAGGCGGTTCAGATAATGAATGAATGAATGAATAATTGATCAAAACCACTATTATTTTAGTTAACCATTACACATTTAGTTTTACTTGCATGCAACTGTGGAGGAGCGAGATCACATTATCGCCCGCTTTTCCAAACGTAACAAGGAAGTGAGTTCACTGACGCCTTATGGAAATGACGGCGACAGGTCAAAAATTGTGAAAGGTGGCGTAATTGGTCAAAATCGCAAGGTTGGGATGACCAGGGGATGGGATGAATTTGTTCTAATAGCTGTGATGCATAAACATCATGAAATCCTAGCGGGTCTGAAAAGAGTCAGACATAGTTTTTACAGAAAATGCATAAAAGTCAAGTGTATAAAAACACAAAAGTCAACACTGGAGTTAGAGCAGGCCATCTCACGGACAAAATACGCAACACTAATTAATCGATACTAATTTATTACTAATTATCAAACAATAATATCGGCACACTGATTTATCGGTTAAGCACTTCCCAAGGAGCAGGGTTGCTGTTGGGTTAACACGGTCGTCATTTAAAAACTTTAAAACACCGCACTGGTAGGTTTTCCAAGCTGGTCTGGTACCAAAAAAGCTGCGTAAATACTGCCAAAAACAGTGTAAACTCGACTTAAGTAAACTGGGTCTTGATGCACATGCTTAAGCCCCTGACTAACTAAACCCACCCGTAGGGCCAGACTGGTTTTTTTTTTTTCCCCGAGTCACACTCACAGACAGTGTTCATTGACTTAGGTGTCTTCTTTCAGCGGCAGGAAATTTGCTCTTAAAGAATAAATGACCAACAGGCTCGGCCTGGACAGGAGCCGTGTCTGATCAAATTAAAGGGTGTTTACAAAGCTTTGTTAAAGCCCGATCCGCAGCTATTCATCCGTTTAGCACTTGACAAATATCCAAATGTTCCCGGAAGAATGATTACAACAAATCGGTCGATAGCAATCACGTCTCAAGTAAACTAAAGTGAGATTAACAAGCCAATAAACCCTGCTGTCCTGCCTTTTTTAGGACAAGGCATGCAGACTTACGGCTCAGGATACGGCCGGTCAATGTCTATTTTGGTTGTCGTTGAAATTCTGTTGATGCTTTTTATTCTGTCAATACTTTCCTCAGTGCTTACGACTTCGCCTCATGTCTGCCACTACATTCTGGTGTTTTCCAATTATTTAAAATCAGAAAAATATCCACTCTTTCATTAGAAAACATGTCCCTCTTCGACACTTACAGAGCTTTATCAAGGTAAAACGATCAATTAATCGTGATTTGAGGTAATGCCGCCAGTCCGGAAAGCCTCAACTCATGATCAAGTCAGAGCTCTAGCTGAAATTCAGCGTGAAAACTACGCGGGTGTACCTTCTGTCAAATAGTGTGATATGTATGTGCACTACCTAGTGCGAGAGAGTCGTTAAGCCCAACCCCTGGCTATTTCCTGCGATGCATACTACCGCATAGAAAAGTACGATAACAGCGCCTTACCTACCATACTATTAAGTGCGAAAGTATGCGGTTGTGTGAGCTCACATTCGTGAAGTGAGGCAAACACACGACTCCGTTGGTTGAACCAAGGCGACGCGCAGAGCTGAGCAGGAAAGCACGTTCCCTGCGCGCCCGAATTTGGCAATAAAAATAACTCTATACATTTCAAGACAAAACGTGTCGGCCGCATAAAAAAAATCCAACCTCAGACTCTGGCCATGCCTGGCACCAGCACTATCTTTCTGACGTACAATAAACGCGTCATAAAATATCAGCGGAAAATATTGGGCAAATCTGCGCATCGGTCCGATGCAATCATTGGCCGATTCCGACACGATTCCGATATTATTGTGCATGCCTACCGCTGAGAACCCTCGTTTATCGCTTGCCGCCAACGCGTTATAAACAGCTGAAAAAGTTTGCCAATTCATCAGAGCCTTCGCTGGCTCAGAGCAAGGAATGCAGGCAGGAAGCAGCTGTTACTTAGCTGTTGATCCAAAGAACACGAGCACACGTTCCTGCCGGTCTCTACGCCGGCCTTTTTGGAGGGAGGCGGTAATTACATGATAATATTTACACTCTATCGTGACGAACACCTTGGCCGTGACCGGTTAGAGAATATGAAAGAGGTTTGATTGAAGAGGCAGGACTAAGCGCCCGACTATATATAGAATCGGGAGGGGAGGGGGGAGGAAGTCAAATATGCAGAGAGCAAAGGTAATATTCAGCAATTATGCTGGAAAAGGGTGGAGGAAATAAGCCAGGTCTTATCTGGCGCTGGTGTTGGGTTTTTATCGCCCTTCCGCACGCACGACTGAAGCGCTTAAAGTCGAGCTTCCGATAGAGAAGACAGCTGGGCTGCCCACTGCTACTTCACCTATTTCTACTTTTTAAGACCCCAAAATACCGCTGTCAGATGGAAGGACAGCTCCAGTTTTATGGCGGGAAATAAGCGCAGAATGGTGGGCTGTTGCCTGTGGCCTGCCACGTAGCCGAAGTTCAGCCTGAAAACACTGAGTTCTACACATCGGACTCATTAAAGGGGCTGACATTTCTGCAAATGAGAGTATAAAGGGTTGTTCAAGATATACACACACACACGCATGCACACACAGGCACAAAACACGGCCAGGTCGCGCATATGTTTACAGTTTCTTTTTAATACCTAGTGTGCAACGGTTTTGGAAATCAGAAAGCAACGAAATGAATATGTGTGTGTTTCTCATTTTAAAAAATAGACCAAGACGCCGAGTCATGTTTTAAACCACTTTAGGTATTTTACGTAGGAAAACAATGCTGGTTTCTTTAGTGACCATAAAGCACTTTGCACGATGAATCAGATGCAAATTCTTTTCAAATACACAGCAAATAATCTGTCCATTATTGCAATGGTTCCCTAACGGTTTTACTGCTGAGGCCCTCCCTTGTTTGGAGCCTCTCTCACCGACGCTGAGGACCTCTTTCATCACTCGCTGTAACTCTTTCGTAGGGGTGTAAAGTTTTCACCGCAATATTCAAGATTCTTTATTTGTCACATGCAAGTTATACAAGTACAAAATGCGAATAAATAAATAAATAAATAAATTAATTAATATAATTAATCAATTGAAATAAAATTTAAAATTAAAAATAAAATATTCACAGTACAAATTTGAATTTGAATTTCCACGGCAAAACCAGTCGCTTGTCTAACGGAGGTTTCTGAGAAAACGAGCGCTTATAAGGGGTAAAATTTCGATTTTGGTTTTTATGTTTTTGAAACAGTGGAAGGTCTATACTGTACTGTTGTGAATAAATTTCGCTGGAAAACTTACCCTTTTCATCCTAAAAACGTGACTTTCTTGAGGCGAGGAATTCAATTCCAGCAGAATGTTAAAAGTTTCTGTTTTGACCGCTTACTCCAATATTTACGGTAAATCCACTGGTTGACTAGCGAAGATATTTCTCCGAATCCATCTCCGCCTCCCGAATTAGTTAACTCTAACGCAGGTAGGCTATCCGATGGTTGTGAATGCAGCGTGAGGCTGTCGTAAATGCAAACGAGCCGCCACCGCACTGCCGCTCAGGAGGCAAGATGCCGATAGTCAACTTCAGCGCAGATTTTCCGCTTTCACTCTATGCGGACAGAGAAAGCCACCTTTGAATGTTGATATCTCATCATATGTCGCCCCGATCTATCTGATGTAGGTATCGCTTTTGAAGCTTTGGATGGTGCCCTTTCATGAAAACATAATAACCTTCAATTTCAGTGTTCTGCACAAGCTTACTGGTTTTGCAAGGAGGGTCACATATCACAAAACCAAACGGACATGGTGAAAAGGCTGCTTTTTCTCCGTAATAAACCAGGCATCCATCCGATATACGTTTGTACTGGAGGTACCAGTGAAAATGTGGGCCAAACCTGATCATATCATTAATTTGCGTTAAAAATAGTTTCCAGATTACCCATGTGCGATAATGTGTTAACCTTCCTAGACCTACCTTCAACGTATTTTCTCAAAATCGTCTCTTTGCACAAAAACGTTTGGGAACCGCTGCTTTATTGTATGTGTCAGTGACCACATTTTCCTGCAATAAACCTGCTGGGATTTTTCAGTTCGATATTCAATATAATGCACTGTATAAAAAGCAAGATCATCAAACTCACATTCTCACTAAGGAGTATGGACAGGATCCCCCCCGTCGCAGCAAGTCCAACTCTGAGACTCCGATATTACTGTAACGAAGCCTTTTGGCCTAACCCGGATCGATGGATTGACTCCACAATTGGCTTCCGGGAGTGAGGTTCTCCCAGCCATCGATCACAGTGGCGTATCGGAGGAGACTCTACTCCAGGTTTAATGGAGCTTCAGCTCTGACGCCAGCAGACTCGGGGCCTAGACACATGTCTAATGGATGGACGCCACCGCGCTTAATTCAAAGCCAAGGGCACCTGAGCTCCATTCTGCTTCCCATAAATGAAGAAGACGAGTGTAAGAACAGGCGCGTCGGCAAAGCTGCTTTTAAATGGTAGCTTTTCAAACTGTTTCTGATTAAAAGTAGGTAAGCTACAGCTGCTTACTGTTATTATATAGTAATCACAGTAAAAGATACAGAGAAACGGTAGCTAACTACATTCAAGCAATTCAAGCAACTGATTCTTGGCTCCATCTTCACCAGGGCCATCCTCCGACTCCATTTTGCAGCTGGTAAGAGCGTGCTATGACGCAATGAGCAGAGTAACCTATCAAAATGTCAGTTCAAATAATTAATACTATTGATGCACTAAAAATCTTAGCCACCCCAAAATGGCCAAAAATGCTTTTTCAGTTTTCGGCTGAAAGACTTTTAAACACGGCCGAAACAGGATGTTGTGATGTGATCAATCCAAGAAAAATTCAAATTAAAAAAGCAAGAAATGGCTTTTAATTATGAGCGGACACTCTCAGCCCGCGTCTGCCTTTACGTGATTAAAGCCAAACCGAAGCGAGGCATCATCTGACACGCTATGGTGAAAAAGACCCTGATCCTTTCCTACAACTGTGGGAAACAAACACACAGATTAAGCAAGAAAGTTATAAAACCAACTAAACCAAAAATATAAATCTTTAGGAAAAAATGTTTCCTAATTCTTTTATTTTATGATGTAAAACAGTAACCGTACATGTTATGGGATAATAATTGTGACCTCTTCATGGCAAAACCAGTCGCTAGTCGCAAATTTTCGTAAAATTGAGTTATGTTTTCATAAATCAAGCTTCAAAACGATACCTATATCGAATGAATGGGACGACATATGACTGAGATATCAACATTCAAAGGAGCTCGCTTCCTGTCACGCCAAGGAGTAAAACGGAGAAATTCGCCGCCGGTTGACTATCGCCGCAGCACTCACAGACGCTTGCAGCGGTCAAGCGTTACGCTTATTTACGGTAGCCTACGCTGCATCTACAGCCACACGGATAGCCTACCTAAAGTAGGGGTTAACTGAACTCCGGAGACGAAGATGGATTTTCGAGAAATATCTTCACACTAGTCAACCAGTGATTTACTCAGAATATTGAAGAGAGCGGTCAAAAACAGAACTTTTGCTGGAATTGAATTTCACCTCAAGAAAGTCAGGTTTTTAGGATGAAAAGGGTAAGTTTTTCAGCCAAATTTATTCACAACAGTACAGTATAGACCTTCCACTGTTTCAAAACACTAAAAACCAAAAATCCAAAATTTTACCCCACCCAACATAAACGCTCGTTTTTCTCGAAACTCCGTTGCGACAAGCGACTGGTTTTGCCGTGGAGGTCATACATTTGATATTAAGGGAAGTCTCTTCCATTACTTTCAGGCAGTACTGCCCCCCTCTGGGAAACAGTGGAACTGCAGAGCAGAGTGACAGCTGATGGTAAAAACCTGATTGAGACCAAATATGGCAAATTAATGTGGTAATGCAGCAACAATAAAAAGTACAGTAAAGTTCCTGAAAGCTGATATGAGATTATTAAGAATACTTTTCATATGTGAAAATCGGGTTCCTGAACACGGAGGTTCAGACACCTCCCAAACTTGCATCCATCATCTAGCCATCCATCTTTAAAGCGCCTGCCACATCACAGCTCTCAAGAAATGGCCCCGGGGAGAACTGCAACACCACACTAATGAGAGACTGCACTCTGAAAGTGAACTACAGAGGCAAGAGAAAACGAGACAGACACAGGGAGAGGGAAGAAAGGAGGGAGGGAGAGAGAGAAAGAAGGAGTAAGAGAGGGTGGGGGAGAGAGAGCGATGGAGGGAGAAAGAGGGGGCTGTGTTGTGCCATGTATATTGTCTACTGCGGATTATCTTCCCTGACAGTATGAATTTGATATTAATACCTGCTGGAGCCCCTGCAAAACACAGCGCCTAGATACCAGAGAGAGTGAGGGAGAGAGAGAGAGAGAGAGAGAGAGAGAGAGAGAGGAAGAGACAGGGGAGTGAGGGAGGGCTTGAGAAGGAGAAGAAGGGGAGGAGGGAGAGAGAAACAGCCGAGGAGAGAAATAGAGAGATACCAAGTAAGAAAGAGACAGGTTAATACCTCCCAGACCCTTAAACTAGAGAGAGGGGGGGAGAGAGAGAGAGAGAGAGAGAGAGAGAGAAAGAGAGAGGAGCTTAGAGAAAGAGAGAGAGAGAGAGAGAGAGAGAGAGAGAGAGAGAGAGAGAGAGAGAGAGAAAGAGAGAGAGAGGAAGAGAGAGAAAAGAGAGAAGCTAGAGAGAGAGAGGAGAGAAAGGGAGAGAGAGAGGAAGAGAGAGAGAGAAATAGAGAGAGGGGAGAAGGAGAAAGGTGTGAAGGAGAGAAGAGAGAGAGAGAATGGAGAGAGAGAGGATGGAGATGGTGGATGGAGTGAGAGAAAAAAGGGAGAGAGAGAGAGAGAGAGAGAATAGAGAGAGAGGAAGGAAAGAGAGAAAGGAAGAGAGAGAAAAGATAGAGAGAGAAATAGAGAGAGAGAGGAGAAGAGAGAGAGCAAGAGAGAGAGAGAGAGAGAGTGAGAGAAGGGGAGAGAGAGGAAGAGAGAGAGAGAGAGAGAGAGAAATAGAGAGAGAGAGTGGGAGAGAAAGAGAGAGAGAGAGGAAGAGAGAGAGAGAAAAATAGAGAGAGAGAGAGAGAAAGGGAGAGAGAGAGAGAATAGAGAGAGGGGAGAGAAAGGAGAGAGAGGGAGAAGAGAGAGAGAGGAGAGAAAGCTGAGTGAGTGTGTGAGAGAAAGGGAGAGAGGGAGAGAAATAGAGAGAGAGAGAGAGAGAGAGAGAGAGAGAGAGAGAGAGAGAGAGAGAGAGAGAGAGAGAGAGAGAGAGAGAGAGAGAGAGAGAGAGAGAGAGAGAGAAAGAGAGAGAGAGGAAGAGAGAGAAAGAGAGAGAGAAATAGAGAGAGAGAGTGGTGCGAGAGAGAGAGGGAAGAGAGAGAGAGAAATAGAGAGAGAGGGAGAAAGAGAGAGAGAGAGAGAGAGAGAGAGAGAAAGGGAAGGAGAGGAAGAGAGGGAGAGAGTGATAGAAAGAGAGAGAGAGAGGAAGAGAGAGAGAAATAGAGAGAGAGGGAGAGAAAGAGAGAGAGAGGAAGAGAGAGAAAGATAGAGAGAGAAATAGGAGAGAGAGAGTGGGAGAGTAAGAGAGAGAGAGCAAGAGAGAGAGAGAGAGGAGAGAGGAGAGAAGGGGAGAGAGAGAGGAAGAGAGAGAGAGAGAGAGAGAGAATAGAGAGAGAGAGGCAGGAAAGGAGGAGAGAGAGGGGAAGAGAGAGAGAGAAAATAGAGAGAGAGGAGAGAAAGGAGAGAGAGAGAGAAATAGAGAGAGGAGAGAAAGGGAGAGAGAGAGAGGAAGAGAGAGAGAAAATAGAGAGAGAGGAGAGAAAGGGAGAGAGAGAGAGAAATAGAGAGAGGAGAGAAAGGGAGAGAGAGAGAAGAGAGAGAGAGAGAAATAGAGAGAGAGGGAGAGAAAGGGAGAGAGAGAGAGAAATAGAGAGAGAGAGAGAGAGAGAGAGAGGGAGAGAGAGAGTGAGAGAAAGGGAGAGAGAGAGCAAGAGAGAGAGAGAGAGAGAGAGAGAGAGAGAGAGAGTTCCAGGGCCATAAGACTGAGAATAATGAAATGACCTGCAGGTGATTCCACAGCTAATGGCACTATCTAGACACGTCACAACTGCCACATTAAAGAGTCAGTCAAATGTCCACGTCTGATTAAGACACAAGCACTCAATACTCCATCATTCTGTTAGAAAATGTCATCCGGGTTTTACTCACATTTATTGAGTGACCCCCTGAGGTCCGTATGAGCACAACCTGCAGAGATCAAACAGCGTGAGAGAAAAATACCCTCCAACGTTGCTCCTGTACACAATCCCTCGTAGATATGAGCACAGCAGGAGCCCAGTCTAGTGATCAATGCACCTGGGTTTAATGACATGTAGAGAGTCTGTATTGACAGCATATTCATATGCAACAAAACACAAGAATTTCTCTGGAAGCCTGATACATTATGTCTAAGGGCCTGTTTACACATACAGTATGCGGATATTTTTAAAAACACATTTTTTTATATGTTTGGGCCTTTCGTTTACATGTAAACAGAGTTTTAGCCACCTTAAACACATTTTTAAACACCCTCCAAAGTGAAGATTTTTCAAAATGCTGGATTCTGTGGATGTGTGTAAACGAAAGGCCCAAACGTATAAAAAAAATACATTTATAAAACTATCCGCGTACGTGTAAACAGGCCTTAAGACATTTTTTGGCAGATATTTATGTCTAAATTACTCTCAAATGCATGTCCTCACATCCAAATGTGAAATTGTTAAACTGTGAATAAATACTAACTCATGGACATTTTCTTTCCATAAACAGATCCATAAATATCGATTAAACCGTAACCGTAGGGAGATTCATACATAGTTAAGACGTGGAATCGATGCCGTTCTGCATCAGTAATTAAGGCTGAGAATTTATTTGTTTGCATCAATCAGATAATTTACTTGAATAAGTATTGATATACAGTACTGCGCAAAAGTCTTGAGCCAACTCTCATTTTGTTCCTCGTTTCAGACTTTGTTATATTTAGTTTAATGACCAACCTATTTCCATTTGATTCAAATACAAAAGCCAGCAATTATGATGATACGGCTTCAGTGATTTTAGTCTCACTACTGAAATCACTTTTTTAAAATGATTACATTTGATTGATTTTCCTACACGGGCGGCACGGTGGCGCAGTGGTTAGCGCTGCTGCCTCGCAACGTAACGGTCCTGGGTTCAAACCCCGGGGATGGCCGTAGGGCCCTTCTGTGTGGAGTTTGCACGCTCTCGCGTGTTCGCGTGGGTTTTCTCCAGGTGCTCCGGTTTCCTCCCACAGTCCAAAGGCATGCAGTATAGGTTAATTGGTGACTCTAAATTGGCCCCTGTAAGGTGTGATTGTGTGTGTATGCGCCCTGCGGTGTGTTGGCGCCTGCCCAGGGTTGGTCCCCACCTTGCGCCCGTCAGTTTCAGGGATAGGCTCCGGTCCCCCCGCGACCCCAGTTGGGATTAAGCGAATGATTTTTCTAAACATTTCCAGATGTTCTGGCCATTTTTATGAATGAATGAATTTAATGCAAATATCTAAAAAATAACACACACACAAACTTGTAAAACTATCTTTGTGGGGACACAAAGTAGGTTTCATAATCCTAATCCTAATCCTAATCCTAACCATAACCTTGACCTCAGTAACCAAAAGCCTCAGTAACCATCATTTACCTCTTTTAGTTTCTCAAATAAAACAAGCACATTTTCTATAGTCATTTCTCCTCATGAGGACCTCTCAAACGTCCCCACAAAGCCCAAAAAAACCAATAAAAGTGATTTTAGGGGACAATACGGCCCAAAAAGGTCCCCACAATCTATAAAAACATGGTACACACGCGCACACAGCAAGCCACAGACCACTACTTAGTCTGAATGGTGGTCCCTAGGACAGAATAAGTGATTATTATTTGTCATTGTGAACACACCACAGCACAGCACACAGTGCACCACAACCAAATATGACCTCTGCATTTAACCCATCCGTGAAGGAGCAGTGGGCAGCTAACAAGGGCAGCGCCCGGGGTGGTAACTTTACTGGCCCTGGATTCGAACCTGCGACCTTCTGATCACGGGGCCAACACCCTACCGTTACACCACCAACTGCCCCAATCAGTTGAAAACCCCTGATATAGATCAATGTATCATTGAACACCCACAATTTCTTACAGAGATCCATGATAAGGTGTTTTGTTTCATGTCGAACCCTGCAGTTTCACTGAATCAACGCCTTCTGAAACAAAACTGATTACACGAAGCAGGTGTGAGGGATTAGAGACAGAGCAATAACCCAGTCAGAAGAGATCGTCTCTGGGAGCAGAAGTGCTGCTTTTAGAGTAACAGCTCAAAATGAAAGGAAAGGACCCTGGAAGAGCAACGCTTTCTGGAGCAGGAGGTAAAACACGACTTCGTCCCCCGCAGGAAGCTCTGTAAGCACATGACAGTATGACAGAAACTGGCTCACACTTTGAGCTACTTTCTGCAACATGAACACAGCACTAATTAAGACACATGTAGGATCTCACCGTATGTTCTGAAACACAACAGCGCTGCTCGTTTGCGAGAATGCAAGCTCTGGTTAGACAGGTTAGCACAGTTATCCTTACTAACAAAATGGCAAGCCGTAAAAATAATTGCAGTTATTACTAATAAACAGACTGCAAGTTTTGACTGTGATTAACAGTGACTCATGTGCGGCATGAGAATTTGTCAGAACATATTCAGTGGGAGTGTGCTCATTTCAGGCCGAATATTCACAGTGTACAAGGTTTTTATTCACTGGCACACTCAAAAATCGGTCTAATAAACGGCTTCACGGATTGGGTTTGCAAATTCTGGAAAAACCTAAACCTAAGTTACCCAAGATAGACCCCAGAACAAGACCCTTAATCTCAAGTTAACTCCTGTCCCTGTAATTAGAAAATAAATAAATATATGTGACCCTCCACGGCAAAACCAGTCGCTTGTCGCAACGGAGGTTTCCGAGAAAAACGACCGTTTATGTTGCGTGGGGTAAAATTTTGGATTTTTGGTTTTTAGTGTTTTGAAACAGTGGAAGGTCTATACTGTACTGTTGTGAATAAATTTGGCTGAAAAACTTACCCTTTCCATCCGAAAAACGTGACTTTCTTGAGGTGAGGAATTCAATTCCAGCAGAATGTTAAAAGTTTCTGTTTTGACCGCTCTACTTCAATATTTACGGTAAATCCACTGGTTGACTAACGTGAAGATATTTCTCCGGAATCCATCTTCGTCTCCCGAGTTCAGTTAACCTAACGCAGGTAGGCTATCCGTGTGGCTGTGAATGCAGCGTAGGCTACCGTAAATACAAACATAGCCGCGACCGCACCAAGCGTCTGTGAGTGCTACGGCGATAGTCAACTTCAAAGGCAGATTTCTCCGTTTCTCACTTGGCGTGACAGGAGAAACCCGACTCCTTTGAATGTTGATATCTCAGTCATATGTCGTCCGATTCATTCCATATAGGTATCGTTTTGAAGCTTGATTTATGCCCTCAATTTCATAACTCAATTTTGAAAATTTGCGACAAGCGACTGGTTTTGACGTGCAGAGTCATATACATTAACTGATCAGACTGAGGTCAAAGCTGTGGTCATGATACACAATATTAAATGTGCTCCAATAGAAAAAGACTAATAATAACTAAATATGAAACGTTACTAAACTTACATCTCACAACCAGTATTGTATGATGACGTATTAGGGCCATTGTAGATTAAAAGGGAAAAAATGAAAGGGGGTAAAATTCAGAGAAAAAACGAAAAAATTCCAAGATGAAAGTTGTAGATTTACGAGAAGAAAAGTCAGTTATACTTTGAGAGTAAAGTGGCAAATTTGCAAGAAAAAAAGTCAGATATTCTCTGAGATTAAACTGGCAAATTTATGAGAAAACACTCGCAAACTTTTCTTCTCGCAAATTTGCCACTTTACTCTCAAAGTATAACGGACTTTTCTTCTCGTAAATCTACGACTTTAATATCAGAATTTCTGAGTTTTTATTCTATTCCATTTTTTCCTTCCTAATCTACAATGGCCCTAATACGCCGTCGTAGAATTGTTAGCCAGCTGGTTCCATTACAGATACTTTTTCAGCTACATTAAATCTCTCACTTAACGGTGTACCATCTAATAGAGCAAAATCTCAGAATTTTAGACAGGATTCTTACAACAAACCGAGACAAATCGAGAACAAACCGTCCTTCCTAGAACATTAAAGCGGGAGATGCTGTAACCTGCCCGATGCACGCAGGCGTTCCTTTAGTCTGATGTGGAAATGAAACAGATGTGATGCGGTTGTTCATTTAAGGGGATTCGTCTTTAAGGTTACTGCAGAGAAAATAGCTTGACATTGCACTCCATTATAACCTGAGATAGGGATCCTGGGAAGGGACTGATCCGTACGACCCACTGACATTAAGATTAATGCCAAAAGGTTAAAAGGTGAGGTTGAAAGATACAGGAAGTTGGAAAATCTACTGGTTCACACAGCTCTCATAATATTATTTATCAGGGGAAATGCCTCTAGTGCTCACTCAGGTAATAAGTGCTTTTTGAAGAGACCGACCTTACGGAACTCGCTGGAAAAGACTAAATAAGAGCAGATTATCATCAGTCCGAGCAAACGTACATGTCAACACTATTACTCAAGACTCAAGTAGGGCCGTATGAAATCCGTTTTGTTTTCTCCTAAATTCTGTTTTATTTTTTCCTGAATTCCATTTTTTCCATTTTTATTCTTCTGAATTCCGTGTTTTACGTTATAATCATATTTATTCACCTAAAAAGTGTCTAATTATGGAGTGGATGGAAAAAATGAACAATGCAATAGAAGAAAATTTCACCTTTAATTTATTCAACTTCAACAAAGTGCTGGGGTTCAGCAGAACATTTTCTGCTTTGGTCAAACATTTCCCTGTAAACAACAAAAAACATTCATTTTTTCGTGCAAAACGAAACGTTTCTGATGTGAGTTTTTGACTGTAAGTGGTCGTCACGTGTTCTTGCGGGTGCAGTCCATCGTGTGCTGACAAAACGTACAAAAGAGTTGTTCTCCCGATTCATAAAAATCGTTTGGGTATTGTTCTGCTCTAAACTTAGCACTGACACTCGAATTCCGTCTTTTTTTTCCGACTTCGGTGTTTCAGCGAGCCTCTTGGCCATAGCTGACCGTTGACGTTTCCCCCTCTGTGTCTGTGCGTTTGTGTGTGTGGAAAGCTGAGTCCCGCCTCAACAGGTAACACGTACAGGGGGCTGCGGTGGCCAAAATTGATAAGAGACCATTGCTTTGCTTTGCCCACACACCGATATCAGCGAATTATACGACATTCCGCTTTTTACAACAGATTCCATTTTATGTGTTGAATTCCGCAATTCCGTCCGCGTTTTCCGCATCGCGCAACTCATAGGGCCCTACTCAAGACTTCTGCATTGCACTGTATCTTATACTATTACTAAGCAGTGGTTGCCAAGTGGTTAGAATAATCGCCTTTGGACCGAGAGGTCATGGGTTTAAATCCCACCTCCTGCACCATCACCATTGGGGCCCTGAGCAAGACCCTTACGTCCAAGTTGCTTCACGGAGACTGTCCCTGGAATTAGGGAACGAAAGTTGCTCTGGATAAGATCAAGGTGCTCCGGGTTCCTCCCAAAAACGTGCACTGTAGTTGATTGGTGACCCTAAATTGTCCCTTAGGTGTGTGAGTGTGCGTGCTCTACGGCAGTGTTTCCCAAACCCAGTCCTCGCGGAACGCCGCTCTGCACAGATTCGAGTTTCCCGACCCACACCACAGCTGAAGCTACTGATTAGCTAATTAGCAACGTAGGATCGGCGAATGTAGGAAATACCGAATCTGCGCAAAGCGGTGTTCGGCGAGGACCGGGATTGGGAAACGCTGCTCTACGGCGTGTTGGTGTCTGTCCAGGATTGGTCCCTGCCTTGTGCGTGATGTGCTGCTAAAGACTCCGGTCCCTATGACCCCGATAGGGGTTAAGCTGCTCACATAATGAAGAAGTTAACTTCTCATTCATTCATCGAGTGATCAAATGACTCAGATATAAAGTTCCAAAAACCATAAAGTACGGCATCTTTTACGCTGCATTTTTCCGATTCATCACCACAGCAGGAGAAATCCACCCAACTTCAACTAAGATCACAGAGCAGGCTCGGTCATCACCTCAGCTGTCCAGCAGGAAGGAGATCCATGCATCGCAGTGGTGCTTATCGTCCTTCCTCCTTATCAGAAGGACTCTTCCGTGGCCACAGATTTATACACACACACACACGAGAAACCATTATTCTGTGGAAGCCGCTCTGCAAGAACCAGCCTCATCTCTTTGTTGCAGACTCCCGCTGCCGCAGCTGAGCTATCACAGGGAGCGGTGGGACGCTCGGAGATACGAGCGCGGATATACGAGCGCGGAGAGCCGAGCGCCAACACACACACACAAACATTCCTGCGTGTAAGTTAGAGCCAGGCCGGGAATGATTAATGATGCACATTAATAAACCGCTGCAGAGATTCGGTTTAAAGGATAAAATATAGACCAAGACCCAGATGGTATTATCTTAGGAACCTGGTTTAGACAAGCTTGACGTGTTCCGAGAGCGGAGAAACGTGCAAGAGGTGCACACGCTTTTTCGAAATACGTTCTCCTGCCTCGTGTGTATGAATATGGGTGGCACGGCTCAAACCTGCACTGTGGGGAAATATCACACGTCGTAACCACTTATTTCCCTCACTCTCCGTTATTCCATTTGCACCAAAAGAGACAAATAATTGCATTTATAATCACAAAGCCATTTCAGACTGAACATATCTCTTCATCTTCTAATTACGTTACAGCAATTTTGGGCTTAATAATGGATGGCTTTGTTATGAAAGAATATTGCTCAGACACGTTTGCGTCAATCTTCCGTGTAGGGGTGGCTGACACATCGAATATACTCTGCGTGTTCAACGTGCGATGTAGTGAATGATTTTCTTGTGAATATCGAGTACAAATCCTCACATCAACGCTCAAAGCAGAGCACTCACTCCCCGCCCATCCAGAAAACTCTCCCAGGGCATTGTTACGGGCTTGTAGACGGCACGCGCTTGTTTTTGTTTTTCTCCGCTAAAAGTAAAGATTGGTGGTGGCTTCGGTCGGACTGTCAGCTGTCGGACTGGGGGCGGTGTTTAGCTGCAAGATATCGTAGCTGCAAGGCGGCGGTGAGCGGCTTTTAAGCGATCGTCGTTCATGCGCAAACGTGCATAAAATGACACTCTTCGAGATGTGAACACGCTGTGAGCAAGTGCTCGCGCTAACAAAAACGCTCCAGTTCAGTAACATCTCCCCCTTTATTACAGGCAAAACTACATTTTAGCTGATAAATAACAATGTGCGTTCTACTCACAATTCAGCTATTTACTTGATATTATTCCAGACGCACATCCATCGAGTCGCGGCGCAGGGGATTGTGGGAAATGTATTTTTCTGCCAGAAAAAGAGAAAATATGTCATGTTGCGTGCCAGCGGATGAAGACGCAGACGCGGGAAATCTTGAATGCAATAACGTGTTTTATTGTCTTACACAAGACAACCTCCAACCCAGCCAGTGAAAAGAGAAGCAAAAAGAGTGCAGCACAAACCACGGCAGTCCCGAGCAGAGTGGTGAGCAAACGGCTAAAGGTTAGCCTGTTAGCACGCGGTGGCTAACTAGCTAGCACGGAGCTAGTAGCTTTAGCGAGGAGCTAGCGGCGGCTCGGCGTTTCGGCTGCTGGCGTCTCTGGAGCGGTTGGCTGGCGGGAGAGTGAAGCGCCCATGAGGGCGAACGAACAACGAATGACCGGATCGGTCTGGTTAATTAATACCAAATATTCATGATCATCCGATGAACGAAAAGGTGAACACATAGGGAGGGGAACCCGTCACCAATGACGCGGACAACCCGGAACTGCCTAGCGGGGATTCCTTAAAGGGACAGACACACCATGACAACATGACGCGACACGTCAAACCTCTGGTTAATACTCTGGCGAGTCCGAGCGTCGGGGAGGAGACTTGACAAAATAATTACATATATCGTGTATCGCGATATAGTTTAAAAATATCGTAATATTATTTTAGGTAATATCGCCTTCCTTGTGTTTAGACTAAATTCAAATCTGTATATTGTATTATTTGTGCAGTGTTCCACACTTAATGTGAATATAACGGAATGTCAGAGAAATAGGCGCGTACTACACGTGTGCAACATGTTCAGGCAACGCGAAAGTGCAAGTCGTTGCTGGTCTGGAAAATGTTCTCCACCAGAATTTGGGAACAATTACACACCGAAGCGAGGCGGTGCATCATCCGTATCCTTTGACGATTGCTTTGCTTCGGGAGTTGAAATGGGTTTATTCTTGTGGCAAAGAGCGCATCGTTGCCAACTTCTCCTCTATTTTGACACCTAGAACGATCCGCACATATTTTTGGTTTAAAACGAATATAGCACATGGCAGCTCTGAAAAACAAAGGAATGTTTGTATATGTGTTGCATTCTGTACAGCAAACGTCTTGTCTCCGAGCTTCCGTCTCGACAGCACAATCAAAGTGCCACCTCCCCTCGTTTCTCCCTCTGATATCCGGCGGGAAAAAAAAAAAATCTCACTTTAAGATATGCAGCCCGTCTTCCTAATTTAAAGGATCCGGCAAATCCCTGCGCTCATTGTGATGCGTTCGTTAGAGTGAGACAGACATCCGAGTTGGACGCTGGGGAGTCAACGCCAACAGGTTAAACACGGCTTAGGGGGATCTGGGAGCAGGAACGCAAACAGACTGCTGAAAGACAAACATTTGCTGCTTCAGTCCCAGCGAGACTCCGAGACGGATGGAAATCGATAACAAGTGAGGGACTGAAAAACTGAAATGGGCAAATTTACCAATAAATGACAACAAAAAATGGAAACCACAGCAACCGGCAGAATAAAAATGATCAATAAAGGGGAAGAACGTCTCTGTGGACTTCGGCACCAATTATTTAAAAGATAAAAAAAAGGAAGATTCAATTTCGGTTCACATTGGTCTCAGCATTGATCAGGAAATCCCATTCGTCTTGGTGCTCCACAATCCTAACAGAACAGGAGGAAATTAAACGAGGTGAGGAGGACAGGGATGAAGAAATGAGCTACAGGAAAGGAGAATGGAGGCGGAATGAGAGAAAGCGGCCCACAGACACGGGACAATGGATATTGAAAATGACACACGGCGCTCGGCCGTCCTCGGGCAGCTACGGTGTCTGAAGCCTGATGGTTTGGGCCGTGTTTTTATCCGTCACCTTAATGAATTGTTTAGCAGCAGCAGCAGCAGCAAGCTTTTCGGGACTCGAGACTGGGCTCTGACCGGGAGACATCGTTCAGGCACAGATGCCGTCTGTCTGCTGACCTCGGTGCGAGTGTCTCTTCTCCAGAAATCCAATACATCCAGCTCCAGCTATACAGGCTTCGACAGGCTCAGATCCAGGCCAACATTTAATAAAAGTGATAATAAAAAGACGCTGATGTTTTCTCACTGGTGCTTCCTGGGAAAGCTGATATGTGACCCTTCACGGCAAAACCAGTCGCTTGTCGCAACGGAGGTTTCCGAGAAAACGACAGTTTATGTTGCGTGGGGTAAAATTTTGGATTTTTGGTTTTTAGTGTTTTGAAACAGTGGAAGGTCTGTACTGTACTGTTGTGAATAAATTTCGCTGAAAAACTTACCCTTTCCATCCTAAAAACGTGACTTTCTTGAGGTGAGGAATTCAATTCCAGCAGAATGTTAAAAGTTTCTGTTTTGACCGCTCTACTTCAATATTTACGGTAAATCCACTGGTTGACTAACGTGAAGATATTTCTCTGGAATCCATCTTCGTCTCCCGAGTTCAGTTAACCTAACGCAGGTAGGCTATCCGTGTGGCTGTGAATGCAGCGTAGGCTACCGTAAATACAAACGTAGCCGTGGCCGCACCAAGCGTCTGTGAGTGCTACGTCGATAGTCAACTTCAAAGGCAGATTTCTCCGTTTCTCACTTGGCGTGACAGGAGAAACCCGACTCCTTTGAATGTTGATATCTCAGTCATATGTCGTCCGATTCATTCCATATAAGTATTGCTTTGAAGGTTGATTTATGCGCTTTCATGAAAACATCATAACTCAATTTGGAAAATTTGCGACAAGCTACTGGTTTTGCCGTGGAGGGTCACATATTTGCTTTGCATTTCCATCTCCCGTACCTGGGTCAACTTTAGATTTATGTTGACTTTTCTCCCACTTTACAAATAATACTGAACTAAGCGTACTGCCGTAAATCGTTTTTACAGCCCACTATTTTATTCTGTTTTTAAGTGCTTCCATGTGGTAGTGAGAAATTTGCGTAATGGATGAGGGCAATTAGCTGAGTAGAAAGACTATATCTCATCTCTCTCTCTCGACTAGAATAGGTGTTGGACTACATTGAGGCTTGAGATAGTTGCTGGTTTATTCGTGATTATTTGTCATTGTGAACACACCACAGCACAGCACACAGTGCACCACAACCAAATGTGACCTCTGCATCTAACCCATCCGTGAAGGAGCAGTGGGCAGCTAACAAGTGACCGGGGAGCAGTGCTTGGGGACAGTACCTTGCTCATGAGTACCTCAGTGGTAACTTTACCAGCCCTAGATTCAAACCTGTGACCTTCTGATCACGGGGCGAACATCCTACCGTTACACCACCAGCTTCCCCTTGTATAGTGTGGATACTGTGGTACATTGTGGATTTAAAACCGTTACGTTTTTCATCACACTGTTCCTGAAGTAGGAGTTGAGGAACAGAACGGAAAGTGCAGGATTCTCTCAGCACATGTGTAATGGGGGTTCAATTAGTTATTTTATTAATATTTACTGTATGTTTTTATTTTATTCATTTAACTTAGCATTTCAAAATGACATTTTCCATCACCACACCGTGACAATCTGATACTTTTATACCATCTCACTCATACCTAATACTACTAGAGATGGCACCGATCCGATACGTGGATCAGATATCGGTCCGATAACGACTCAAATAACTGGATCAGGATATCGGTGGCATTGGGCCAATCTATGGAGCCGATCTATAAATGCGCACACAATCAATTCGTGATGCATCGCTAGTGGCACTGCGGTAAAGCTGGTTTATTGTTCGACATTCGCACTAATTCCTACAAATTGATATGACAATGAGCAGAACAAGCAACGCAACACACTACAAGCCCAAAGGCAAATCACGAGATTATACCGTTTCATTTCCTCAACACCACCAGCTCTCGCTCGCAATCTGTGTTCCTAAAGGTTTTAGTGCCGCAGGATTAGGGAGCGTCACAAAATTACACAACTGTGTTTAAACGAGTAATTTTTGAGATGTTATTTTAATAATAAATTATTTAGCATATACATGTGGGTGTGTAATTATTACATTGTTTTAGATTTAAGTCAAGGATTTCCTTAAGCGTAGTATTTCCTTAAGCAGAATAATCTCAGTTATGTATTCAGACATTTTCTGAAGCATTTTTTTCTGTTTTCTGTTTAAAAAAAGACTCAGAGACTGTATCGTATTGTATCGTACATAAAAAAAGTGGTGTCGTGTCATGTCTAAATACTACATAATTACATCATTTTCTCTCCTTGAATCATTATCATTGAATCATTCATCATTACGTCTTTATGTTTCTCCTATTTCACTCTTCACTAGCGCGGCATGACCGTAGGAGGAAAACACAATCTCATTTAAAATGAGCCTTCCCTTAAAGTACCCTAAAGTGCCCGAGGGACGCCTCACCGAGTTTAATCCTCACACATATTAAAATATTCTTCACTTCCAAACAGAATAACCCCAGGAGAGCCGACACGTCTAAACCAACATCTTGAAACGTAATGAAACTCTAAGTGCGCTGTGCAAATTAAAGGCGTACTTAATAAAACAAGTAAAAAGGGAAGCGTCGACGTGTGTGACTGTCTGCAGGTGGCTGGCGTGAAACGCTCCTTTTATCTTAATGATGAGTTGTTGTTAGCGACCATGCTGGCGTGTGTTTTATCGAGCCAGAACATCACAGCGCTCAACCCACAGCCCAGACAATTACTGAAGCTGCAGGCATCTCGCAATGCTAAGCCTTCAACACTGGCAAAAACAACAGAGTGCCTTGTTGGCAATTAAACAGGCAAATTCATTTCCCTCACCGCCAGGCTTCTTAAGAAGTGGAGGACACTCCACACACTTCCACACTGTGGAGCACTTTGAAGCGTCTCCCGGTGAAAGCAGAAGTGGCCGTCCCTCTACTCGGAGAGCATCAAAGGCCAAACGCAGAGGAAGACGGATCGTCACGCTTCATTTGCACCTTGCCACAAGCCCCTTTTTCCTGCTTAAAAAATCAGCACAGACCAGCAAAGATTTAAAAAATGGGTTGTTATGGCCTTTATCTGGCTTGATTATTACGGCTGGATCCAGTGGTGGATTTCAGTTTGGAAGATATGAGTAGCTGCCCGAGGCGGTGTCGGGGGTGGCACCGGCACGCAAATTTTTATGTTTGAACATGTGCACGAGCTGCAGTTCAAAAATGGAGTGGCAGTTTGTTTAGTTTTAGCATGTGACGTAAGCATCATTGTTTTACTAGGCTGATGTTATGAACATGGCTGAACGCTCAGGAAGAACTGTTGGAGCTGGTGAAAAGTGATGTCATCTTTTTGCACTTTCATTGGCGGCACGGTGGTGCAGTGGTTAACGCTGCCGCCTCACAGCGAGAGGGTCCTGCGTTGGATCCCCGGGTCGGCCGTAGGGCCTTTCTGTGTGGAGTTTGCATGCTCTAAATTGGCCCTGTAAGGTGTGAATGGGGGTGTGATTGTGTGAGTGCGTGTACCCTGCGGTGTGTTGGCACCTGCCCAAGGTTGGTCCGCGTTCTGCGCCCACAGTTCCTGGGATACGCTCCCGTTTGGGATTAAGAGGTTCGGATAGTGAATGAATGAACACGCTAAAAGGTGTTCTGATTGTTTACATTACGTGCGTGCCAAACCCACCCTTAAAAATCAGTGAGAAGGATTTTACAGAACGGTTCCTCAGCATTGCTGCGACAAAAATAAAGTATTCCTTTATAAAAATGTCAAGTAAGTATCTTGATTTATCTTAAAGGAGCTATATGTAAGACATTTATGGGAAGTAATCAAAAAATGAACCTAATATGTCACCAGAGATTAAGGAATCATATTAATTTGAAATACTGATCTCACTGACAAAAAATTCACATTTTATCATTTTATTTGGAGCATGCGAATCATGTTTATGTTTTGATGTTGTGTTTTGGACTGTTGCGCCACCCACCGCTATCCCCCAATCACCAAGTCAGTAGCGTTTCGGCATCCAGGATGCCGGTGACCACTGAGCTGCAGCTACAAGCCTTCTGGATTACAAATGTCTGATGTTACTAAAACTGAAAGCCTGCTGAATATTTTCAACAGCTGAATAACGTTCTTCATGTTCGATCATAGATTGTAGCCCATGTGCAGGCGGGTCATCGAACCGGCTGAATTGTTTGAGAAACAAAAACGGTGACTTGTGATGGCTAACATCAGCGTCGTGTTACGCTGAGACAATGTGGTAACATTAGCACGATAATTACGGCATTACAAACGTAACGTTAGACACTAGATTGGCCAAAAATGAGGTCTATCTGGCAACCTCGAGTCAAAAAAGGAGCGGAAACTACGCGCTGCAGTATTTTGAATTTGACTGCAGTACCAGTTTTGGCCACAATCTTACATATAGCTCCTTTAACTATGTACAGTCTAACAACATGAAGAAACGGGATGTTGTTTTTTCACCGCAATGATTTCTCCAGAATTTTCCAGATTCACCAAAAGTATGCATGTGTTTCTGTTTATCCGCCGTTTAAGGTTCGTGTTCAAACTTTACACCTGCATCCTGTCCCTGATCCTTCCTGCCTTCGGCATCGGTTAATTTTCTTTTTAACAAAGAGCAAACATATAATCGATTTGGAGGAAAATGACAGCAACTCAAACCCTGTTTTAGCTGTAATTTTAGCATAATGAAATCAACAGTGTCTATAGCAGTAAGTGTTATGCACATGAATGAGACTTTAATAACAAAGCCAAAATGCTGAAGGCAGAAGAACACTAATTGTGCTAATGAATATTACAGTGTTACGCTCCTGAGAGTCTGAGGGAATCAACATCAAGGCTAACAATAAGAGGTCATGTTTATGAAACTGGCCTGCTAGCAGTAGGTGGTTTCATATTTTTTTTTAATAAAATACCAAATGAAGATATTTCAGCACGGCAGCTCTGATGAATGATTAAAAAGCAACATCAGGCCGAAACGGAAAACGGGGAAAAAGGGCTTTGCTAATGCAGTAGCGTGTTACAGATCAATTTGGTGTGTTTTGTTATTGACAATGCGGCTGAATATTTTAGCAAAGCCAATTAATTCAACATTAACAGCAGCCTGTAATCTTCCCTGTTTTGGCTCAGAGTCATACTTAATATTTATCAGATGCAAGATATTCATAGAACTGGATCAAATTTGATTAGTTAGAAAATCACAGTATGCAAATCGAAAGCGGTTTATTTGGCAGAAGGGACGTGAAAACGAGGGCCTTGACGGGATGCTTGATGCGTTATGAGCCAAACTCATTATACGCAAGGAAATTGTCTGAGCTTAGAAATTGCCTGCTCGATGATATGTTAAAATCATTATATTGATCATTTAGATGAAGTTACCAAGCATTTAAAAAGGAGTTCTTTAATAAATAGTTTTGTTCTGTTTGAATACACCTAAAACATCTGCATGCACCTCTGCCAAAACCTTCAGCTCTTAAAGATACAAAAAATCCATTAAGCCTTAAATCATCGCAAAAATCACATTATGAGGGTTTCCATAAATATGTCCTTTATCAAGATAATGAAGCTCTCACACGGAATATCCAATTGTCTATGAGGAAAAATGTGTTTGCCCTTGAGGTTTAATGCTCGACTGGTTTGCAGGTTCTGATTTTCCATTTTCCACAAACACCAGCTACATACAAACAAGCTTAAAAAAAAATCAACATCTTGGGAGTTCTCGTGGAGGTTTTACGATAAGCAAGCTTGTAATTGTAAAGACATGAGTACTGAGTTGGAAAAAGTGTGAATCATCAAGAACAGCCTGTGACATATTTGATTAAAAAGAACTGTGAAGATCCTCCTGAAGTTTATGGCTTTATAATGAACTGCCGTGAGCCAGAAAAGTACAATGATAGAGGTGTGGGCACGGGTTAGTCATGTTCAGCATGTCATAATACTGAAACTTTGCAAAACACACTGGAATGGCATTCCCATGTCTGTTGCATTATTAAAAACATAAGAACCGAAACCCTAGAATGAGTAGAAATGGTTGTAATTAACAGTTTGTCAGTAAGTCTAAACATTGGTAATGAACTGCCTTTTAATTTTAAATGCTGCGGGAGGGAGACAGGTTTGATACTGTTTAAATTTATTTAGTGTATCTTTAACCTCGCTTCACCTTGCCATTATGGACCTAATGAAAAGTAGATAAGAACAAACATTTAACTGGTTCACATGATCGTTTCAGGCTTATTTGTTTTCCTGTCAAACTAGTAGGAAAACACAAAACTATTGCGAATGACAAAAATATTGCGATATTTTTAAGCTATATTGCGATACATTCTATCGATATCTTGATATATTCTCTCTTTCAGGGAGAAAACTACATTTCCCACAATCCCCCACGCGTCACAATAATGCGATGGATGCACGTTCGGAATAAACACTGCAAATATCAAGTAAATAGCTGTATTGTGAGTAGAACACTGGTGGTTATTCATCAGCTAAAATGTGAGTTTGATCTGTAATAAAAGGGAAGATCTGACGGAACTGGAGCATTTTTGCGAGTGATGGCGTTCCACATGAGAGTTTACATCGCATTACGTCTGTTTTTCTGCACAGAATAACAGATCCAGTGCTGTTTTCCTTTGTAACAAAGTCGTCCGCTTCCATTTCCAATTAAATCGTGTGGATATTCACTTCTCTCTCTGCACGCTTGCTTTGATCCGCTTCCGGGCCACAACGTGCATGCGCTAGGAGAGTTTTCCGGATGGGCGGGGGGTGAGCTGTCTTCTTTGAGAGGGCAGAGAACTCCAAATTGACGTACATGGGTGCATTTCCCAAAAGCATAGTTGCTAACTATGTTAGCCACTAACATAGGGTACATTAGCAACTACCATAGAGTTGCTAACGTAGTTAGCAATACGTTAGCAACTATGCTTTTGGGGAACACACCCCATGCCGTCTGGTTAAGATTAACACGTGAACGTTTGTTTAGGAAGTGGTGGGAATATTCACGATATAGCCATATACCGTCCGCCCCTAGAACCGGTGTGATCTGGTGTCCATCTAAGACCAGTAAGCTGGACCAAGCCATTCAGATGAACCAATGCAGACTTTGAATTAAAAAGCAACTGAAAATGATATCTCACAGGATTATTATGTGCTCATTTCTAAGTTGCCATCCCTATTAAGTACAGCATCAGAACACTAGGCTGAGAGCGGGGAGGGTGAGTTTTATTTAAGTTCTTGTGGGAATATAAGAATTCATTATTCATTTGGTGCATAATACATTAGATGACATTTTTGATATTCTAATTTTTGTGCCACGTTTGAGAACAAGTCGCCACCTCTTTTGTTCTCCGGCTACCTCGGAGCAGTTCTGCTTTGACAGGTTGCTGCTGTAATCACTAATTCATGGCCTCAAACGTGTAGCTGGAACCAGCTGAGCCTGACTAAGCTTCTCCAAACAACATGTCACAGCATCACTCGTATTTAAGGCTCGTCTCACAACGGAAACACCACCATGATACTGAAAATAAATGTTTTGGAGTCTAAAAACTGGCAAACTGGCCACCTTAACCATCTCTGTCATGCTGCGTTTTAAATCTTAGACCAAATTAAATGATCATCAAAATTTCTGCTGGTGTTTGCTGTTTTACAGCAAGGCAAAAAGAAACACCACCACAGAAAGGGTCTGTATTTTGATGCAGCAATTATAAAATTTCCGCCAGCCTAATACTGGTGTGTTATCACAGTGATCCATGAGCAGCCTCCCAGGTGTTAAGCTGTGTACATAAGGTGCCCAGATCCAGTGGAAAGGAAAATACTATCTATCAGAGCAAACAGTCTGCAATCTGCCAGCATGCCATCCATCATTATAAAGTGCAGCCCCAGCTCAACACCCAATCGGGACTGTCAAATTAACAACAGCTTGCAAGGTTTACATACGCCACGTTCACACTACATACTGTATATACACTAGGGATCCACCGATCTGATCGAACATCGGTCTGATAACGACTCAAATAGCTGGATCGGGTATCAGTGACACTGTTCAATTACAGTAAATTGTAAGTTTTTCTATGTTTGCGCAGGCACGCACTCTCAGTTGGTCCTGCATGGGAATCGAGGTGTGAATCGTCACTGGTCTCACGATTCGATTCGATTACGATTATCAGGTCAGCAATTCGATATCTCGATGCATCACGATGCAGCCCATCATTTTTTATGCATTACTTCATATTGTTTTCAAATACAAATACAAGCAGTGAGATGTAAGCTCCCATGTCTGTCCCCAATTCAACATAAACACAGACGTTAGATTTGGAAAAAGGTAAAGTAACCAAGGCCTTTGTCACTCTATCATAAATGTTACAATGGTATGTTACCATTTTGGCAGTTTACCTGTGTAGTATTCTGACACTCGTCTGCAAGCTGTTTAAGGATTACAACTAATGTAATAAGTATGTCAACCTTACATACCATCAGAGGATCAACAAAGCACGAAACGTAATGGATGATTATGCAGATACTATTAAAGTTTAATTCTGGGCCATCAGTCTTGGTGTGTGTGGGTGTGTGTAATGATGGAGCTATAACGCCTGCTTCAGCATCCCAATGATGTGCCTCGCTGCAGTCTGTAACTGCATCTGTATTTATGTTGAATTGAGGACAGACAAGTGGGCAAGGGGAGCCATTGATTGCGTGCTTATTAAACGTGTAAGACCTAACTATTAAATTATTATTATAAGGTCGATAAACTATAACTTGCGTTTAACCTACCTGCCGCCGTTCCTCTTTCTACTTCATCTTTGGTTTGTCTGTAGCGTGCAGTCAATCACAAAACCAGGAGCCATCGACCAATAGGATTCGCAGGCAGAAGCACTCGAGCAAAAATGCCGCTCGTCGGTAATCTACTTTGCGCGCGAGGACATTTAACACATCGAGAGGAAAAAAGACATTTGAGAGAGGAAAAATACAGTTTGCGCGCAATATTATATTGTTATGCGAAATTTACTCCCTCCGCCATTCTCGGCTGTCGCGCATGCGGTCAGTGCCGTCAGTGAGATGAGAGTTACTTCTACCCGGAGCAGCGCTGTACTCAGATCAGGCAGCCACAGTTACTACCGAAACTACTTTTTAACTAGAATTTTTATGCCGCCGCCAGAAAATCACCAAACAATTTAATTATGTTATAATCGATTATGTCCTGCCACTGCATCGATGCAGAATCGTCCGCGTCTGCATCGCGATGCATCGATTATAAGATTAATTTCAACACCCCTACATGGGAAGTGTTACTGCGGTAAAGGTGGTTTATTGTTCGACATTTACACTAATTCCTACGTATTGATATGACACTGAGCAAAACAAGCAACGCAACACACTACAACCCCAAAAAATATCACGTGATTATACTGTTTAATCACCTAAACAGCACCAGCTCTCACTCGCAATCTCGGTGTTCCTGATGGTTTTAGCGTCGCAGGTTTAGGGACCGTCACAAAATTACAAAACTGTGTTTAAACGAATAATTTTTGAGATGTTATTTTAATAATAAATGATTAAGCATATACATATGGGTGTGTAATAATTACATTGTTTTAGTTAGGAAACAGTATTTACGTCAAGTATTTCCTTAAGCATAACAATAATCTCATTCTCCTTCTCACAGAGAAATACACATCTTATTTATTTAAAACTGCTGTCGGATCGGTACTCGGGATCGGCCCATACCCAAAGTCTAAGTACCGGCATCGGCATCAGAACTGAAAAAGTTGGATCGGTTCATGCCTAATATATACTCATTCATATGCAGCAGCTGCTAACGCTCAGGTATACTTTCTACATTTGAAATATCAAAGCCTGCTCAGGCCATTTAATTATCTGCTAGGCTCACTTCATTAAAAGTTCAGGAATATTTTACCATTTTACTGCCTCAAAGAAAAACGCAAAACTCACAAAGAAATGTTGCTTACCCCCAAAGAGCAAATGTCACCGAGGAAACTCCTGTGCTCCTGTCATAAGCAGGTGAGCAGAGGCCACGCAGAGGTGCCAAGGCGGCATGCAACTTTGGGACCCCCTGAATAATAAATAAGATTAAGAGACACAGTATTTTCAGCTCTTACGTTTAAAAGAGGTTTCTCCAGGTCCCGGCTGACAGTTCGGGTCCCGCTAGAGACTTACAGCAGCCAATTAGTGTGAACCCTCAGGCTATTCAACCCACGGCAGAGGGGATCTAGTGTGAGAGAGTTGCTCAAGGACTGGCAGGCGCTCCTCTCTATAGCTTACTAATGGAAAGTCAGATTGCAAAGGGCTTCCAGCTCACCAAGATCTGTTCTTCCTTTCGCCATCAAGTTCACAGTCGCAAAGAGCTTTAAGATATGCTCTGGGGGGTGAGTTATCTCGGATCTACATTGATAAATCAATTCAATGATCAACGAACCCATAGCATTGGTCCAAAATGAAACCATCCATCAGACATCATGCATATTGTAATGCCCCTCTCCAAACAACAGCGCAGACGCAGACTGGTTTCATCACGACTTTCAATAAAGCAGGCTGCTGTGGGCCATAGCTCAGGAATAAAAATGTCAAAAGACAACGTAGTTGCTTTTTATGATTGGCAACTAAATTGAGTGATGGTGTAAAATCAGCATATGATATCGTTGCTGGCTCCTGAATTGAATCGACTCAAAATTGGTTCGCAGCAGACGTTGTGATATCAGCCGACACTGAAATGTTCAAGAGAACGGATGTAAAAAAGTATTGTGATGATTTACACTCCTAGTATTATCACTAAACAACTGCAAACCATTTTAACATTTGGTGCATTGCTCCACAGTGGGTAAATTATTAAAGCAATATTTTAGAACCTTCTGACATGATTTTAATTATCTTATGAGGGTGATCATTAGATGGCAATATTCTAGAATCCATTACTTTTACTCTGTGTGATTCATGTATGAGGCAAATTCAATCATTTTTCATTTAGCCTCTCCTTGGAAACATTTGTTGTGGACAAAAAGGTTCTGGAAAAAGTTCTCTGTTTGCTAACTTAGCGTTTCAGATAACAGTAATTACTCTGATACAAAGACAAAGGCACATATCATGCAGTGTTTACTATGTGCCAATTTAGCCTGTGTACACTTCTCTCTGTGCTGGACGTGACTTTGTCCAGCTATTTTCTGAGACAGGCAACATAAAAACAACTTTGATTTAAAGTACCAAAGACATTTCAGAATATCTAATTCCATTGCTTTTATAATCTGGGAAAAATGCCCACATCAATTACACAGGGAGAAAGAGGTTTACCGAAATGGACTGGCAATACTGTGATTGGCTCTCTCTCTTTCTGTCCCTTTTCACCGCTCCTTGTAAAGTGGTTTGTCCTTCAGGGGAAACCTCAAAGGCAATTCTATTTTACATGACCCTCCCGCTGGGAGCTTACAGGGATCTTCATCTCTCAGTAATGAGACGACGTGAATGTGCATGCAATTGACGAATTCAACTAAAAATAACCCCACAGAGGTGAGCAGTCGCACTTAGGGTCACGCACTAAAAATATAATCCATTTTGCTTCACTTTCCAGAAAGAAATGGCCATGTTTCAAAGCATTAGTTAGTGTTCACAATTCATATGACATACCAGACAGCAACAATGAAAATCTTGAAGTCTGTCTCATGATTACATGAGCAACTTCATTACATGCACCTTGTTAGTATCAAGCTGAACCCCCTGTTGCTTTCCAAAGTGCCATAATTATTCGTGTCACAGCGCCAGCAATGTGCTTGAAACATTCCTGAGTTTTTGCTCCATGCTGACATGCTACCATTACATGGTTACAGAAGATTTGTGAGTTGCACCTTCATGATGCAACTCTCCCTTTCTAGCACATCCTAAATATGCTCTATTATATTGAGATCTGGTGACCATGAAGGCTACTTGAGCGCGGTATAATGTTCAAGAATGTTCCATTTTGAGACCATATTGTCACGCGCACTCTGCTCCATGGCCGGTAGTTGGATTGGGACGCGGCCGGTCGCGGTTCAAAGGGTACTTAAGGAGTCATTTCCTCGCGGCAAAACACTCTGCCATTGAGTCAACCTGGCCCTTTTTCCAATTCACTTCGGCATCAACTGTGAGTACTCCAGTTATTGGGTTGATCTCTTTGATAGAGTGTGTGCTGTTAGAACTCGGGTTATTGTGGTAATCGTAACTCTTTGTGTAAGAGAGTTCTTAAATCAACTCGTGTGGCCATCCTTCCTATTCACGCTCTCAGCTGCGTTTGGGCTAACCACCACGCTACAAGGGCTAACGGCTAACGAGAAGCAATTTGTTATATCCTAACCAGATCACTGTCGAATTGTGAAAGTGAGGCATTGGGTCCAAATCCTAACCAGATCCCTGTCCGAATCGCGAGCATTCCGACAGCCGCCTAACCCGGCCGCTGGAAGTTTGTAAGCGTCTGTCTATTCGCCATATCCTCATCAGATCACTGACACATATGAGCTTTGTTATACAGCATTTTATCCAAGAAGCAACACTCAGGTAGGGTATGGCTTTTAAATAATGCTCAGTTAGTACTAAAGGCCCAAAGTTCCCAACCAAGGGATATCCAGCAACAACCTGAATTGCTGATCCAAGGCCGAATGGATCAATGATTTCATGCTGTTTCTGCTCAGCTCTGACCCCACCACCTGAATGTCTCAGCAGAAATTGAGACCAGGCAGCATTTTTCCAATATTCCATGGCCCAATTCTGGTCAGTCCATGACTAATGTTGCCTGATCAGACTGACACAAGGTGTAGCTTTGCCTATCTACAACAAAAACTGATGTCTTGTCCATTTAAAGATGCACCTCTATCAGGTCGAACCAGTCTGCCCATTCTTCTCTCTGCCATCAACATGCCCATACAGACAATGCTCATTGAAAGTTTTTTGGTTTCAGATCATCTGCTGCAAACCCTAGAAATTATGAGTGATTATTTGTCATCGTGAACACACCACAGCACAGCACACAGTGCACCACAACGAAATGTGACCTCGCCATTTGACCCATCTGTGAAGGAGCAGTGGGCAGCTAACAAGGGCAGCGCCTGGGGAGCAGTGCTTGGGGACGGTACCTTGCTCATGAGTACCTCAGTGGTAACTTTTCCGGCCCTGGATTCGAACCTGTGACCTTCTGATCACGGGGCGAACACCCCACCGTTACGCCACCAACTGCCCCACCTTAAGCTGACCAACCCATTTTGTACATCCATTGTACAAACATCCATGCCATATTCATTTAAGCCAGCTTTACTCTCTTCTCAATTCTAATACTTGGTGTGAACTTTAGCAAATCCTCTTTAACAGTGTCTGTGTAGGTTGTTAGTCATGCAGGACAATCAATCAGAACTTGTTTTTTGTTTTTTTGAGACATTTCATCCCTCATTCAAAATGATTCTTCGGTTGTGAGAAACGCCAGACAGGTGAAATGTCTTCAAGAAGCTAAGGGCCAGCGAGTCAATATATGAGACTAACTTACAGGTTAACAGAAAGTAACACTGCTTGTGTTAGCTTGCTAAAAGCAAAAGCTGTAGGCACTCATTTTAGTGACTGGAAATTTTGAGACATCACAGGGAGTGTCATCCTCTTACCCACACCCCTCCTAGGCTGTATTACACACCTGCATTACCAGAAGGCCATGAAAGTGCACCACAAAAATCTATTCCCAACATCAGCGTCATTAACAAATCTTTAAACCTTGACTTAGTCCTCTATGTATAACCTTGACAACCTAAAAAGATTCAAAATCCAGTGCACAAAAACAGACTCAGCATCTCTTCCCACTTACTCAAAACAAGAACCACTTATCCTAAGCTACTTATTTTCCAGTGTCATTGATTGGCCTGAAAGGTGACTCATAATGTAAAAGTCGTGACACAGCTAATGAAAAAGCCACTTCAGAATGGTTTAGCCGTCAGTAAAGTGTTGACTTTGACGAGAAATCATTAGATATTTGACCTTACAACAAAACAACTGGAGGTCAGTACTTAAGTGAGGTTTTCAAAGCTCTCACGATGGCATCAAAACATACTGAATCTCCTCATAAACGTTCTTAATGACCCCTGTTAGCTGAGTAATTAAATCAGCGTTCCCAGAAGCAAAAGCGAATATGAAGACGTTCTGTTTCTAAATCCCTAATCCAAATTGCATTAGAGTCCTGCACCTCAGCACAATGTAGCGAAGGGAGAAATAAGCCCAAACGCAAACACAGTCCTCGGTTCAATGCAGCCTAATGCTGACGGAGCTCTTTAATCCATATTGGAAAGCCCCCCGCAGATGAAGGAGTCAGCATGGACACCGTTATCGTTTACCTTGAGGCTCAGCGGGGCGAATCTAAGGATGCAACAAGGCTCCCCGCCGATTCCATTTTACCACGCCGCAACGGGGGGGAGGAGACAGGGGGGGCACTGGGCCAGAGAAAGCCACATTTGGCCAATGCATAAATCATGCTGTAATGTGCTTTTACACATATTAATAAATGTGCAATGGAAGCTGAACCAAGAACACTTACTATTATTATTCTATATCTATATTGAACAATCTTATCAGTATATAACCAAATATTAGTCAAACATATCATTCTGGACCAACAGTCCCAGCTAATAATTCAAACCCTTAAAACATGAATTCCGACATCACTACCATGACAAGCTCACAATTCATTCAATTTAACTGAGTAACACGTCTTCTAAAGCTGACTCAGTTTCAGATTAAACAATAACGTGGCAGTTGGTAACGTAATGTTTAGTGAGTTGGCCTCATTATCGGACGGTTCAATCCCAGACTGGTAAAGGTACCATGAGCCAAGCACTGCCTAACCTGGTCAATAGCAAAACACTGACCACTGCTTCTTCACAGAGGGGTCAAATGCAGAGGTCACCTTTCTTTGTGGTGCACTGTGTGCTGTGCTGTGTTCATAATGACAAATAATAACTCACTAAATAAGTTACTGCTACTTTCAATGGTTTAATTTTTTTCACAAAAAGAGGATAAGGTCAGGCGGGAACAAAATTACGGCTCTTCATGTGTCAAAGTCCCGGAAATGAGGGCAAGATTTGCTTTTCACGTTTCTGCGCTTGTCTTACACTGAGGCAGAGTGTCATCTCTTACCAAGGCATTCAGTCTTTTCTTTTGCCCTGGATTCTAGAGACTATCATTAATAAAGTGGCAAGAAGATACTGAAATATTTATGATGACCAGTTAAGAAATGCATGTTTTTACGATGCAGACAAGTATTCGCTTCTTTTCAGACTATCTTGTGCCTCCAGTACAAGTCAAGAATCCAATTTTGGTACTGAACATGTCTTCACTGATTAACCTCATTTGAAGCTAGTGGTAAATTTGCATAAATTGGAATCCTTAAAAAAGAATAATATTTGATGAATATTTCTCTCTCAATTCTACACATGCCAACAGCCCTAGTGGCAAGCTTACAATTCATAAACAGCATATAAAGATGAAATGCTAGTGGTGAGATATATAGTGGAATAAGAAGTGGAAAGAAAAAATGTGAAACATATCCTTTAAAATATAAATATTTCTATACTATGATAACATTATTCTTGATAATATAGCCACAGCGTCATAGCCCAGCTGGTGCTCAGATGGAGACTTGACGGTGGATGCAAGCAATAGGTCAAATAAACAACCAGCCATCAGATTGTGTAGGGACCCTCATCTCTACAGAGGTCAGGACCCTCACCTTCAATGTATACGCTTCAGAAAGGCAAGCCAGCCTCAGAACATTATTCCTTAAGTCCTCCCCTGACCTGGCCGTCACATTAAGACATCCTTCAAAGTGGCTGTTTTCCAAGAGCTCACGGCAACCCCCACCTCAGTATTTCAGGCCAAGGCACATTACTCATTCCATGGGGCCTGCTTTATTCTGTAAAATATATTTAGTCAGTTCAAACTAAAGTATTTCACATGGCATTGGAGCAACTGAATGCCTTTTATTCAAAACAATACATTATTTTAAATGAATGTAATAGATGGTCTGCCTTTTCCATTACAGAAGTGTGGGCTAGGGCTGAACTATGTCTCATTTTACGATCACAATGCACGCATGTGCAATAGTCAGACTGCAGTAATGGAAATGATACAACATTCACACTCGGAAAAGCCTTGAGGGAAAAAATCCCTTTCCCCTTTTTTCCTTATTGAATTCAGAGGAACTTCCACCAAAAATCACTACTATTATTCTAGGAATGGACAAAACCACCATTCCAATAAATGATTCTGAACTGATTAATTCTGATTAATATTTGGTAAAATATCAAGTCTTCTATATTCCACAAAAGTATTACAATGTTAATTTTTTTACTTACATTGTGCAGTTTGTGTGTATGATTACAGTAAGTGTTTTTACATGCATAAGAGTACACGGTGCCATTCCAAAACACGAGCACAATGTGCTTTAGTATGGTGATCAAGCAATGTTCACTCAACACACACGCGCACACACACAGCAACACTGAGCACTGGCAGGAACACAGCACATCCACTCCTGACCCAGATAATGACCCTCTGAGTAGAGCTTTTTTGAAGAGACACAAATGCAAACAGATAGCAGTTACACGCTCTAGCATGAGCAACACTGGGGCCACAAAAATACTGACATATCACATCCTGCACATCCAGCTGTAGCCCGCTGTCTCCACCAAACGAATCATGTCAGACAGAAGTGGTGGAGGAAAACGTAACCCCTCTAATTTTCTCTACCTAGTTTTCTGCTGAGATGGTTTGGGCAATGGAAAAAGACAGAAAAATAAGTGTCACACTTTTTTTTTTTTCCATTGAGCGTTGCTGACAGCAGTAAGAAGCAGTTCTGATGTTTGTGCCAAAGCTGAGATGAGAGGAATATCAATCAGTGCATGAAGCAGACAGGCTCACAAAGGGGCTGATCACGCTTACACACACATACATACATACATACACACAAACCTGAGATGCTCCAGGTCTCTCACAGGGGGAAGCACCAGTCACTTTACAGTCTGCGCCTGCTGAACAGCGGGAGAGATCTGCTGAAATGTAAGTGCAGGTCTCTCAACACTTTTCCGTGAAGGAAGCACCTGACCGACAGCTACGGAAAACCGACCACTGTGTGGATTCGGTTCTGAAAAGCTGTTTTACCGGTTTTAATTTGACCAAAACAATTAAAGATTGAACATTTAAAGTGCCAAAGAGTATATTTAGCCGAAAAGATACTAAATTGGTATTTAGTTAGCACTCTTTAATTCATACTCGTTAATAATAACGTTATTTAAACTGCACTTTATTTACACACTCGGGGAACCTTAACCTGCCCAAAAAAGCCTCGGTCTCGCGCACGACAAAAGTGCACCCAGCGCTCGGAACTCTACGGAGTGACAGTCTGTCAAGACCTCAGAAGAAGAAGCGAAGGAGACAAAGAAAACAAAGAGGTAAAGAAGGAGTGCGGCTCCGTCTTACCTTCCACTCACTTATTGTGTTCGGCCGCGGTCAGTGCGCGTCTCCGCAGCGGAATTCCGGGCACATCTGCGCTCGGGAACACAAACCGGGAGAGCGGCGGGATTTAAGCCACGCCCACCTTATTACTATCACGGAAAAAGGCGTGAAGCAGCTCGTTCAGCTCGCGCGCTCTCGCTCTCTCTCACACACACACACACACACACACAGTCTATGTACTACCTTTGTGAGGTCCTTCCATAAACCCTCATAATGACTACATGTATATAATTTTACACCTACACCAAATCCTAACCCTAACCTTAACCTCAGTAACCAAATGCACATCTTTTACCTCTTTTAGTTTCTCAAATAAAACAAGCACATTTTCTATAAAGTCATTTTTCCTCATGGGGACCTCTCAAATGTCCCCACAAAGCCCCCCCCCCCAAAAAAAAAAAACAGATAAAAGTGATTTTAGGAGACCAAAAGGTCCCCACAATGCGATAAATACATGAACACATACACACAAACTTGTACAACTATCTTTGTGGGGACATTTCATAGACTCCCATAATGACTAGATGAATATAATTATACAGCTAATCCTAACTCTAACCTTAACCTCAGTAACCAAATGCACATCTTTTACCTCTTTTAGTTTCTCAAATAAAACAAGCACATTTTCTATAAAGTCATTTTTCCTCATGGGGACCTCTCAAATGTCCCCACAAAGCCCCCTCAAAAAACAGATAAAAGTGATTTTATGGGACCAAAAGGTCCCCACAATGCGATAAATACATTAACACATACACACATACACATACACACAAACTTGTACAACTATCTTTGTGGGGACATTTCATAGACTCCCATAATGTCTAGATGAATATAATTATACAGCTAATCCTAACTCTAACCTTAACCTCTTTAACCAAATGCACATCTGTTACCTCTTTTAGTTTCTTAAATAAAACATGCACGTTTTCTATAAAGTCATTTCTCCTCATGGGGACCTCTCAAATGTCCCCACAAAGCCCAAAAAACGAACAGAATTGATTTTGGGGGACTAAATGGCACTCAAATGACCCCAATACACATAGAAACATGGTACACACACACACACACACACACAAATTTTAGGGGAACAATTTATATTTTGTATACTTTAGATATCGCTTAAGTATATCTCTTTCTCTCTCTGTTAGCAAATAAAATATAAAATATGAAAGCTGGAGTAATTTAATTACCCCTGAATCTTGACAAGCATAGAATTTACACCTTAAAAACACTACTTACTGCTGTCATTAATTAGGTCTACCCCTTAAAAGAACCACCTGAATTAACATCTTAAATGTCAGATTAAGGGGTTTCATACTCATCCCTTGAATATAATCTTAAGTAAAATTAAGGGATCTGTTTCACAAATTAAGGGCCATTTAATTCAGATTAAGTGGTTTGGTGTATTTTCAGGGGTAAATTGCAGTAGGATTAAGGATTTTAAGACGGCTACATTGGGTTTCATAGTGTGTCTTCTCCTCTCTTTTCTCTACACACCCTGTCCTACATTTCTCTCAAGTTTTAATGTTTAATTGGAGAATATGTTCTATTTATTAAACTATACTTTTTAAAGAAATCTAAATTATATCTTAGATTTGTCTTTCTCTGCTTTTTCTCTGCAGTCTCTCTCCTTCACGCACTGTCTTATACACTCGCTCAGTCACACACTGCCTTATACACTCTCTTTCATTTACACACTGTCTTATACACTCTCTTTCATTTACACAGTGTCTTATACACTCTTTCTTCTTCACACACTGTCTTACACGTTCTCTCTCACTAACACTCACTCACACACTATCTTATACACTCACTCTCACTCACACACTGTCTTATACACTCTCATTCACACACTGTCTTATACACTCTTCTTCACACACTGTCTTATACACTGTCTTTCATTTACACACTGTCTTATACACTCTCTCTTCTTCACACACTGTCTTATACACTCTCTCTCACTCACACACTGTCTTATACACTCTCTCTCACTCACACACTGTCTTATACACTTTCTTTCTTTCTTTCTTTCTTTCTTTCTTTCTTTCTTTCTTTCTGTCATTATCTGAATGGATTAATCCCAATTAGGTTTGCTGGACCGGAGCCTCTTCTGGCACTAACTGTTTATTTGGGGAATATTTTATATTTTTTATACTTTAGATATTTAAATTATATCTGTTTATTTAGGGAATATATTTTTATACTGTAGGTTAGGGTTTTCTTTACTGTTTAATTTGGTCAGTTTGCTTGGTATATTATGTACCAATGTATTTGACAAAGAATCTTTCAGTCAGTGAAAAATGGGAAAAATTTCACTGATATGAGAATTGGGATTCACGTGTGGCCATAATTTCAAAATTCTAACACTTCTTATAGAGAAATTAAAGCATGCAATATTTACAGCCCATATGAAACATAAAACGATATAAGCTTTACTGTTCATGGTGTTCCTTTATTGTCTCATGATGTGAAGTGGAGGTTTGGTGAAATGAGATTTTTGCAAGGATCAGTCTACCAGGGTTTTGCTAAGAGCCTAAAAATCACACCACAACGATTATGCTGATATGAAATTCAGGTTAGGAAAAGTGTGCAGTATTAGACTGCACATCTTATAAACAGCATGTTCCGGACGAATGCTACGTGTTTTTGAAATGATAAGAATGATCTGTTACTTATTCCCTCAAGCTGGTTTTGCTTCCAAACTATCTTGATAAACCGGCTGAAGCTGTATTTTCAGTCTTTGACCGGCAAAGTAAAATTCCTGACAAATTGTCCTTCTAACGCCCTCATTTTAAGAGCTGCTATTATAGCTTACAACAAATGCACTTAATGCAATTTTAGGATGAGAGTTTGCTTTCATTAACTGTTTACAACATTAGCATACCAAATTAGCTTCTCAAATTGGTTTTTGACCAGTTTCATTCTCAGTTAAATAGGTTAGAAAAAAATCAGGCAAGAATTTCACTTCTCAGGCTGGACTTTTCCAACTGCTACTATTCTTTGTATGTATAAGTTACATGTTATTTAGCACTTACATACATTCAGATTTTATTTCTTACTCCAGATTTCCTTCAACAGGAATAATGAGTAATCAATGAGACTTAAATTAATTTCTCTATTGAATTTGATTTATTTTTACATAGCAATGAATTTTAAATGATGTGTATGTTTAAGTCGGTCTGATTGTTCTTTTCGCATTGAAACCCTCAACATGGTTCATTTAAATGTTCTTCACCAGCCTCCTCTGTTATTTCTGTTGTTGTGAGACTTACACAGTGTCTCACAAAGTCCTTGATTTTTTGCTGGAGAAACAAGAATAGCTAGAAAAACAGTCGAAAACAATTCTTCTTGTCTGCTATCAAAGCAGTTATAACAAGACCTTTTTTCTTCAGACTTCAGACCTTGTTTGGAAAGACTTGTCACCAAAGACTTTGTTTGTGATGTTTTCTGACAGCTCATTTTTTAATGAAAAAAACACAGAACATCTCTTCTAGCTTCCACTGTATGCATTTTTCATTGTGGAAAGAATATAAAAGCTTTTTTCATGTCCTAAAAAGATATGATGTACCAAATTTTTGAAAATCCTTTCTTCAGAAATGCTTAAAAAAATAGATTAATGATTTATTTGAATGAAATAAGTAAATTCATTTTTTGTATTTCAAATATGCAGTAAAATATAGAAAACATGTAGAATCCATCTGTTTCCTCCCACATGTCTCCTGTTCGAGCATGTCTCCTCTCCTTATTCTGACAGCAGCCCTCTATTTTCACTCCCTGATGAAATTTCCAGCGGCTGATCAATCCTGTCTGAAAGTATTTGCAAGACCGTGCGTTTAATCTAGCCTTACAGTCACTCTCTTTTCCCTTCCCGGATGTATTCTGTTTTGCCGGCAGACCAATACTCAGCCATGTCAAAAGCCATCCGGCCATCAAACGTGGGCATGGCACAATTCATCACAGATAATGTCCCACTGTCACAGTGAACACAAGCCCAGCACGCCGCCTCCTGTCACTGCAAACTCGGGGCAGCTTTTCAAATGTGCAAAATGCTGTCCAGTAGCCTAAGCTTTTACACTGCGGTTCTTATAGCAGCACTTGTAATAAAGAAAGGCAGATTCTTTCTTGTGATGTTGCTGTGATTGGACAAGGGATGCGTTAGGCCAAGACAGGAAAACAGCGCAGCATAGTCTGTAGAGAGGCAGCCGAGAGCAGGAGGGAGTTATTGCAGTCCATTAAGCTCATCCAGTCCATCACGTGGACTTAGAGTGCTTTGGCCATCAATTACATAGTGAGAGCTCACAGGAACTGGCCAGAATCTGCCAAAGGCCAGAAGGCTGCCATGCAAAAAGACCCAAGTGACCCATTAGAAGATTATTCATTCTAAACATGTAAAAAAATATCTAGGATAATCCAAACCGGCCCTTTAAATCTTTGAACCCGTTTCAGTGAGAGCTTGTATTCTTGTAATGCATTGCAGCTGCCAGGACCAGAGACAAGGCAGAATGCAATAATGAGTTTTGAGGATTTTTTTAATTAACGAACCATCAAACAAACAAACAAAAGAAACACACCAAGTGAAATTGGAATCGAAATGAGGGGGAAATAAAATCCTGAATCCAAAAGCCACATGAAAAGAAGAGAACAGAAAACAAATGTGAGAGGAAAACAAATGGGAGTGGAGGACTTAAATACTCACAAATGCAAATGTAGTGCATTAAGGCAAGGAAATCATAAACTTTTAAGGGAAGGAACGGAGCAGAATGGAGAGTTTGAACTGCATGCCCCATCACGACAATGTTCTTGAAGGTTCTGATTTGTTTATTTCTCTCTATTAGTCATCAAATCTCTTTTTAACACTAAAACATATGAAGAGCCATGTTCACATCATTAGACATAGTGGTACATCTGTGTATTTATACAATAGAAGAAGTTATAAGTTAAGTCTAAGTTAATAAAGTGTTTTTTTACAAGAATTTTGATAGTGTCAAATGTGCATATCATCTCATATTGATCACTGGCTCTTGAATCAAATCAAATCAACATTGTATAGTATCAAACTTTGTGATATTAGCAGAAACCGAATCGTTGTACGTTTTTATTCGATATAATATCGTAGTATGATTTACACAGTATTTACAGCTTGTGTGCTTTATAATTACATTCCTTGTCAGCACGTAACACATACAGTCAATATTATGCGGTAGCATATGTTATCTAGAATACTGAATAATTAATGCTGCATAAGCATACAACAAAGCATACATAGTGAAGCAATCTCTAAAACTATCAATAAATAATGTAGGAGTATGTTTTGCATAAATGCATTACAGTTTAACACAGAACAGCACATCAGTAAAGGTTCTCCCCACCTCCAGGGACATGTGGCTAAGGCGGCTAAATGCCTGTAATGTCGGTCAGGTGGCTGGTGTTTTCTGTCCAGCTCCTAAAGAACAGGCATATGTTCTGTCCTCTCCTCCTTTTGTAGGATGATATATAGAGTAAAAAAAGACCGATCAGACGTACTGGGCACTTATTAACGACTTTTTTAACGCTGAGGAATAATGTAATGCGTTGAGGAATAATATTGTTGTTAGGCTTGTCATATGTAGTGGTGCCACTAGAATTTTTAAATATTTTATATATATATATATATATATATATATATATATATATATATATATATATATATATATATATATATAATATTTTTGTGTGGGTTTTATATACACACACTGTGACAAGTACTGTGGTGTTAAGGGAAACACATATATACATGTATATATATATATATGTGTGTGTGTGTGTGTGTGTGTGTGTGTGTGTGTGTGTGTGTGTCCATGTATTTATGGCATTGTGGGGACCTTTTTGTCCCCTAAAATCACTTTTATCAGTTTTTTTGGGTTTTGTGGGGACATTTGAGAGGTCCCCATGAGGAAAAATGACTTTATAGAAAATGTGCTTGTTTTATTTGAGAAACTAAAAGAGGTAAAAGATGTGCTTTTGGTTACTGAGGTTAAGGTTAAGGTTAGGATTAGGTGTAGGTGTAAAATTATATACATGTAGTCATTATGAGGGTTTATGGAAGGACCTCACAAAGATAGTAATACAGAGACTGTGTGTGTGTGTGTGTGTGTATGTGTGTGGTTTCTGGGCATGTCCACGCACACATACAATTATATATAATTGTTCCATAAGGAATTCTCACAGAGGGTTCTGGGTGTGAGTGTGTGTGTGTACGTGTGCATGCGTCTGAATATATACATACATTATACATGCATTATTTTCATGCACAGCCACACATAAACACCTGCACCAGTGAATTCTTTATTGAGCAACTATAAGAAACTATAAAGAACTGATTGTTGTGTCATTTCTTTAGCTGTATTTTATGGATGATCTTATTGTTCCACAGCTATTACAACAATCGCTGGCAAAATCTGACTCTCTCTTCCTGCAGAGCCAGACATAATGGCTGCTTTTGTAAGATGATGAAAGCCATCGATCCTTCCTTGCCTTTAACTCAATGTTAATCCTTGCACAACAGCCCGGCCCAATGCTGAGTCCGGAACACACATCAAAGGATCTGCAAACCCCCTCACCCTCATCCTCAAACACACACCCACCCACACACACACACACAAGTGTTTCTCACCAGCGAACATCCCACTACACACAGAACCCTCATTTATTTCAATTCAGTTCCCCAAGCCCAGCTCCGAGAGTCAGGAGAGTGAATCATACGTTTCAGGCCTCGTGGAAGTCTTGGGTGCATACATTATTCCTGACTTTTACGCAACTCCTTTGTGAGTCCTCTTTTTCCCGAAGGCACTGCAGAGCACAAGGAAATATTCAGTAATAATCGCAGAGCAATTTGTTTAAGGAAGTGGCAGGGAAGCGAGGAGGTGGGGGGATAGAAAGATTTTTTCATAAATGTTGACATCCAGAGGACAAAGATAGTCACATGTGACATAACAGGACGTTTACCTGGGATGTCCAATTAGATTACATGCACAATCCATATCTTAGACTCTATATTCCATATCCTAGAATTTATATTTATTTTAATGTTGGAGGCAAACATTTCGAATTTCAAGACATTTGCTCCAGACTGGATTTAATGTTGAAGAGGCAATGTGGGGGAGTAGCTAACTAAAAGGAGCAATGCTACTAAACTCGGTTGCTTTCCCAGTAATTTTTACCGATGTAGTTCGACAAAACATTCTACAAACAAATACCATCATTTTTCAGTCTTTACAAAGACACATATTTTCAACCACCAGACATTTCTGATTTAGTGTTGACATAAATCTGACTGGCATCTGAATGACTAACGTGCCAGTGTGGTGGATGCTGATTGCATCTGAGCCTGCACTCGGAACCTCCGAGGTTTAGCAGGAAGATGGAGTCCACTCCATCTTCTCCATGTGAGAAACTGTAAAATAGCATAATAGCTACTTTTTCTCTGTTTTTGCAGTGCAATTTGATATACTAAAGCAGTAGCTTGGCTACAGCTTAGCTACTTTTAATCAGCTTGTAGCTTGAAAAGCTTCAAATTATTAGCTTCCTCAAATACAGGTATTATGAATGTTGAAAATGACACTGGCTTATTGACATCAGGTCTGAGCTTTGCATCTCACTTAGTGACTATATAGTGATTAGTGTTTAGTAGGGATGTCTCATTATTATTGGCAAATGACAAATAACATGGGCTGTCGTTACACTTAATTATACATATTATTCCCAGTAACTATTGGACCGTGTTCGTGTGGGTTTCCTCGGGTGCTCCGGTTTCCTCCCACAGTCCAAAGGCATGCACACTAGGTTCATTGGCGACTCTAAATTGGCCCCGTAAGGTGTGAAAGTGAGTGTGATTGTGTGAGTGTGTGCGCCCTGCGGTGTGTTGGCGCCTGCCTATGGTTGGTCCCCGCCTTGCGCCCGTAAGTTCCCGGGATAGGCACCAGTCCCCGCAATCCCGGTTGGGATGAAGAGGTTCGGATAATGAATGAATCAATGTTGTAAGAATTAGAACAAGCGAATGCACTGACAAACATATTTGTTGACAATAAAATGAGCTGAAAATAAAGTCTATTATGTATTTGTGATGCAATTGAATTAAAACATTTTATCACATAAATATATTGTCTATAATATATTTTCTAATATTTACGTTGTATAGGTACAGAAACCCCCGGAGCATGAACAGAAACTTCTCAGGACAGTATCCGTCTCCCTCCCACTTCTTTTATGTGTCTGAGTCAGATCCTCTCTCGTCTCTCAACTTCAAACTCCTCTTGCTAATTTCCTGGCTAGGAACTGATGAAGATGAAGCAGCCCAGGAGCAGTTCAGTCCATTGCGATCTATATTTTATGATAACAGCATTTGCACCATGAATTGTTGATGCAGGTAAACAGGAGTGGAAGTTTTCATTTTTCGCTCTAAGACGTGGTTTCCCATGTTAACACATATGTTGATGACCATGTACCGCTACAGTGTTACTGCATGTGATCGTGCAGCTTCGTTGCAGATGGCATGGTGCGTGTGTGGAGTTAAGGGAAAGCTTGAAAGGCAGGTTTGGTCATGAAAAGCTTTAGTTATAACAGGATTCTAAAAGAGAACTATTTCCACAGGGAACTCATGTCATCATGTCATGTTATCAAACAGGACATCCTACAAATGGAGTCAAATGGAGTTTGATTATTTATATTTAAGATTATTGCAGTTCTCCAGTACATGCACAGTCCATATTGTGCCTCTAAAATATAGATTTGTGTAAACATTTAGATTTTAAACATATTCAATCACCAACCATTCTTAAGAAGAAATTTGTTCTGTGATTTGTAGTACTGTACTATGTATGTGAAAATCAAAGAATCTTGACGCTGGCCTATTGGCAGTAGGTTTAACTTTAGTTAACATTTAGTGACTACATAGTAATGACAATTCCTATAATTTATGACATTCATATCTGTGTGTGGCAACAATTTCTCAAACAAAGCCATGTAAATTACCATGAATCCCTTTTGCTGGAAATGAGAGCAAGGAGGACAGTCTGTTCCTTCTCTGCGCCATGAATATTAAAACAGCATCAAATATTTAAACACACACTCACACCATCCACATACACACACACACACACACACACACAAATATATATCTTAGCAGACTCTGACCAGAGTTTCTAAATATTGAAGAACTAGAAACCCCATTGAGATAAAATCAAATCTGCAACCAGCTCACTGAGAACTTCGAGACACCCGTCATTAGCATCACAAATGTGACCAACCATGTCGTCGTGTGCAAAACTTGCTCCTGTGTTTGCTTTCTGAACCTGGCCACAGTTAGGTTCTTGCTCCCTTCTGCAATAATTTTCTTTAAATGAGCAAGAGCAGATGGAAGCGTTATCAAAGTGACCTCCTGTTGTAACCTGCATCGTCAGCAACATCCTTCCGCCTCAAATGTATCTCAGCTTTACAGGAGATCTGAGGAATAACGCTGATGAAGCCTCCGTCATTAGTGATGCTCTCTCTCGCAAGTTCTCGAGAGCAGGCTGAGGGGTGGGGAGTACCGGGATCTAGGTCAAGCTGTCTCCAATCTCAAGTACATCTGAGAAAGATGGAGCAAGTTTAATTGGAGGACTGAGAAGACAAAGTTCATCACACCGCTCTAGACAGCATTTATTTAATGCTACAGGGTACATAGAGCACTTCATTTTGGGCTTGTTTTATTTGCTGTGATTCGTGAATATAACATTTTGTAATGCTAATAGTATTTGGTTTATTTGCAAATGTGAAATGTGTAACTTCAATGTGAAAAGGAAGTTATAAGAGTTTGCAAGAAAAAGAAAATTAACAGGCCTCATTCACCAATATTTTCTTATTTTTCTTAAATTTAAGTTAAGACATTTACACAGTATAATATTATACAACTGTAGACTTGAAGAAACCCCAGTAAGCTAATGTTTGGCACAAACAGGCATGCAGTACATTTTTGTCAGTGTGTGTATATTCTTTTCTTACTTAAGAACGAATCTCAAAAAAAGAAAGTCAAAGTCAAAGTAAACTTTATTGTCATCTCTGCTATATACTGTACAGATACATAGAGAGACGAGACGACGTGGCTCCAGGGTATATTCAGTGCAAACAAAGAACAGAGAACAAATAGGCAGTGGCACAACTAGGCACATGGAATAGACAATAAATAAGTAAAAATACAAGAATTAAACAATATACACTTTAAACTAGACAATATACAATATACATTTTGAACTAGACAGGGAGTTTTAAATATAATTAGACACTAGAAATAGACATAGAGGTAAATATGGGTGAATGTCTGAATCTTCTTTAAAAAACTAAGTGGGTTTTACACACTTCTTAAAATAGACTGGTGAACGAGACCCAATGTTACTTCATCATTCGCGCAAATGTTTCTCCTTTTTACAGTTTGGAGCACACATTTAATGCAAATTCTGCAATAAGCTGATTTAGTGTCTACTCTTTGATGCTGAGCACAGCTACTAACAACATTTAGCTTCGCTTCAATCAGGAAAGTATCGCTGAATATCAATGAATCACACCAGGCGCCGCACTCGTGATTTCATTACGGCCTCCCATAGAGAACTAGAATGAAGCAGGGAAAATACAATATTCTGTGCAATGCCTCAGACTTTGCTGTATCGTGTGCATAAATAATATGGCCGGCACAGAAGAGAAGACCCATTAGCCCTCACTAATAACTCGCAATTTGTCACTTGGCTAGTGTCAAACGTGCAAGATGGCAGATGACTGTCTCATAATGATAGTCATTACGCTGCAGGCTCTTGCGTGTCCAGACGGAATAACGTCAGCAGCAACTAGCCGGTGTTCTGACGAAACACCGGAGTTTGGCCGAAACATCCAACCGTAGAGTAAATTTATAGTCATAGCAGTTGCCACCTCATTAGAAAATCATAATTAATGCTCATGGTTTTCTGCTCTGCTTTCACACATTTGTTCATTTTAAATAAAGGCAGAAAACCATGAGCATTAATATACCCACGAATAATACCTATAGGTTTATTATCCACAAAACGAACACGAGATTTATACAAAGGTTTAACACCAGGTTTAGAAGTTTAGTAAGTCAAGGCTTAAGACGAGACTAACCTGAGACTACTAATTCTGTGATTTTGCGCAATAAATGGAGCATGCTGTGCTCGAAAACGTAATTCGATTAAAATGGCAAGCAAATGAAGGAAAATCAGGTCTCAATAACAAAACAAAACAATACTAATCTATTATCTGGAGGATAAAATATTGGCGTGTCTTCTCTGCCCCCCAAACAATACGTTTCGTGTTGTGTGGTTGTGCAGTAACCATGGATAAGACGTCTTGATAAGCTGTGTATTTTCAGCAAGCCCCGTTGGAGACCCTTTCAGATGGTTTCCTATTTACCAAATGTTGGTATCAGCACCGAGCAAAGAAAAAAGGTGCAAGGATCAAAATATATCCCTCCTTTGCAGTTAGTCACACAACAAAAGGAAAAAAAGAAAGAAAGAGAGGGATCACGGACAGTTGATGTTGCAGTCTTTTTTTCCACCCTGTCCACTTCAAATCAAGCTTTGATCTTTAGGGGCCTAGTAGAGATCAAGCGCACTGGAGCTTTTCATCAGGATCCGCTCCCGCTATGGAGGGATGAGATGAGTGCTAGAGAAAGTCATTTGCGGTCGGTTGCTGTGGTTCAGCTCTTTGCACTGTAACAACGGACACAGGGCTTCCATGTCTAGTTAAGAGCAGCATGTCGTAGTTTAGAGTACTCTGGTGACTTGATTCTGCTTTTTGGTCTGTGGCTTCGTTTGTATTCTGATATTCTGTTTTTTGCTGTCCAACAAAGATTGCTTGTACTTGTTACTATATTAAGTATTTTTACACCATTCATTCCAGTTTTAGTACCAAACTGACTTAAAAAGAAATCTTTGAATGAGATTTGTGTTAGTAAATAAATAATGACTCTATAAAAGCACAATCATCGTTTTAAAATAATAAAACGTAATAATAAAAACAATAAAAATTTTCAGTTCAGGGAACATTCCACTAAGGTAATTCAGGAAAGTTTTCTTAATGTTCCAAGAATGTTCTCTAAAAGTCACACTTTGTGGAACCTCCAAAGAACCTTCAAAGAACGTTCAGTGTTTGCTTGGAAAATTTGCAACCTTCATAATCCAACATTAATCAAAATTAATTGAACCTTCTGATTATGATGCTCACTTACACCCATAAACTTGAATATGAAGATAAACAAGTTTTCTTGGTGAAAGCAAATTTTCTTCTTGCTTTCTGAGGATTAAAATGTCCTGTACATTTTTTACACTAATTGTCCAGCATTGGTTGTGTCTTGTGGATGAACTTTAGTTATGCTAACTTAAAATTATGAAATCTACTACTACCACCCGGTTATTGTGTTTGTGGCCACTTCTTGTGGTGACGAAGGCAATATTAACATAAGGAAACACAAGTAACAAATGAATTTAAGTGGATCAGCAAAGGTTTTATCTCTCCTCTCCTATATTGAGTCCTGTGGGCTTTTGAGGGTTGTATTGGCCAGACTGAATAAAATTCACATTTTGGGTCTTACTGCATTATTTACCACTTTTGCCTGACTGAGGATGTACAGTGTAATACAATGGAGGTTTTATTTACAGCTGAGAAGGACAACAAGGTATAATGCTGCCCCCATTTGGTGAAAACTGATTGTAAACGCTATTATCCCATTACAAAACAATTCTATTTTTTGAAACCTGTAACAGAATAAGCCTTATTAAAATTTGATTGTATCTAAAGGCTCGGGGAAAAAAGCACAAAACAGCTGCCTCCTGGTTTGAAATTGTGTTGTATTGATTAACATCCAGTTTTCAACATACTATTCAACACACGGTGAGGTGGCAGGAGACTGGCTTGTTGGCACACTGTTGAACTTCATACGTCTTTTGTCAATCCTTTTACATATATTCAGGTTTAAGTTTAGGAGATTAACCAACAGATGTGTAGCAACTTTACAAGAGCAAACAGAATGTCTGATGACTTCTACATTGTAACACTCAGTTGTTAATTAGACACAAATTGTGCTAAGGATGTGCTAAGAAATCCAAGGTAACAAATATGTGCATTTGCCGTACAAACAGACACACAGGCGCACACACACATGTACACACACACACAGCTTAATTTCCCCCCAAAATATAGATACATTTTATGCATGAAATCTTTTAGAAAAGAAAATGAAGTAATTATGGTATTGAATATACAATACTGGATAAAAAAGAAAATTCAAATATAAAATAAACATGAATACTACAGTGACACAGGAAAACTTGGTCCAGTTTGATAAAAAGAAAACTGCTCTGCCTGCTATATTTCCTAATCAAGGTGCAGTATGTTAGCATAAAGTGAACTATTATTAAAATTATATATGTATTAAAAGAATATATCTTACATAAAGTTATTAAAAATATATATCTTACATAACTATATCTCTGAATGAGTTATTTTTTAAATAACGCATTGAAACTCTATGCAATAAGTGTTACAGTTGGCAAATTTATGAAAAGCCTGTTTATAATGGTAACCCGTCATTTCTCATTGTGATGAGTTTTAACAAATACAAAGTGTACTTTCAAGTATCAGTAAAATATCAGAGGCATCATTCTGCTTGAGCTAAAACCAGTAGACATCAGGAACTAATAACACTAGCTTATTGTTTCAGAGGATACAACAGCAAATGAAAAAATAAATTAATTGTGGCCATTTTGTCAGCAGAAATGATCGATTTATGCAACACAAAATAAATAAAACTGAAATCATTAGATAATGTTGAGATGGAAAGTATGCCCTTGGTTTTTAGATATCAGTACTTGCATTTCGTTCAGAAAGAAATGTTCTACACACAAGATTTACTGTGTCATTCTATATCAAGTCTGTGTCTATGGACAACCACTGGGTTAGTTCCTAAGAGAAGTGTGGGAGCTATGTAGAGGTGGGAGTCAAGTCAAGACTAAAGTCAGGAAGGTCACAAGTCATCAAATTTTAGTGCCCACATTTCATTTAGTACCTAATTCTGACAGTGGGTGTAACTTAAGTTATATCTGGAACTCAAACTAATTTTACTTACAGATTGTTACTGTGTTATACTATAAGTTATTAGTTGAAGGAAACGTTGTTATTATCAAATCCATCGGTTATCGGTCAAAAGTTACAGTTAGGTAGTACAAAAATACACAAAAAAAAACAACATAGACACACACTGAGATCAACGTAATTGATGACACTTTTCACTTAAAATTTTTTTTTTAGATAACCATTGAAAAAGTTCGGATCTTTTTCAAGTTGGATCTGTTTGTATCTTTTCTGTATTGATGTATTATGTAATGTGCGAGCTAACTATAAGCTAACTTGATCTAGGATGCCCTCATAGCTTGGACCAGATCGATTTCTTTAATGAATCAATTCTCAGTAATGACGAGAAATGACCCGATCCTTACACTGTTCCTCAGCATCACTAGCATGTCCAAGTGTCCAGCAATCACACGCCCTGATATACTATAGCAGTGTTTACAGAAAGGAAAACCTGTATGGATTAGCCATGTCAGAAAAAACGATTGTTATATTGATCAGCAAATTATTTCATCCTTCTGAAGCGTCAATGCATTGAAATTAGGCGACAATGAAATTGGACTAATATGTGACGTGAGGCTGTTGGCAGTGTAACGGTTAGGGCATTCGCCACGTAATCAGAAGGTCGCTGGTTCCAATCCCAGAGCGCTAAAAGTACCAGTGAGGCACCCATCAGCAAAGTACCGTCCCCAAGCACTGCTCCTCAGTCGCTGTCTTAACAGCTGCCCACTGCTCCTTCACGGTGCACTGTGTGCTGTGCTGTGGTGCGTTCACAATGACAAATAATCACTCACTTTCACATGTTCAATTCAGTTGTCTTTATCTTCAGGCCTCGATCAAATATTCCTGAATTATTTCTATTTTAGCCACAAGGGGGCGATATAAAACCTATATCTAGTAATGCTTCCTTTGGTGACACTAATCACTAATAAGCTTTCTCTACCCTTATAACTGTCTGAAAAATGCAGATGTATATTGATAATTGTTAGGGAAGCATTTCTCCTTATTGATACATGAAGAAGGCATCTTCTTCTTCTTTCTCTTTTCCCTTCAGGGTCGCCACAGCGAATCATCTGTCTACATTTAGTCATGTCTTCTGCATCCTCTACCCTCACACCAACTAACTTCATGTTCACTTTCACCGTATCCATAAATCTCCTTTTTGGTCTTCCTCTCAGCCTCCTGCCTGGTGGCTCCAACCTCAGCATCATTCTACCTACAGTATGTAATCATTGTCTCTCCTCTGGACATGTCCAAACCATCTCAGTCTGGCCTCTCTGACTTTATCTCCAAAACATCTAACATGAGCTGTCCCTCTGATGAACTCATTCCTGATCCTATCCATCCTCGTCACTCCCAAAGAGAACCTCAACATCTTGAGCTACATGAAGAAGGCATCAATCACAAGTTTTAGACTTTTTAGCTCCTTTGTTCCCGATGTTAGGCTAAATAGAGGAGATAAATCTTGTGCATTACTAATTTCTTGTGGAAAGCTGTACATTTTGATTATTTATGTTTCTTTCATTCTGATGGTTGGTTATTTTATCCTGGCAGTTTTTACATCATGTCATAAAGGCAATTGTTTTAAAAAGAATAATACTGTCAAAACTTCCAGATCATTCTAACCGGTTATTATTTGGAAGTGAGGCTTTGGGACACTGGAAAGGGAACCCAAAAAAAGGGTTCTGCTCTAAGCAAACAAAATAACAAAAAAAATCATTTCAATACTTTCTTGAACTCCAAGTAAAGATGAAGTCGAGTCTTGTATTACTGTCAAGTAGGACGGCACAATTTACATAATCACATACTCAGTTATGCATATGCGCATAATAAATGCAAACGAAACCATGGCCTTCATTCAACAATGTGATAAAGTAAATCACAAGCTGACGATTTTGTAAATAGTGCAGTCCTAATATCAAGCAAGTAACAGTCGTCAAATTTAGAACGACTCAAGTCAAGTCACGTGACACAGACAATGTCATATTAAATGTCTGGTCTATGGTCAGCCACTGGGTCAGTGTAGGAATTTTGTTTAAAGTAAAAGCTCAAAGCTGAGAGTCCGCACCGAGTGCGTTGAGCTCATCGGGAGCGTACTTCTCCGCTCCAGAGCCCTTCTGCCGAAAACCTGCCGAGATCTCATCAAACGTCCGGCCCTTAGTCTCAGGCACCTTGAAGTAGGTGAAGACGAAGAAGATGAGCAGCAACACGGTGAAGATGATGAAGACGTAGGGGCCTGTCAGTTGCTGTGGAGGAAACAAAAGAGAGTGAGAGTTTGCATGGAAGTTGTTAAGAAAGAAGAGAAGAACGAAAAAAAAAAGAGCAGAAGAATGAAAAAAGGCTTTACCTCCACATACTGGAAGCACATTCCAACTATGAAGTTTGCAGTCCAGTTGGAGAAGCCTGCCACAGCCATGGCGGAGGGTCGAGGGCCTTGACTGAAGAGTTCAGCAACGATGAACCACGGAATGGGACCAGGGCCAATCTCGAAGAATGCCACGAAAATGAAGACGGCCACGATGCTGACGTATGAAAGGCCTGCGAACTGGGGCTACAGAGAATACCATAAACATAGATCGTTCTTGTTTAAATTTCATTTTAAAACACACCTTTTAAATAAAAATAAATAAAAGAATGGGACGCAAAGTGAAAAAAGCAAGCGCTCACAGTCAGCGCCATGGCGATGGTCATGACCACAGCAGATACAGCCATACCCATCAAGCCAATGAGGTGTAGAGACCGTCGTCCAGCTCGTTCCACCACAAAGAGCTGCAAATGAAGAAGACAACATGTCAAACGAAATGTCATCTGTAAGCAGTCCATCAAAGTCCAGTTCGAAAACTGCATGAGTTTTAATGGTAATGTATAATATTTTTTCAGTATTGGATATTAGGAACGTGGTCCTAACGTATGGTCTTTTTTAATCACTATTCCCTCTTTTATCACCATTCATGGGCCAAATGCATGTAGAAAAGTGATCCTGAAACTACAAGAATGTGACCGTTACTCACCGATACTACAGTAAACACAGTGTTCACTACTCCAGCACCGATGGTGGCATACACAGGCTGAGAAACTCCAGCATTAGTAAAAATGCTTGTAGAGTAGTAAAAGACCTGCAGCACAAGAACAAATGTGTTTGTCAGTTATGACAGTTTCTTTGTAGGATTCTCCCTAGTTATTCATCTTTTAGGTCTTATATTTGATGAATTGTTTGTTCATGCTTTGTTCTTGTATTTGTGATTGCGGTGCAACATAATATGTACCATTATATGATCTTCACACCATTTCGCCCTCAACTATTTCCACTATTTTTGTCACAGAGACACCGTTCAGGTCATTGAAGATATGTGACCCTCCACGGCAAAACCAGTCGCTTGTCGCGACGGAGGTTTCCGAGAAAAACGAGCGTTTATGTTGCGTGGGGTAAAATTTTGGATTTTTTGTTTTTAGTGTTTTGAAACAGTGGAAGGTCTATACTGTACTGTTGTGAATAAATTTCGCTGGAAAACTTAAAAACGTGACTTTCTTGAGGTGAGGAATTCAATTCCAGCAGAATGTTAAAAGTTTGTGTTTTGACCGCTCTACTTCAATATTTACGGTAAATCCACTGGTTGACTAGCGTGAAGATATTTCACCGGAATCCATCTTCGTCTCCCGAGTTCAGTTAACCTAACGCAGGTAGGCTACCCGTGTAGCTGTGAATGCAGCGTAGGCTACCGTAAATACAAACGTAGCCGCGACCGCACCAAGCGTCTGTGAGTGCTACGTCGATAGTCAACTTCAAAGGCAGATTTCTCCGTTTCTCACTTGGCGTGACAGGAGAAACCCATCTCCTTTGAACGTTGATATCTCAGTCATATGTCGTCCGATTCCTTCGATATAGGTATCGTTTTGAAGGTTGATTTAAGCCCTTTCATAATAACTCAAATGAGAATTTGAGATAAGCGACTGGTTTTGCCGTGCAGAGTCACATATGTGCCTTATTACAGTTCTTATAGACATGCCGAACTGAATTCTTGAGGAACTACTGACTTTATTTAACTTTTTCACCACTTCTATGCCTTTCCACTTTTTTCAGCATCCAGTAATCCTGCTATTTCACCAGAAAAGTGAAAAAAAGTGGTTGCTTTTCCTTCTGTTTTGTTGTCTTTGTCCAAATCTGAGTTAACTCCAATTATATAATAATACAATGCAGCAATCGACTAAACATATTATTTCAGTCTAACTTAGCTTGATGTTTTGCAGCTATTAGGTTAACTAAGTCTTATCAAAAACTTGATTAATGTGTTTAATGGGGGCCTAAAATTCCTCATTTCTATCTGCACACTTTACCTGCTATAAGACAGCAGTCGCCATTTTACAAAGGTAAACATACAAACACAGCTGAACACCCAGACGGACGTGTGAACTCACAGCATTGATGCCTGAAAACTGCTGTGAGAGCTGCAGCATGACGGCGATGAGGAGCGGCTGTCTGTAGAGCGGAGAGCGGAACAGCTCCAGAATGGTCACCTTCTTCTCCCTCATCATCTGCCGGCTCTCCTCTTTCATCTCCTGGATGTCTGCCCCAACGTCCTCCGTCCCACGCAGCTTCTTCAGAACTGAGGGAAGAATCCGAGTTCTGTCTGAGCACTAAGAGGTTTTTAAGTCTACAGAAAGACACGATAAGACTGGAGGTATGTGTAAGAGTCAAATAAGGAGTAAATATTGTAAAGGAATCTTGAAATTTGTCTAATTATGGTGTGTACGTTGTCCCATAAGAACATGAGAGTAATGTGTATTGTGTGTTAGCGCTGATAAATCCAATGGAGAATCAATGAAGGCTTGGTTTGTACTTGCAAACCGACAATAAAGCTCACCGCTCTTGGCTTTGTTTTCCTCATTCTGGTTAATTAGTAAGTATCGGGGGCTTTCTGGACAGAAAGGTAGCAGGGCGCACTGAATCAAGGCTGGGATGAAAATAAATCCCAGCAGGAAGGGCCACAAGGAGTGGTTTCCCATAATGGACTCAATGCCAAAGATCTGGAAACATCAAAACAATGTTATTGTGTGCAGTATATGGAGCGTAAAACAATTCCGTGCTTGTTTTCACTCATTACCTGTGCCATCAGAATGCCAATGACAATGCCCAGTTGGTGCAAAGTGCCCAGCGCCCCACGTAAGGATGTTGGAGCAATTTCACCCACATACATGGGCACGAAGCCAGTCGACAGGCCAGAGTAAAGACCCACAATCAGGCGGCCGATAATTACCATCTCCCACGAAGCGGCCAGCTTAGAGAAGCCCATTAAAGCAGCTGCGATAAAGGCCAGGACGTTAGCGATGAGCATCGAATTCTTCCTACAGAGAGATAAGGAACAAGTGGAGGATTGAACCGAATACTAAACACCACGAAACGAATAACTGCTGTGTGGGAGGGTTCTGGAGCGCTAACCTGCCCAGGCGATTCACAAAGAAGCCGACTGAGAAGGATCCGAGGATGCCGCCTACTGGGAAGACGGCTACAGATACGGCCCAGAGGGTTGTGAGGGAGTTGGAAGGGATGTTCTCCGAATATCGATCAAACCATGTTTCATTGTAGAAGCCCTCAATGATCTGTAAAGGATAACAGTTAAGAGAATGATAGCAGGCCTTTACAACGCTCCCAATTTGCTTGTCTGCTCTTTGCTTTTGCTTACATTGTGTCTGAGTTAAGTTGCTTTCTATATTAAGAGGCTCCCATTACCTTTTGGCTCAGTTTGCAATCTTCTTTGGTTTTGGGATCTATTTATTAATAAAAAAGACTAACCCTCATATTTATTTCTCTGAATATGTATTTTTCATTTTTAATGAAACTTTTTCTCACCAAAAACAGATCTCTTTGTCAGATAAAACATTTTCATTTAGTTTCTTCTCATCTCTTGTAAGCGGATATTGCTGAAGTATGGCTTCTGCTTTGAGAAGCAGAGTATTTGCTTGCATTTTATGGAAGTTCCAACAAACTCTGTTTACTGACAATAATTTCTGGATTTCTCCAGAACCTATGTTGCTATTTTCAGAATGATCCATATTTTTATCATGTCCACCAAACCTTATGCGTGTAGCCATAATACCTTGTAAAACCTTCAAAATATTGAAACAGCTTGAAAAAGTTACAATATTAAAGACATTTTTAAAAATCCTGCAAAAAGAGATAATTGTAGTTGAATTTGGTGTAAACTGTCATTTTATTATCCACTGTTAAAGCTGTTGTGTACTGTATTTTTAATATGAAAATATCATTGTTTGTGATCATTGTCCTTTCACAAGTTACTGGTAAATTTATTCTGAATGCAACAGTGAAAGATTCTGCCAAATATTTGCCAAACAGATCAACATTTGACCAAACTTTGGGAAAAGGAGCAGAGATCCCGTTTTGGATCACAGTGTGTAATATCCTCTCTATACACTTAATAAGTCAAGAGAGTACACAATACTGTACATAATTGTTTTATATACTATTTACAGATATTTTTCTATTTATTTTAAGGTATTTGTCTATGTTGTCAGAACCCTTTGGTACTGGGGTTACATGTAGAAGGCTAGATGATGGTCAATATTAGGACACAAAAGAGTCCTGCTAACTCACATCAGGATTTACACCCAGCATTCATCCAGCAGAGGGAGTAAAACTCTATGCACGCAGTGTCAAACACTCTTACAGTCCATTTGCAAAAACTGTGATATCTGAGAGGTAGCCAGGTTATTTAACATTATTTATTTTAACAGATACATCTAATAGTTTTTTGGTCTGTGACCTTTGATGGTAGATCAGATCACAAAAGGACTTTCATGAGCTTGGCTGGAGTTTCGGCTCAGGCAGGGCGGCATTAGAGACCTTGAGTCCAGCACATTTGCCAGTGTCTTATATCAACAAGCTGTTCCTCGTTGTAGTAAGTGCTTAGACACCCTAAAACAACCTTAATCTTAATCTGCATGTGGTTACAGTGAGAAGGGCATACCTCTCCTCTCTAGTTTATGGTAAGCTCATCTCTTTATTCACTGTAACCTCTAGAGCTAAAAGCCAGCAACTTACTCAGAAACGGCTTCACTGATAACATAATGTAACATAATTTATTGTGTGTAAAATATTTAAAAATCAGTCCTGATTATCATGAGTAACATATTAATCTACTTATTCTTGCTATATTAACAGAATGTATTACAAATTTTAAGATTTCCACAAATTTTAAGATCTTCTAACAGGAGAGGCATGTTTCGCGAGACATTCCGGAAAGACCAGAGGGACATACAGTAGTCCATACAGAGATTACAAATGATCAGATAGAAATTAATGTTATATGGAAAACCAAAGACCATGATTATTTTTGCTATTGTTATTTAAAACCTGTAAACATCACTCTATTCAATTCCATGGAGAGATTGTACTGCCTCACAGTAACTTATGATGAATATGTTGAAACTAAAAATCTAAACAAGAATTATGGCATAGATATTAATAGTCCATAATAATGTTGTATGATCACATCTTAGTTCCCATCTTCAGAAGTCACGACTATACTCACCTTCTGAGGCGCATTGATGACTCCTGTGTTATAGCCGAACTGTAAAGAGCCAATCACAGCTGTGCCCACAGCCATTATCAGCGGGGCTGTCATATGCTGCAGAGACAGAGAATTGTTAAGAAATATACTTGTTTTTATAGTTACACACTATTATTTTATTTATTTACTGAGCCCTATTTTATTTATTTATGCACTTAAGTGGAAACCCATTCATAGGTTTAAACTAAGTTTACATAATTCATACATTCAAGATTCGTTATTTGTCACATACACAGTTATACAAATACAACATGTAGAGCCCTGATAAATAAATGAATGAGAACTATTAAAAGACACTAAAGTAACGCAAATACAGAAAAATATATCCCAAACAAACATCACGCGTTTATACAGTATCTGAGCAGCCTGCAAAGTTAATAGAATAGAATATATTTGTGTGCATATGTGTATTGCAAAGGGTTAAATATGCATGACAGTGACACTGGTGCTCTTATGCACAGGATTAAATGCAATGTAAGCATGTATGATGAGCATAAATGCAAAGATGAAAAAAAAACATTTATTTAGAGAAAGCTGCTTAAAGTAAAATTGCCAAATACAAAAAAGTACAAAAGTGGTGTAATCTCTCCTCGGAAAATCAAAAGTAGCGCTGAGTCATCAAACGAGGTGCTTTATTGTTCCTCAGTGATGCTTAAGGGAAGGCCTTCGTTTATAATGTGGAAAGCTTGTTGTTCTCTTAGTGTAATCTAATTATTGGGATCTAGGAGTAGCTGAACTTTCACTCGTGTAGAGAAGCTCAGATAATATGAGATATTCTTACCCCAGCATGCGTGCACACTCACATACACACGTTACAAAGCACGTAAGACTGTTCTTTCGTGAGGAGGGTCTAAAGCAGGTACAGCACTAAGCTGCCTTAATGTCACAGATGTTCCCTACAGCAGCACAACCCTTGGAAAAACTCTACCATAAACCTCTTTGTTTTTTCTTCAAGCCTGGAAATCCCTAACCAATCATGTTTAGAGCGTTACTGGCACACATATGTTGGCCCCAGAAACAAGTGAAGTTGAAACCTTCAACGGGTAAAACTGGCAGTGGTAACCTCCAGGTCTGAGCAGGTTACATCACAAGTCTTTTAATAGGGTTGTAATCTGGTTTCTGTCCACTGTAGAGCACCTACCTATTTACAGATACACCCTCATCTGACCAGACTGCCGCAGGACATAGGGCCCAGCAGGCAACATCTGCTGTTTCATGCCCACTATGACTTTGCTATTTCCATGGCAGGCATGTTGAGAGCTGCCAACTCTCAATTAATCACAGGCTGAACCAACCATGACAAATGAGATATCCTTAGACAAATACTTTCTAATAAGCTGGCACTCAGACCTTTAACCCTGTTTGAATTAACACCTTGATCATGGTGTTTCACAAATTGTACAATACTCAGTGGGTGGATGTATGATTATGTCTGTTCCTCTACCTTACTGGTTTTGCAGTGCCACTCCTTCATTACATTGATTCCCATTGCATCATCACCACCACACAGGCAAAAACCACAATGAAGTAAAAAATTTTCCAACTGAATTATAGCCCCCTGCCATAAAGTCAAGATTCATCCTGTCCTAAACCGAGACTATGTGGAGGTCACACAGCGAGGACCATCAGACTGGCCAGTTTAAGAACTGTGTATTCCCATTAGAATCTCAGTCTATCTTCTCCAAGGACCTCTGGTCTGGAGCCGACGTGCGTAGCCTTGAAATGATCCACAGCAACATGTGTCTTTACCTCCTCTCAAAACATTCCCACAACGGCAAGCACCTTGTCACTCACTCCCCCTTTAAGGATAAAGTGACCGTAAACATAGAGATTCAGCATTCTGGGAAACATGCCGTCCGTTTAAAATTTGTCCATTTCTGTGGCCACAAAGACTTAAAGAAAACAGAAATCATATCCATGTAATTTTAGACATACTAGAATTGACTGGAGAGAAACATATTAGAAAGACAACATCACAAGTTTAATGCTGATGTCATTATGCCACTTAAAAATTTCTTAATTCTCAATTGCTGATTAAAGACACAATTATTTATTTATTTATTTACATATTTATTTATTTATTTAAACATTTTTCTATTTTAATGACACAGTACACCTACTATGGAACTTTAGTAAAAATGTATGGTGTAAGAATTCCGTTTCTTCCCATAGTTTCTTTAAAAGTCCGATATAATAAAGTTATATCTTATAATAGTTGTAAGATCTTGTAAAGTTGTGTAATAAATTACAGAATTCTGGTAAACTTCTAAAAGATTTGACATACAACATGTTTCTACATCTATTATATTCTTAAATAAATTTCAGGCAATATTAGACATAAAATTTATGGCAGTATTATTTATCTTTCTGCGGTCTCTTATCAAAATGTGTTAAATATCACTGAAGCAGTCTAGTTAATAATAGAGGGAGTGTACGTCTGTGCACCTTTTGTAGAGAGTAGAGACAATTTTATTTGTACAAGACACACTTGTATTGTCGAGAGAGAGAGAGAGATTCTCCATCACTCTGAAACTGAATTTAATAGTTTATATCGTCTCTAAAAAGTTCGTAACATGTGTACCACGTCTTAAAAAATCTCTTGCTTTTAATGTTGACTTTTCTTACGATTTTTCCCCATTACCTTTGAGTTAGACTCCATTCTGCGCTGGTAACGATGTATTCCTTTTTTTTTTCTTTTGCTTATAAAATGTGCGCAAAAAGTCCTTAACTTTCCCTCGGATAAAAAACGACTTTAAAAGGCGCCACTGCGGAGAAAATGAAAGAAGCCTCGCGAACAAATAAAAGCCTTCAGACTTTCCCCGGTTTCATTCTCTTCTTGTATGAATAAAGTCTCCCGTGTGTTGACAGTCCAGAATTACGGCAGGTGGAACTAAGCTGGTTAATATAATTTCTATGCGTCCCTGTGATTGGTTGAGAGGGGCCTCATGGAGTAAACGCACGTGGCTAAATCGAGGCTTGTGATTGGCTATGCGGATTTTCGGTGACGTGACACGCTGCTGTAATCCGGTCAATTCCGCGCTCTGGATGCGCGTTTCCACACGCGAGTCGGACTCCACGGACTTCCGTTTGTTTGCCTGTGTATTGTCTTCTAGCACAAGTCGTTCCGGAACATTAAAAACATGAAGGTTTAGATTTTTGCGGGCAGTGACACAGTCCACCTTAACATGTTTGATCATAAAGTGAATACATAAACATAAACTCATGAAGAAGTACATGTAGCTCACTGAAATAATGCTGCAGCTAAGTACGATAATTTAATTTTCATGTAAGATGATCTGTTCCAAATCCGCTTGTGTAATTGGATATGGTACCCAATAGCTAAACATGAAGGTAGAAACATATAAACATGATGTAAGAATACAAAGGTGGACCTTACGGAATTGTTTTTTTTTATTACACAGGTTTAAACCTTTAATTAACCTTTAATTTTTTATTAAGTACAGTGTAGTACCATCAAATGGTAAAGACTGAGATATTGCAACTTTGGCTCCAATCTTTCCAAAAAGGTATGTAAAATACATCATGGCATCCTTGAATTTTTTAATCCTTTTAATTTTCTACTCACGCTCTAATTGTTGTAATCAAAGGCTTCACTTCCCAAAGAATGGCAGCAAATTAAATAGCTTATCCCCTGTCTTTATCAACACATACGAGGAGTTGAACTGTATGATATAAATGGTGCAATTACAACGAAAAGCTCTGTGTTGGATGTGAAAAGGGCGCTCATCCTCACCCATCCGTCTGTATGACGTGAAAGCGTCAAATGAAAGTTTCGTTTAGTTATACTACTGTTAGTTATAGTCACAATGCTGCACCATAAGGTAAAAACCTGCAAACGCTAGACTTAAGTAGCAGCTGCCTTCTGAATCAAACACACGATGTGTTTGCAGTTTGCACTGTATTTATGCTGAATATATGGATCAGCCTGAAAACTAGATGTCTGGAGGAGTGAGAATGCTTTAAAACTAGAATCGGAAAAATGTTCAAATTCATTATCTGTTTCTTCAGTACCATAACTATTAGTAAATGTAAAATATATATCCAGACTGCTTAATGACATGCTGACAGATTGCGGACAATACATTTCCCTGTAGGCCTTTGTGATAGGGTAATGAATCACTAAGACGACGTCTTTATCATATTATCCAAGCCAATGCTACTGTATGTTCCTACCTTTGTTTACTGCAGCAGGGGAGATTCCGGTGAACTTGGAATCAAAAATAAATACAAAAATGAACTTTTGTGCGGTTCAGGAAAAGACGTACGTCCCTTTACCAAACAAAAGAAGCAGAGGAAAAGTGTTTTGTTGATTTTGGTTCCTTGTGATTAGATCTGTTCTTTGAAAGTCATTCTAAACAAAAACAAGCCAGTATAAATCAAAGGGTGGAATGGGTGGGTGTCAAGAGGCTAGTATTGTTCAATTATTGGAAGAACATTAACGTTAAGTTATAAAAAAAATATTATAGTAAATTTCACAAATTCCATAATTGTACTTAACAAAATACTTTCTCTGTAAAGCACATTTGGCCTGATTTTGAAAATTAGCTTTGGTCTAAATACCTATGAGTACTTACATGAGTAACATAAAGACATTTTGGATTCATTTCAATGACATATTTCAAATACATGAGCTGAAAATACTTGCCTACAGTGTATTTAGAAGGTCAAATTTAATACTGACCATGCTAATTCAGAGACCAACATTGTAGAAGCTCGTCTTTGGTACTATGGCCTTCCTGCCATCTCTTATGAATATAGTAAGCTTTTTCAGTCCAATACTTTAATAATAAAAGGCATAATATTTAAGAATTGTGTTTTCTCACAGAGGAGTATTTGAACCTTGATAAGAGTTCTTATCTTCTGGCTTTTCTAACAAACACTCAGCTCTTCCTGAAGCCACCATCTATTTTTAATCTTATCAATGGTTCTTATTACCATGCCACACACTGACATTATCAACGCTGCTGACACCGAGGCAACATTGTGCAGGCATGCAACGGAAAGGTCACATTGTGCACACATCACAAGCCAGCAATAGAAAAGCAAGAGCTGCGTGTGAATGAAAGCTGCAAACCGCATTTTATAGTATTTGTTTGCGGCCATACAGTATCACCCATAAATAGCTGACGGCTGCCACAGCCATGGATAAATAAGGGGATGACCTGGTAATCTGCGTGGCCATGTGACCTGAGCGCATCTCCAGAAACGTGCTTCTCTGCACTCACCACATACGCTCCCTTTCACACGACTGAAAACTCAATCCCATCTGAGTTCCGAACTCACAGGAGTTCTACTGGGAAGTGGTACCTCAACGGAAGTGCTGTGAATGGATGGATTTAGAGCAATTAGCATCCCATAAATCATTCACATTTTTGAGTAACATAAATACAGGACCACCATGAAGACGTGCAATATATCAGAATATGTTCAGTGCTTGAATCCTAATTATGTAACAAAAGTTCACCTGAATTCAAATGTTATTAATGTGCTCACTATTTCAGGATGTCACTGTCCTGAAGTAAGGCAATTTGGAACACTGAATGTCACAGCTGATGTAGTAATACAGATGAATATATTAGATACAGTATGTAACCAAAAAAGCTATGTATGACAAATGAGTAACTAAAGACACAATACAAAAAATAGTATAACTAACAGCAACAGCATTGGTAATATTACCCACATGTTTATTGACAGACATTTCAGTGCTATTGATTCTTGACCATTCAAGATCATAGCACACAATCGAAATACATCTCAGTTATTCACTGAAATTTTCATGCTAGTAGAAGCAGGGAATTCAGAACATTGACGCACAAGGAAGCCCACTGCTGCTAGGGTGTGGAGAGTGGCCTTGTGTTTTCCCTCTTGAGGCCCTTATTCATGATGTCCAATTAGGAAGACTTGGCCCCACTGTCCATCTCACACTGGATGACAGAGACAAAGAGCCCATCACGAAGCATTAGGCTGGAACACAGAGCGACTAAAAGATCAGATGGACCATAGTGCAGTGGATATGAATGCCATAATGGACCTGGGAACAACACAGCTCTGTTACAGGTTATGGGTCAGCATGACTAGCTACTGTATTGTGACAAAGCACAAACGCTAGATTGACAAATTTTGCAGATGCATATTTTTGAAATTAAATGTCTCTATTAGGCAAGCATTCTACCATGATGTTGCTGATTCTAACACCAGAACTTTCACCTTGCTCAGGAGCACAATAATGGAAGTTCTGGCAATAGAACATTCTTTTGGTCTATAGCCAAGCACTCTACCAAGAGGTTGTATGTTCCAATGCCATTGTATGTTCTACCATTGAGCCTACAACCTCTTGGTGGCCTAGTGAAAGAATTCTTGCCTGTAGACTAAAAGGCGGTAGGTTCTAACACCAGAACATCCAACACTGAGCTCCTGAGCAAGTCCCTCAACCCAGCGTTGCTCCAAGGAGACTTTCCCTGCAATTAGAAAATCTAAGTCACTCTGAATAAGAGCATAATTATAAGTAACAATACAGTAAATTAATTGCAATAGGGTGCCCAGTTACAGAACCACTCCAGAAATGTACCATCTATGCTCAGACAAACTAGTCAATGAACAGAATATTTACTGATCTAGACAGAGAGAGGAACAGACAGAAGTCGATAGTCTGGAAAAAGAAAATGTATACACTATCTGGCTTCATTGACTTTTGACTCAGTGGTTCTTGAGAGACTAAGGGATTACACACATTGTTGGTGTTGTCAATCGATGTGCGTGACTTGCATCACAAGACATTCTGTCCAGCATGCTCACACCACAAATCTCTTACATTATAAAGAATGTGTTCCATTTCTTATACAGACACCACCATAAACCCATCTGACATACAAACAGACTCTTATGACATAAGCTCTCGTCTTAAAAAAAGCGCTATATTTTAAGGTCAGATGCGGGGCTAAAAAATAAAGGACTATAGTCTAAGTAAACAGTTTGGTGGTGGAAATACGCAGTAAGGGAGGAGCACCTTCCTCATCCACTATTGTAAATGAGACGGCGCTATGATCCCCTATTTGGAAGAATAGTGCTGTTATGAACCCTACTGAGGACAGAGGATGCCTCACAAAACAGTGAAAACAGGACACAGAACCAGCAGGACTCCCCAAGAGCCTGGAGATGGGTTGCTGATACACAGCAGTGGCTATTGTTCATTCCCCTGGTGAATTGGCATAAAGACGGAAGTCTGCTAATGGAAGTTACAAAAGAAATTTAGACAAAATTAAGGGATAAACATGGATTAGGACCAACACATTTTATGGGCCCATATTAAGGGGGAAATTACCTTCCCTTTTCTATTTACTGTAAAACTGCCTGCCTATATTTTATCTAACCGATGTGAACATGTCAAACCCAACATTCTCTAGATAATTTATCTGGAGAATGTTGGATTTGCTATGTTCAATGCTGTTTTTCACGGTTTTCGACATTGAGATCGTGAACATATTTCTTCATATGACCACGTACTGCAGCACAGTCTGCTCCAACCAGCACACACTCACTAAACAAAAGATATCTCTTAGAGGTGAGTCTGGGGCACATACTGTAAAGATGTAAAAGGAAAGAATTCAACTATGGACTTCTAGAAAACGTTTTAAAACGGAAACACAACCACTTTTGTGTGTATTTCATGAAATGTCAAAGCTTTTCAATCAAAAAGTCATATTCACATCTGAGATCAACTTTTTATTTCTCATTCTTCCTGTGTCGTGTAATATTTATATGCTAGTTTTAATCTATCTTGGCACTTACAAACATGCACACCCCAATATTATGATTTAATCTACAAATTTGATCAGGTGCAAATCTTTTTGTTTTCCCAATGCAAGTGCTCCCACAGCCAAAATTACTAAGGTTTTTATTCCCACATTAAATCTTGTACAAGCAAAAGCCAATTAATCATGTTCCTAATGTGAAACCACTGAACTTTCTTTCCCCAGCCCCTGTGGTACACTGAGCATGTGTGTCAAACATGTTTTTTTGTTTTCAGGAATTTAAACCACTGGCAAAATTGAGTTCATCGTTGCAAATTCATGGCTATCAGATTATTGGAAAGTTAAGGAAAGGAGAGATTATGGTTTTCAATTACAGCATGTTTGATATGAATTCTTCTTATTAATCTTTATTATGATTAGATCATATGCAGAAAGAGGAAGTTGGGAAGAGTTTAGTATTTTTGTGGGATAATTGTACTCTCACTTGGCAGAATGTCTGCTCAGTAATCATCACCATAATCTGTCACCAAAGAAAAATCGACACATTTCAAAATGTAGCCCGCTGCCATTACAGTAGTTTAAAGCTGGCCTGGGGCTTCACGAAGTTGCCTGCTTTGCCTGTTAGCAAGTGGCGCCTCTGCACACACACACATACACAGAGAAGCACCTAGAGGAAATTGGTTGTCTGGTTGTTATCATCCTCAGTCACAGCAGTGCACTAGCTGGTATAATTTCCTTCCACTAATACACCATAAAGAGCCTGACAATTACTGGCATCACACCACAGAATCTCTATTGAAGGAGCAAAAAGGCATTGCCAGAATGATATTCCCTACCAGAAAAAACAAGCAGCAAGATGGTTTGAGCTTTTTTTTGTTTTAGCTGAAATGGGTCCACAAAGACTGTGGATGTTTGGGCCCCTTCAAGTCTTGGTCCCTATCTTCAAATCGACTTAACATCAAAAACCACTTGAAATATGGTTACGATATACTAGGGGTGTGCCCTGCAGTGTGTTGGCACCTGCCCAGGGTTGTTTCCCGCCTTGCGCCCGCAAGTTCCCAGGACAGGCCCCCGGTCCCCCCGCGACCCCAGTTGGGATTAAGCCGTTCGGATAATGAATGAATGAATGAATGAATAAATATACTAGGGATATTGAAATTAATTGTATAATCGATGCATCACGATGCAGACGTGGACGATTCTGCATCGATGAAATGGCAGACCATAATCGATTACTGGCAGCTGGCAGTCCTCTGACCCTTTAGTGGTCCACAGTGGCATTGTAGGTGGTCTGTGACATGCAATGCAGTTTCACTACTGAAATCACTTTTAAAAATTATTCCTTTTCAAAACATTTCCAGATGATTTTCAGTGATGTTCAGGTCTGGGGACTGGGATGGCCATTGAAGAACATCGTACTTGTGCTTCTGCCTAAATTCCTTAGTAGATTTTGAGCGGTGCTTTGGATCATTGTCGTGCTGAAACATCCAACCCCGGTGTAACTTCAACTTTGTGACTGACTCTAGAACATTCTTTTCAAGAATCTGCTGATATTGGATGGAATCCATGCGGCCCTCAGCTTTAACAAGGTTTCCAATACCTGTGCTAGCCACACAGCCCCATAACATGATGGACCCTCCATCAGATTTTAGTTGGTAAAATTCTTCTCCTGAAATGCTGTGTGTTTTTTTTCACCATGCATAGCGCCTCTAGTTATGACCAAATAACTCTATCTTGGTCTCATCTGTCCACAGTATTTTTTTCCAGAATATTTCTGGCTTGTCCAGATGCTGTTTTGCATATCTCATACAGCTCTTCTTTTTGCGCATCCTTCCACTGAGCTGTTCCTGGTGCAAAGTGCGCTGGACTGTGGAACGATGTACAATGGCACCATCAGCAGCCAGATGTTGTTGTAGCTCTCTGGAGGTGGTCTGTGGTTTGTCTGTGACAATTCTAACCAGTCTTCGCCTGTGCCTTTGAGATATTTTTCTTGGCCTACGACATCTTTTCTTCACAAGGACTGTTCCTGTGACCTTCCATGTCCCAACTACATTTCTGACTGTTGAGACAGTCCAAACCTTTGTGATAATCTTTTGTACCCTTCTCCTAATTCATAAAAATGCATTATCTTAGTTTTTAAGTCAGTAGAGAGTTCTTTAAAGGTTCCCATGTTGCCACTCTCTAAGAGGAAACCAAGGACAAGTACCACTAGCAATTTATATATGTTAAACCATTTTTTTTTGATTGGTCACAGCTGTCTTTGTAATTTAAGGTCTAATGAGCTAATCAAAGCAATTTAGTGCTGCAGACTGTCAGTATTAAATGACTGCAGGTCTTCAAAGTAATGCAAGTGAGAGGATGCCCAAACTTTTGCACATCCCATTTTTCAAACTTTATTTTATCTCATACAACTCAATAATGCTACATTGAGAATTTTGGTCTGATAAACGTCCCCTTGCATATATATATATATAGAAAAAAAACACATCTTGCTGTGATCTTCTCTTATCAAGACAGAGCTAATTATCATGCAGCCTCAGGGGGGTGCCCAAACTTTTGCATAGCACTGTACATGATTACAGACTCTCATCAGACAGTGATATAATAACATTGTCCGATAGCCTGTAATGTATCATGGGGCTCCATTTAACACGCCGTCCCTTTCTACGATTACTCCAATGGAGGTCATATGCCCTCATCGATTTACATTCAACAAGCCCTTTTAAAGCAAACAGCAGGGAAAGCATTGAAACTCTGTCACAGCCAGACCAATTACGAGCTCAAAATGAGCCGTTACGCATGATGCTGTGATACATGCATTGGGTGTCACCTGACAGTGAGACGCAGCTGAAACCTCACTGATACTCACGGCAGCAGTTACTCAAACTTACTTAAACCTTGACATGTGATAAGAGATTAATTGCATTCTGCTCAACAGCTGGCCCCGCGCTGCAATTACAGCTCAACGTTTAAACTGAAAGCGCCTCAGCGCAGTGTTGACACTCACAGAAGGGAGTCTGTGTACACGATTACACAGCAAAGACCATCCAATTAGCTGTTTCCATAACAGCACTGATGTAGTTCAGATCTCATAGTGATTGCACTCAGGGGTCCAGATCATGTGAGTCCAGACCAAGTAAGTAGAATCTACTTAGAAATTTAATGCCATTGACATAAGCAAGAGATGATAAATTTAGGGAAGAGGAAATTGTTTTATCCAACGTCTTTATCTATTACTTAATAGTAAAATAAACAGTCTTAACAGTCTTAACTGTTAATTTACTAGCAGTAAAATAACAGTATATTGAGTTACACAGTGTGGAATATATTGGATAATTTTGATAATATTTATACAATTTAATATAATATTGATTTTATTGTCTTTCATGAGTAATATTTATGCATTATTGTGGATCATGCATTAAAAATATGACATTTTATTACAAGTAATATATTACGGGAGCGTAATGCGTTCACATGAGAAAAAATAATTCTGCTCTGTTTTTCTGAATTAACGAGATACAGTTTTCATGTTAAAAAAAAAAAAAGCAACAAAAACGCCCTGTTTTTCTGAATTCACCTCAAAAGCTCTCATTTCGCCTACTTTAGAGTTCGATTTCACTGCAATTATGTCACACCTTAGATTAATCCAGTTTTATTTTGGTTTGGGTTTGAGAGACTGGGAAATACTTGCAGCATTAAGTAACATAGATGGCATTGTCATTAGTTTGTCGACTTTGTGCAGGCACCTTAAGACTGTGGTTGTTCAGACGGAAAGCTCATTCTGATCTGCAGGACATTGCAGAGTTTTGTTTTTTTTTTTTACATGAAAACTGTATCTTGTTAATTCAGAAAAACAGCCTTTTTTCATGAAAACTATCTCGTTAATTCAGAAAAACAGAGAAGAATTATTTTTTCTCAAGTGAACGCATTACGCTTCCGTAAAATATACAGTAAATCTGTGTAAAATTTCCAGACCATTACTATTAAGTTGGATTGTCCCTAATCGAATAGATGAACCAGCTGAAATGGCATGAGTGAACCAGATCTTTCTGATATATCCAAATAGGATTAAAAGAGTTGCGTGCACTGACAGTGTTGAATAATAATCTAATTACACCAATCCAGGCCAGTTAGCTGTGCTCCTCGGGGCACGTTTACCAGAGACCTGCGCTCTGTGCCTGAGCTGATGATTCTGCACTAGGTGTTTAGCGTCATACTGTTTCATGAAACAATATGTCAAACAAGATTTGTACAATTTGTTAAAATCATTAATGCACATTGTTCAAATTCATTGTTTCCAAAACTGGTACTCCATATTCTACATATATTTCATATTCTACATGTATACTATATGAACTACAATTAACACACCCATTTCTGCCTCAAAACGAGCTTGCTAATTAGCTGATGAGTTGCGCCAGGCGGCAGGTATTATGGAAAATCGGCAGGCACAAGAAACTCCAGGATGAGGACAATGTAATGCAAATGACAAATAGACATTTTTAGTGTGACTCTCCAAGATCAAAGTCAAATTAGACATTAAACAAATGAACTCTTACCTCTCGGTCACTTGGCCCTCGGACTAGGCTGGTGGTCTCACTAGGGTTTGATTTGGCCTGGTCCATCTCACTTATGCTGCTGGGATGAAAGGGGACGAGAAGAAAGATGGAGCGAGAAAGAGAATGGGATGGAAAGAAAGGGCAGGGCTGAGGGAGAGCAGCTGTCTCTTGCTCCAGTAACTCCCACAGGGCATGGCCCATCGTCACACTCCCATTCATAACACACACACACACACACACACACACACACACACAGACACGGACAGACACGGACACAAACAAAGGGTATTCACAATCCAAACACACAACTACATTCATACAGACGTACAGAGAAAGAGGTAGCAGTCAGACAGACCAACAGACGCATACACACTCCTCCATCCACTCAAATCAAACAAATACACACATTTGTAAACAGCCACACACCCATCATCTGTTGCTCCACTACCTGTTGAGTCTGTCACACAGTACAGTTAAAAACTGTCAAACAGACACACACTCACAATCCTGTACATTTTTACTGATGTGAGACTTTATTTTTATATGCACTGGATTATAGCTTATGCATAACATGATTTGTTTCAGAAATTTAAATTGATACACTTTAATCCTATAATGTGTAGTGTAATTACTTAAATAGCCCAGAAGATGGCAGCAGTGAAGTAGTTGGGAGGTTCGCTTCGTAGATATTGTCAGGACAAATCTGTAGACACGACAAGGAATCTTTCTTGGAGATAAGGAAATACAGTTCTATTTTACAATTCCGTCTCTGTTCTATTTATCAGTTTGATCACTCGCTAGCAGTATCTTAAAAGCAAAGGTGTGTTTGTTACACCCCGAAAAGGGAGGAAACCAATAAAGATGTCGCACATGGCATCTTTATGTAGAATCAATGTAGAAAAACATAACAGATCAACATGGAAGCAACAACTTTGCCCAATAGTGGTCCACTGACATTACATTCTATTTCAGCTGCAGTCTGTCTTTGAATCATCTCAGTCCATGAATGTTCCTCGTATACAAAATGTGTATCTGAACAGTCCAGTGAATCACATTCACTTCGTTTACATTAACATACACAAAGAAGTACACAGAATATTACATGTGAGTTCATGTCTCCAGTATTCTGTTGAATTTCCCTTAATCCAATGAGATCTGACTGAAATATTTTGGTTGCTCCATATTAACAGTAAACAAATACTTTCTAGTGCTGCTGTCAGTACATACAGATAACACATTTCAATAAACACACGTAACATTTGAACATTGCAACATTTCAGATAACCTGTAAAGCTAACCATGTATTTTGACACTGACTATAACCTGGGCACTTGCATACCCGTACACTGATTTACATTCATACTGACCAAAATACACGCAACCGTGTAACAATTTCCATGTGTTATATACTTTCTGTTTATGCAGATGTGCTTAAGGAATTATCCCTTATGTTTTCCAAACGTTAATTGGTACTTAAGACGTGTAACACCCAGCGTGCTTTCACCCGTCGTTACACAGCAAATACACGTCCACCTTCTCCGCTGGTGCTAATGCTAAATGCTAATTCTTTCAGTGCGTCAACGGGTTATTTTATAAACACACTTATCAGAAACGCTTGCTAACATATTCAAACAATCTCAACACATCATTTGCTAACTTACTGTAGTTAATAGTACAACTAATGTACTGTAGTTAACTTAATAGTTTTACAACTTATAGACATTTTTCATACCCGAAAAGGGAGGAAACCAATAAAGATATCGCACGTGGACTTCACTCTAGGCACCGCGTCGAGAGCTCCCTCTTCTGGATATGACAGGGACACTACATCAATCGCAGAGTGAAATCTGCTCTACAGATTGAAGAAATTCCCTGTTTTTGTCACAGGCTTGTGTTTTAAATAGAACGTTTACATTGTTTATTACCTTGCCATATTGCTATTATTTTAAATAATGACACATTTTATAAATGAATTAATCTCTTTGCCTCGCGCTTTTTATTTAATAGCTACTTATCAGGTGGAAAGAGTACTGAAAATTTGTACTCAAGTACAAGTACTGTTACATTGGTTAAAATGTACTCAATTACAAGTAAAAGTACTGGTGTTAAAAAATACTTGAGTAAAAGTACAAAGTACTCTTCTCAAAAACTACTCAGAGTACTAATTACTTTTTAACCGATGGATGTTTTATTGCGTCGTCAATAGCAGGCATTCACCAGGCATTCGATTCGATTCACCAGTATAAAATATCTACGTTCAAAGCACATTTCTCAGATGAACAAGGTATAGAAAGGCAATTTGTTTTGTAAATAAATGTAGATATAAAGCAGGAATTTTTTTTGTTAAAACAATGACAAAAATGTTTTTGAACATGCATAGAAGAGTTTAAACTTTTCCCAATACACTGCGAACAACAGGCAGCGGGCACTCGTCCTCCATCTTCTCTCCATAATTTTCACGGTTGACAGTGTTGTCTTCTGTCTCCATTTTGGCTTCTTTGTCTCCAAATCTTCAGTCTATAAATTAGTTTGTACTCCACTGTGTAGTACCTCCAGACACCTGTACCTGCTGCTGCAGCGGAGTTTATTCTTTGCTTACGTCATAGATTAATTGGCGAGGTCGCGATGGCACAGCCTTACTGGCTGCAAAGATGCAGATGAAAGGTTTGAATATTAACTTAAATTGTGGGCGTACTCTGTAGCGACTTTTGATTTTATAAGTAGCGAAGTAGATTACATGGTGTAAATTGTACTCCAGTACGAGTAAAATTACACACTTGAAAAACTACTCATAAAAGTAGAAGTACCCAAAAAATCTACTTAATTACAGTAACGTGAGTATTTGTAATTCGTTACTTCCATCCCTGCTATTTATTCTGTTTTTAACCATGTCTTTTATAGCTTTAATGTCCATTAGATCTGTCAAAATTTCCATCTACCACGTTGTCATGACCAATGTTAATTAATGCTGTTAATAAATGTAGGCTTTAACTAATATATGGTATTTAAGGTGCATAGTCATCTTGTTGTGTCTCCTGTTATTTTAATATTTTACATGAAACTTTACACTCATTCATTCATTCATTCATTCATTCATTCATTCATTCATTCATTCATACCTTCTTTATAGTTCATTATGATTTAAGATCATTACATTTAAATTTCAGTGATGATCAGACTGCAACTCCACAGGGAAATGTGGTCTGACTGAGTGTTTCTGTTATTAATATTTCAGAGCCATCCATACATAATGCATGCTGTCCATGAGAACTGCACACTGTATTGATCCTGTTGTCTGAATTCCAGGATCTGTCTTTAGGAAATGTCACATATCCATGTTATATCCACTCACCAACAGCTTCTGGCAACAAGACATTATGATTATGAAAAGCAGCGGGTCATATTTTCCAGTCCATTAGATTGAAGGTTTTGTCTTCGTAAAGCTGTAGAAACTCAGCATTATTACTGGACACTGTAAACCACACAGACTATTACATCTATTGACTATTGCATCAGACGACTGCTGGCACACATTCCTTATCAGCCACTTTCTGACACATTTCGCTAGTTAGCTTACTGTTATATTACAGAAAAAGCGTGCTAGCGTGGTTGTAGCTTGAAAGGCTTCCATAAAACTAGCCTCTTGTTGTTTTTAATCAACATTTATAATCAACAAAAGACCAGACTGTTAATACCATCTGTAATTGATTGATGAATGAAGAATCCATAACTCTGTTTCCGAACGCATTTGCTTCAATTAAATCGAGAGCTTCTGCCGGCATTTTTGATCCGATTTTTAAAATGAATACTGTAATTATCTATTAAATTCAGGAAAGCAGCTTTTTTTTAAGTGAATGCATTACACTTTCATAAGGTATAACACAAACAGAGTATGTCAGTAGAACCTTTCAGGAGCTACAGTCTGTAACTCCACACCAGCAAGCAGTGGCAGATTTAGCAATTTTTGGGCCCTAGGTGAATACAGGCCAGTTTCCAAATGAAAACAGAATAGTGAAAGTGAAGCTACAGCACACAGCTACTAATAATGTGCCCAATAAAGAATGGTCGCAATGGTCTACCAAAGGAAATGAAGTTTGTTTAGTTCGATCTTCACATCTCACTGCTGGTAACGTAAAATAAAGAATCAGAACTCAACAGAATAAGCGTAGCCTTTACAGACCTGAGAATATTTAGGGCATGTTCTTATACCTTTGTTTTAGGCTTATTATTGTGTGAGGCGTCATCATACATATGTTGTTGTGTTCAGGACATCCTCCACTGCTCAGATTTGTCATAGTTTAATGTGTAATTGTTGACACGCTTGAAATCAGCCCATTTCTGATGGAAAATTGACCTGCACTTGTAGTTTTTTTTTGTTTTTACTTTCTTAGCTTTATGTAGTATAAAAGTGCTGAAACTGTAGATAAAATGACTAAAAATAGTAAGAACAGTGTTTGTTTCATCTGCTTGCATATTTTTTTTATAACAATAGGTTTTTCTTTCTTTATTTTTTCTTGTCGATTACTCTCTAACATTACAAAAATGAAATGAAAGTGCATGAAGGCTTCTTTAGAGACGCAAGCGCTAACGTGTGTGTTTACATCGCAAATAATGTCATTGATTCATTTTTACACAGTTACTTAAGTTTTTGTGCATGGAATTACTCAAAAATAATTTTACATACAGAGGGATAAATGTAATATCTGTTAAGGTGCCTGTATGTATATGGTTTCTGTAAGTTAAAGGGATTCTGTATTATTTAAGAAAAGAATAAATAACACAAAATGTGTGCGTCGGTCTCAAAACGTTGAAGTTTTCAAAGGGTGGGAGGGCTAATTTGGGGGCCCCCTTCAGGTTAGGGGCCCCAGGCAATTGCCTAGCATTGCCTAATCACAGAACCGCCTCTGCCAGCAAGGTGAGTGCAGTTAGTAGCGCTGGTGATCGGAAAGTCGCTGGTTTGAATCCCAGACCGATTAAGGTATCACTGAGGTACTCATGAGCAAGGTACTGTCCCAAACACTGCTCCATGGGTGCTGCCCTTGCTAGCTGCCCACTGCTCCTTCACGGATGGGTCAAATGCAGAGGTCACATTTTGTTATGGTGCACTGTGTGCTGTGCTGTGGTGTGTTCACAATGACAAATAACAAGTCTCTTTTTTCAGTAGGTACGTGCTTGCAATAAAGTGGCGTGAGTGTGGCGTGTGTGAGGGTGGACACGCAGAGGCTTGGTTCCACTGTGACTGATTTACTGGTCAGAGCGGGGGATCTGGGTGTGGAAGGGGATGGCCGCTCGTATATATGGGGGCAATTACAGTGACACTGAGGCGTTTACAGCTGAAAAGAAACAGAGGTGAGTGTGAGCGAGTTCCTTTTCTCCTCATGACAACGGCCTCATAAAGAGTGATGGATCCTCGGCCGTAGGCCCCCACGCTTGTGCGCTGCCTCCCACCCGCTGGAGTAAGCTGTCATTTACAGGGTGCTCGTAAACGGACAGCTTAGGGTGGATGGTGTAAAATCCCACTCTTTCACACATCTCTCCTTCTCTCTTTCATCCCTTCCGCACTTCTCCCTCTGTCCACTCATGCACTTTCAGGGGGCCCGACTCTGTCAGAACTTTTAAGGCGTTTTAAGTCTGTTGTGTGTTGCACTCCGAAAATGAACTAATGTCTGTAAAAATTTCAAAACGAGAGGTTTATAACTAATATGTCCTAAGACAGGTTAAGTATCATCAGAGATAGGAAAAGAGTGGCCTGAAATCTCCTCAAAATATTAAAACCTCACTGTATTATATTTCCAAACATGTATCAGATGGTACTACATTTGCTAATCGAAGTGACTCCTAATGTGTTTTGCCAAACGTGGCCTTGGTTTGTTCAATTCTTACATCCCATTAACAACTTTCTACGGCATAAATAAACCAAATAAACCAAATTTGGTTAAACCAACAATCCCCATGCCATGTTAAATGGTGCTCTATGATCCAAACTTGAGAAAATTGTTGACGTTGGTAACACAGCTCAGAGAAATCTCATCAGATCTCCATTACAAACATCCAGTGTATCTCTTTCTTTGTCTCTCATCAACATCTTTCTACATGATCAAATGATTTATTAGCTCATACTCATTATTTGTCACAATATAATGGACATAACTGACTGGCTTCACGCTCTTCAGCAAGATCATTGCAATGTTGTTGTGAAATCAATGACATGCTTCTTGCATTGTATTGCATCACCATTTAGCATCGTTTTAATGGAGAGTATGAAGAATGGCATGTTTTTAGTTGAAGCATATGGCATTCAGTGCTTCAGGTGTTTAGCCCAAGGTATCTATTAATCCTTGCTGGCATAGCTGGTTCTGTGAGTCCTGCTGGTATTGTAACAGGCAGGAGATTAGTTATCAACAGGAGTGCTGACAACAGGAAGCTGTAAATTAGGACTGCAGGAAGCTAAGGTGGGGAACTGGTAAAAGTGCCTGTAGAAACTGCTGTTTCTCATCAAGAGACAGAAGGGCTGTGTGTGAAATGGCTTCATATTTCCTATGTGCTTCGCCCACGTTTTCACACTGGGCAATTTGTATGCATATTATATGGCTTCCCAAGCTCAATGTAGTTTGCTAAATGTCAAACATTTTGTCGACTGAATGCAATATTGCTTCCTATTTGACGTGTGAAATGCCATTTGTGTGACGCCATTGTCCCTGATCGTGTGTAGAACACTAAAGAGGGAGTAGGAAACTATTTCAAATGCATGGAAAAATAAATCTCTAAACGAACCCAGGTTAAGGCAGTTTTTCCATGTAGGATGACAAGCCTGGACACGCTTCTAAATAGTAAACTGCAGAACAAAAGCAAATGATTTTCACTTTAGTAACTACCTTCACACAGCAACCCCAAAAGACTTGCATGCGATTCAGCATGACCAACGTGGTTCCTTGCAAAGGACAATCATGAAGTGTGATTCAACATTCAACTCGTCCCACTGGTTTGACCATTCAGTCACTGCCTGATGTGTGTAGTCACAGCTCTTTACTTTCTTAAGAGTGTCCAAGAATATCAAGTTTTGTCTTGTTCTGCTCATAGGAGGCCAAATTTGTTCCCACAATATGTCAAAAACTGCAACTGCGAATGATAAATAGCTAACTGTGTGTCCCCGGAAGAAACACTTGTACTAATAATGCAGGTGCTATTTAATAATACGAATAACCATAACAATTAAAAATTATGTTAAAATGATTTGGAAATACTTTGATTGCTGTCCAATTTCATTGTGTGCATGGTGTGATTATTATTATACTTGATGTGTTCACTTAATTTATTCCACTTAATGTGTTTGCCATGAGACTGTATTTGGCCTTTTCCAATGTTTTTCTTTTTAATCTTTTAAGAAAGACACGTTTCCTTAGTTTAGATTTTCCCACTTGGCCACTGAAGATGAAATCTTTGCTTCTGTCAAGCCTGGTCGAAATCTTCAATCTTTAAATGTCCAAAACACAGATTGTTCAAATCTTACACATGAAATTTTATTTACTGCGACGTATCTTTTGATTTTTCCACTTCTTCTCCTTCCACGATAACTAAAAGGTAGGCATCAGGAACTTATTACCAGAGCAGAAAATAGCACAATCACCTCCTTCATTTCCCTCACTGTTCTCTGACCTATCTAATTAGCTGAGCGCTGCTTGTGCACCTGTGTGTCCCACACCATTATGGCGTCCACCGCTTAACAGCCTTCAGCGCAGCGCCGTCCCGCTTCATTTCCGAACCCTTTATTGCCCCATGCCACGACCGCAAACAAATCACCGATATCCCGGCTGCAAGGGGAGAGACGCTTCCAGACGAGTCGTGCCCCCTTTAAGTGCTCGGCATTCAGCCGTGATTGCTTTCTAACGCAGAGGGGGCTCATAAAGGCAGGGCGGGCCGGGTCAGACAGCAGAGGTGTGTAGTAGGCTGCTAACCCCCATGATAATGAGACACAGAGTTAGCAGGAAGATGAAAGATAGTGCACACATGGTGGAAAGACAGAAAGCTAGCGAAGGTGTGGAATTTATCATTTTATTTAGGGTTCACTAGGCTGACTTGGAGCAAAAGCCAATGTATAAATGCCCTTATGTTCGGTGTTTGTTCTTACTTTTTTAGTTTATTTCAAATATACTAATTGAAGCAATTAGCCACTTCTACATTTTAGCTAATTTCTTCTTGATCTATACTTTCTAATCAGAGAAAACAACGGTTACTGGATTTAATGGCAAAGGTTTCATTTCTCCTTTTTTATCTCTAATGACAGTAACACCACTCATCTACTACAACCCTGTCACAACCATTCTAATAAAGACCAAGACCAGGAAAAAAGGCAGGGAGAGCAGGGGCGATATGGGGAGGGCTGGAGTGACAAGGTAGTCGGGGATTGGATAGGAAAACGGTCACATGTTTCCTTTTGGAATGCTAATTCATGCTGAATTTTTTTTTCTCTTCTCCCAGCTCCTCCCCTCTGCCTGGTGTAGTCCTGTCGGACAGAGCCGCACTCAGAAATGGTGTAGAATATCAGGGAAGAAGCGAGAGTCTGAGGCTAAAGAGTGGACGAGGTCTATGTTCAAGGTAAATGCACAGAGATTTACTACTTTAAACACTTCATGGTTGCAATATGACTGTGACTGAGCATGCTTTATGTCTCTCTTCCTTGCATGCATGCCTGTTTGTGAGGTGAGAAAGAGAGGGAACATATTTATGTCTTTGCATGTGCCTTCTACAACACAAGGGTTTATAGACTGGTCATAGGCTCAATTCTGCAGTCGGCTACTTATTAGTATTTGGTCTGAAGTATATGACTAGTTTTTAAATTATACTTCTCTACTAATGGCTGCTTCAAGTGTTCAGGTTTTTTATTAACACAGCTGTGATTGTAGCATTACATTTCAGCAGTGACAGAATGGCAGAGATTTTGGGGGATTTTTTAAATTAGTCTCTGCACCACCATTTATAGTCGTTGTGTCACATACTATTTTTTGTGCAGCTTTACCGCTCTTATTGCTCATAAATAATTATGGTGATTTAAGACCAGATGAGAGTTACACTAGCGCACTGAGCGTCCTGATCTGATGTGTTTAACCACACTGCCTCTCAAATAACATGACCATCTGCACCTTCTCCACACACTTTGGTCTGACCCCCTTGCTCTGTAAACAAAAGCCATGACCAGGGTGATACTTTGCCTTGCACTTGTCTGCTATTTTATCCATACGCCTGTTTGACATGAATTTGATAGCCCTTAACGATTTGAATATTCCACTTGTAACATCAGCTGCTCAAAGTTAAATTTGTATACACAGAGACATTTAATCCATAACGAGCTTCCTTTCTGAATGCTTATGTTACATATCATCTCTTTACTTACGGTACTGTGCAAGTCTTGAGCCATCCCTCATTTCTTTATATTTTGCTTCCAAAGAGCAAGACGATATCAACAAAAAATATAAGACTTTTATACAGTAGTGCACTGTAAAAAATTCACCCGTATATTTACAGTAAAATACTGGCAGCTGTGGTTCCAGCCCTTTACCGTAATTTTATGGTTTCAACAATGCTGTAATTTCACAGTAAAGTACTGCAGCTGTGGTTACAACCCTTTACTGTAATTTTACGGTTTCAACAATGCTGTAATTTTACAGTAAAATACTGGCAGCTGTGGTTCCAGCCCTTTACCGTAATTTTACGGTTTCAACACTGCTGTAATTTTACAGTAAAATACTGGCAGCTGTGGTTCCAGCCATTTACCGTAATTCTACGGTTTTAAATTTTACAGCTCTGCTTTAATTTCACTAAGTACTGGCAGTAAAGGTTCTAGCTAATTTATTAAAAAGTTTTAATATAAATACTGTTTTCTATTTACTCTATTGTCCGATATCTATTAACATCCCTATATGTAGCATAATGTATACAGACTATCTAAACAGACATTTTACTCAATGGAATAAATGAAGAAAATAGATTATGGTACAGTATTGTTTGCCATTTATTTAAAACATCTAACAGGTTAACAAATATATGAACAGTTGGGGGGGGGGTCACAAAAAAAGGAACCAGTAGGCAAAAAGAAGAAACCTTACAAAGAGGGAAGTCCGGATTTGAGAGGACAAGAGAACCATGTGGTGAAAAAAACGTATGAAAAGGCAAAAAACAGCCAACACGTCCCACATCAGCTTTTGATCTGTTCTCAGAGGAAATCCAAATCTGAGAGGAAAGAAAAAAAAGAAAATCTTAGTGGTAAAATAAATCACATGTCAAAAACTAGTAATCACATATTCTACGAACACTTTTAAAAGAGACATAAAATGATCATGTTATTGTACATAACTCATCTTAGAGAGCAAATGATGGTGTAATGTTTGTTACAGCATAGATGAAAAAAATATGGTTCATAGTCAAAGTCAAAGTCAAGTCAAAGTCAACTTTATTGTCATCTCTGCTATATACTGTACAGATACATAGAGAGACGAGACGACGTGGCTCCAGGTTATTTCCAGTGCAAACAAACAAAGAACAGTAGAACAGAGAATAAATAGGCAGTGGCACGACTAGGCACATGGAATAAACAATAAATAAGTAAAAATACTAAAATATACATTAAACAATATACATTTTAAACCAGACAATATACATTTTAGACTAGACAGGGAAGACAGACATAGAGCTAAACATGTTTGTCAAGTCAGGATGCAGTATTCTTAACGGGTTGAAATTGACATTTTGCCTGCCTCATTTTCTCCAAGACAGACTGGAACTGGTGCTATGTGATTAAAATTACTTTTTAAATAGGTTTTTCGTCTCTGGTCAGTATAAAGTACCTGCGAATTGTAAGTCTGAAAGAGGTCATCACTTCGCAAAACATCAATAATAGCACATATATCCCTTTCAGCAAGCTGTAATGCAACTAATTTGTCTCTTAACTTGAAAAGCAGGTGTTCCTTACTCATTTCATGAATTTCTTGAAAGTGACTAACAATTGTTTGAATTACAGATGATGGAAGTAGACATTTAGCTTGTAATTTGAGATAAAATAAAGCAAGATGTCTCAAAAACAATGCTTCGTCAACACTTTCTGCACTGTCATCTTGTTCCATACTATGGCTTTCATCACATGGAGCCTCATGTGGTACTTCTGACAGGTGGTCAGAGCTCTCAGACAGGCTACCAGGATTAACAGAAACCAGATTTCCCTCAGAACAATCACAATGTTTTCTAGACAAGTGTGCAGTAAATGTGAAAACTTTGGAAAACGCTTTGCCACATCCCTGAAATGGACATGGAACTATTTTCCCCTCCTTAATATGCATCTTTAAATGCATGTAAAAGCTTTTCAATGACTCACACCTGACCTGACATAACTCAACATGACATGTTAGGTCAAAAAAGGTCCTAGCACTATACTCCGTTTGGCTTTTTCCATGTCTATAGCTGTGAGACTTAAAGGCCTCAAACTTTTGAAATGTTTTTTTGCAACCAGGCAGAGCACAACTAAAAGTTATATTGGAAGCGTATCTGTGAATTTGCATGTGCCTTACAAATGCACAAATGGTGCTGCATGCTTGTGCACAAAGTTTGCAAGTATACATGGCGTGCCGTGAAACTCACCAAAGGTTAGGGCTCAGTAAAACATCAAGTAAATGATTCCTAGAAAAAAGAAGAAAAAATTATTATTTCGTCATCTTAAACCAAGCAAAGAAATTCGACGTCGAGCACGGAGAACATTCAGCTGAGTGTAAGGCCTCAGCTGTTGAGAACTGTCAATCTACAGAACGTGTTTCGCGCCGAAAAGTCGAGAATATCCGCCTCGTCTTTCAAAAAGAACCTCTTTGACTTTTTAATACTATGTAAGTTACTTGTGAATTTCACAAAACACGCAGGTAACAGCCTAATCGCAGCACTAAATCGAAAAAATATACATAAATATCTATTTTGCTTTGGGAATTTTAACAGCCTTACATTATTTGCATGGAAACTAAACAAATTGACCACTAAATTTTAATTATTATAATGGATCTGGATATTTAGAGTAGTTTTGTAATTATTCTCCATTTTATGTGCATGAGATTATGTGAATAACGTTACCATTAATGCATCTTGTAAGATTCGCATCATGTAACATTACTGAATCAGAAATTCATGTAAATCGAGTTAAGGGTTACTACAAATGAAAGCCAAACTAATTTCTAAATGGAAACTTAACTTTAATCAAGCAAATAGTTCGCCGTGATAATCGGAGCTTAGAGAACATTCATTAGCAGGCGAAATGCCTCAACCGTTGAGAGCTCTGTCGACAAAACGCGATTTGCGCTCAGTAATCAGCACAGTCAAAAATACCTCGTGAAAAAGGCGATTGTACAGGTTGGGAGCAACATAACAGACTAAACAGTAAAGACATAAACTTACCTTGAACAGTGTCCTTCTTTAAGACCATTGATGAATGTTGCGAACTGCTTTCTGTTCGAAAATAGACTGCGTAGTGCGTTGAAGATGCCCCGCCCCCACGTGCTATTTTTTACAGCCCAATACTGCTTTTTTCCAGAAACAAATGGGTTTACACATAAATGCTGTAAATTTACGACAAGTAATTAATTTATGGAACGTGGACTGTAAATTTACAGGATTAAACTGTTTATTGAAATAACAGTATTTTACTGTTGGAAATTGGCTGTATTTTTACAGCAATTTTTAACAGTGTGTATATTTAAAATGGAAGACTTTGGATGGTCTGTTGGTGCAGGTTGGTGTGTTTTTGAACAGCTCAATTTCATTTCTGCATGCAATCCAATAATATGTAAAAAATCAGTCCTCACACACATTGACCTCTTTATTAGAAACACCAGTCTAGTAGGTTCACCTCGTTGGTATTCGATTACAGAAGAATTATATCCCAGCTGTTGTCAGGCAGATTTTATGTTATGTCTTGATCTTGTTGAAAATGAGCCCCAACCTAAGTGGTGAACAGTCTTATACATCTCAATTGGCCATTGAGTATTGGTTTATTAGCTTAATGCTGGTTGTGGGGAATTGGTGGTCTGGTGGTTAGGACACTCAGCTCTAGATCAAGAGGTTGTGGGTTGGAATCCTACCTCCATCACTACCATCATTGGGTCCACGAACAAGACGCATAACGCCACATTGCTCTCAGGGAAATTCTCCCCGAAATTGGGAAATGGAAGTTGCTTTGGATCAGAACGTCGGCTAAATGCTGTAAATGTTACTCATTGTGATCGAGTGAAATGCTTACATTGGTGAGAGTAGGTTTTTCTACATTCAATTAAAATTCATCTATTTAACACTTCTGCTTGCATTGGTCAGTGGTGGCACAATGGCCTAGGAGACAGAAACCCTGTGTTGATGACCGTAAAATTGGGAGTTTGAATCACAGAGACCACCATTGGGTCCCTGAGCAAGGCTCTTAACTCCAGTTTGCTCCAGGAAACCTGTCCCTGTAATTAGGAAATGGAATTTGTTCTGGAAGGGAGCATCTGCTAAATGCTGTAAATGTAATGCTGCTTCAGAGAGCTTTTCCACACTGGTTTTCCACAGTTCCAGTGAGTAAATTACCACTTTGCTGAAGTGAGGTCTGAAAAATTTGCTCTTGTTCTCTGGGCTGAAGATTAGTCAAAGAGTGATGAGTGATGAGTCGGGAAATTAGGCCATGCCTTCTAGCAGAGCTCCAGGAAATGTCTTCTTCTCACTGCAGAATCAGGAAAATCCATGTAATATGTAATTTGTGATATATTTTTTTATTATTCAGCTTGTGAAGTGGATATTCTAATGACTAGGTTCAATGCATACATTACATCAAGAGATATTGTGGAGCAAAAATGCCAAACTGGGCTTGTTCAACACAGATTTACTCCTCTTATTCATTACCATGGGATAATGCATTGGTCAGACATGCCACAATGGGGAGGTTTGTTTGAAACCATGTTATGTCAGAATACTTGTAGAATCCCATAGTGAGTTTCATTTTGCAGTGCTGAAAACCGTGAGAAACAGAAACGGATGAACAGCAGTCCCATGGGCTGTCACATTTCCACCGTGGGGATGAAGAACAACACTTGGCTGTATAAACTCCTCTAACCCTGCACTTGTCATGACATCCCCCTGCTATGGGTAAATTTTGCCCTCTCTGACATGACCCAGCCATGTACGGAACCCTGGGGAGAATTACTGTATCAGTCATTCTCATTATGACTTTCCAAAGCTGTCATTTGTCAGCAACTTGAATATTTGTAGAGCTCTCCTGAGCCCTGAGCTCTTCTTTGCCAGCAGCTTCACATTTGACCCCAAAGGAATGTTCTCAGAGCTGTTTTATGAGTTTGAGCCACGCATGTGCCCCTAAAAGCACCTAACAATTAGTCGCTTAGTGGTTCAAAGTTGATGAGCTGAATCGGGTGCTGTCACATAACGAGAGTAATGGCACTGTACAAACTGTTTAGTCATCTCTGCTTGAGAAGCACAAGAGTACGTAGAGGCACAAGTAGCTGTGAATGATATTATAAAGTGACAGCCAAAAGTCCCAATCTCTCTCAACCCTTACATCCCTCCTTTTCTCAGCCTATCTCTCTCTTAAACACTGACAGCTACACAGCTGGTTGAAATTACACTTCCAACTCTTGCAGAGAGAAGACAGAAGTAGGCATATGATAAATGATTTGACTGATGGTGTGATTGTTGACGTCCAGTCTGCTCTTTCTGCTAAGTTTGGTTCTCACTTTTCTGGCTTTGCAAGGCTCTTGGGAATAGACAGAGTCAGATCACCTTGCAGTTTTTGTTATTTTTCACATCTTAAGGCTTCTGTTATACAGAAATATAAAATTGCAAATTGCTGACTACAGTTTAAATGTAGTGGTGTTAGTAATTGTGAGATCTCACCCAGAGTTTTGCAAGCTAGGCAGCTACCTTTCTCTCTTAACTGTGTTTTACTGAAGCTCGGACTCCACGGCGCTGTCAGCAGTTTCCTCCTAATGAAGTGTTTGTTTTGATGGATGGCGGTGATTACATACCAAATCTGTTAACTCCTCCATCCTTTAGCTGTTTAGCCGCCCCCGTCAGCTTCACGCCTCAGCTGCCTGAGACAGGTGGGCTGTTTGTCACAGGAGGCGAGTTTGCTCAGGTGTTCGACTGTGTATGTAACTGTCTCCGGCTGGCCAACTGCGAAGGAGCCACCATTTGTTTGACAGGAAAGAATACACCAAAAGTCCTTCACTGGTGGCAAAGTGATAAGACTCTAAGCCCACGTTTCTTGCATATGCTGTTTCCTAAAGGCAGCTCTCTTTTAAAAAAAAAAAGAAATCACAGTAACCTCATGCTATTGATTAGCTCTTTACACCTGTGCCCTTGGAGCACTTTCTCAGTCATAACTCACGGCTTGGCAGGCTTTGAGGCCCCTTTGTGCGCGGCATTTTCCCCTCCAGGCCGTGTGCGGCTCTGATTCCTCCCCCTACAGAGTGCTGTAGTTTTACGATTCCCTGTGTTTTGCACAAAGGACCACGTTTGGTAAGGTGTCCCTCTAAGGACAAATTGGGAGGAGATACGGCAGTGTCCCGCTGGCTCAAGTGTTCTGCCGGACATTTTTGCACATTTGACATGTTTTTTCATCCTAGACTTTTAAATCATCCCTTTTGACAATGGTCTTGTGACCCTTCGAGTTTTGGGTGCATCTGATTTTTTAACAGTCAGTGGCTTTGACAGACCTCTTCTTCCTCAGCAAAATATGTGTATTAGGTCACATGATGTCTCCTTATGACAAATATGACACCGTGAATAGAATATTATTAGAAATCTCCACTTGAATCTAATTTTCTTCATTGATCATCCAGATCATACTCTTTAACAATCTTCGATATTTGTATAACCTGATAAATGGATGATTAGAAAGAGTTTATAAAGAGAATCACATTACGCAGAAAACCGTTATTATGCCTTTATTACAGAGATACTACTTCTTTATTGTAGGCAGTCCTTGTAAATAATGCATTTTGAACCAATCTTTTTGGCAAAGTCAATATTTTGGAAGTACTTTACAGTCACTACAGAATTGGGATCTCTTACTCTGGTGATGTCAATATCTGATATGAGTGCCCCTTTCTGTGGAGCACTGTACACAGTGAACGAATGCTGCCCGTATCTCATGGTTTGCCTTACCCATAGGCAAATATGCTTATTTTATGAAATGCTCTCAAATAGTAAGAATTTAAGCCTAGTATTGGTATGCAATCTATAACTTTAAGGAAATTGATCTCCAACGCTTTAATGTCGCTTATTTCATGCTTCATCTCCATGCGTATTTGAAAAGGCTTTTTATGCAGCTCCTCTACCACTAAGCCAGCCTAAACCATATGACGGCTACTATTCTACCTCTCATTTTATTCATTTTAAAAGCTTGAGCTTCAAATGTTCAGGCTCTGTGAACACCTAATTTATATGTTAATGAGCTCATGACAAACAATTCCTGTAAATGCATACTTTTTCCAGATCGATGTGAAAGACTCGTGCAATTTGTGCAGCCGACAAGGCGGCCATACTAAAATGGCCCAATCTTTGATCTGTTTTCTATTAAATGCACATACCTACAGATGGCTACACATTTATTTCCTTATGATTGCTCCCGATACCATCTGTTTTGATGCCGGTTTTATAGCTGGGAGGTCACCTTGAAATTGTGCAGTGAATTAAATATCAGAATTATACCAGATCCGCCCACCAAACTAATTTCCTGCTGCTCGTTGACCTCAATGCATTCAAAATGGGGTGAGCAGTATGAATGTAGCTTTAATGATATATACCAGCCATCGAGCAAAAAAGTATGTCCACACCATGACCAGACTCACTCCTCTGGGCTCCTCAGTCTGTGCGACTATGTCAGCAGGGGCCATATTTCACCCTATAAGTCCAAGCCCATTGCCCCCTGCAGACAAAGCAGGCAGTTTTATGGTGGATCTTAAGGAAATTAGGGTCACAAATCTCCCTCTGGCTGGGTGCTACAAAGCAGGGAATGCGCTAATGCAGAGGATGATGGAGACCTATAGAGTGAGAAATGTGACAAGACAAGACAGATAAATTTCTTACTTTGAAAACAATTAATGGTTTAATTCATTCTCTTCTGGCAATATTTCACTCCTTGACTAATAATCTTTTACTTAAAAAGTCAAAAAATAAAACAATAAAAAAATAATTTTTTTTGCCATATTGATTATTAAAATGATCTGAATTTCAAAAAAATTATACAATTATTCCAATATTCTTTCTTGATTTACCCCAATAGGAGGACTTTCAGTACTATCTGATTCTTTACATCCCTCCTCACCCGCTTTTAACCATCTCCTGCTCCACCCTAACCTGATTTATGACAGGTCGTCTCTGACATACACTAAGCAGGCATGTTGATAAATGAACAGGATGTGACAAGGCCTTTTGGTCGCTCTGAAATACCTCCTAAACCATTCTCTGACCTCTGGCGGTGTGGCATGTGCCTCAACGCTGTCAAATTTAGCAAACAAAGGAAGGAATAAAGGTAAGGAATAAAAACTCAGGGAAGGTCTTATTGCAATAAATGTTTTATTTTTGTGTTTGTGTTACCAGGCAGTGGTGATAATACACAAATCTGTCAGAACATGCCGTTGCCATGAACAGAAGATCTAATCTAGCACCAAATACATTTTACTGGTGGTAGTGTAGTTTCCTGATTCCTAGTGCTAGCGTTGGGCAATGAATCAAAAAATAATTAAAGGAAGCATTCAGGACCTCTAATCAACACAATCATTCCCATGACCGTTATATTGATTGTTATAAAAAAACAACATTTGTGTTGTCACATGACCTCTTATCATCCAGTCTGTGACTAATCTTTCCTTCAATTATTTTACAGTCACAAAGATATACTGTCTTTTATTAGACAAATATCCCAGCTTTAATAGTTGAGCATATTTACAGTATAAATCTTATATAGAACTGTCAAGGGAAACAACTAAAAATAAAATGACCATTCATTAATCATAATCGAAGTAAAATGTTGATATTGATTTGAGGTTGTATCGCCCTGCCCTCCCCAGTGCTGTGAATGAGGGCGCTTTAACATCTGTAACATGGGGGTGATGTACATCTATACATATAACATCTATTCACGCACTATTTTTCGAGCATACATAAATCAGCCATAACATTATACCAGGCGATATGAATACACCTGGTAACAGTGACACCTGGCAGTAAGTGTGATATTTTAGGCAACAAGTGAACACTTTGTCATAACACTTGATGAATTGGAATCATCAAAATATACAAGCATGAGGATTTGGCACGGCTTTGACAAGAGTCACAGTGCACAGTACATCCAAAACTGCTGCTCTTGTTGAATGTTCCTGGTCTGCAGTTGGCAGGACCCACCAAAAATGAGCCAAGGATGGAAAACATAACCAGAATCAGGGTGATGGGCTCACCCATGGATAGCGAAGATTAGCTTGTGCTGTCTGAACCAATAGAAGAGCCCGGTGTAGCTGAAATGTTGAAAATGAGGTGGTTCCGATAGATAGGTGTGAGGATGTACAGTAGTTTTCTCAGTAGCTTTTCAGTAACTAAACTACGCATGTGAGGTCGACTCAGAGAACAGAACGAAGATGGAAGCGTGAATCTGTGGCTGTGAAATAGCTTCAGTGCAGTTAGGTACCTTTTCTCTGTTGCTTGTTCTATAGCTAACTACTAAAGACTAAAGCTAAAGACTTCTGCGTGTCAGAACTGTTTTGAAGGTACACTGAGCAACAGTGAACTAGGCATGTCATTGGCATCTTTTGAACTATTATTATATAATATTGGTTATAACAATAAATAAAATATTAAACTTCAGAAAAAAATTAGAAAAAAAGGTGATCACCATCCCTTGCTGTTTAAGCAATTTTCTGTTCATTAAGTTCATACACAACATTAATAGTCAGTTATTGATCAGAATTTCGCGGTCATGTCTTTAAGATTTTCTTGATGGCTGGCTGATAGGCTGAGCGAGGCTCTAACCTGTCCAAACAGGCACAGACTGGATATCTCATGTCAGATCGCCCCGAGGGAGAGCAAGCTGTTTGATTTGGTCTAGGTTAATAACCCATATCTTCTTTACACGTCATGTTCTGGTCCTCCGTTACATCTACCAGCAGCTTCTGAAAGTGTGTAAAACTTGATAAGTAAACTTTAACTCCCAATACTGTAGCAAATCTCAGCTGGTTTTGGTGTCTCTGAAGCTTTCAACCACAAAAAAGTCTGAATAATCAGTCTTTACCGAGGGCCTACGATGGGTCACTACCTAATGGAGACTACAGGGCAAATTGAGTGGAATAATGTGCAGTGTGCGATGCCAGCCAGGCAAGTAATGAATGGAGATGAGACAGAGAAAATGCCTCTGAAGTGACAAAAAGTGGAAGCAAAAGGAAGAAGCGACAATACATGTCCAGCATCCTTGAAATAATTCATATTTAATTGCTGATAGCATTCATCAATTTTGACGTGTCTTCGTCTGCTAAGGTCTACATCTCTTTTGTTGGTGTTCGCTTTTTTTCATAGGCAAGTCTATAAACCAGACAAACAGTTTACGATTTGTGCACGTGTGTAAGACCATGGGATTCATGTGGGCCCATGCATGATGTGGACATGTTCCAGCAGGTGTACTGTCTTCTAAGAGCTGGCTGACTTTCTCTCATTTGACTGCATGTTTGAGCCAAGTTGTACTATATGCTGCTGTAACAACTCCAAGCCCCCCAGCCCCCACCCCTCCACTTGAAAAAGAGCCCCCAGCTATCCCCTCCCTCCCCCTTTTCCCCCTTCCAGGCTGGTCTTTGATGTTCGTTTGTTTAATGATCGCTCTGGGTCTTAGTCACTTGTAATGGGAGGAGTTCTGGAGCAGTGGGGAATAAGCGAATGGGTTTTTACTGGACACAACTGATCCCTCGTGGGTCAGAGAGTTGACGCAAGAAAGGCTGCTGAATCAACCACGCCAACCAGGCTGTGATCTGATTTCACTTGGTAAGATTTCTGGCGGATATGATTTCACCCTTTAAAGAGTTTTTGAGGGTGGACCATAATGACTTGGCTTGTTACTACATTATGTAACAACCCTTTGTGTTGCATTTTACATTCTTGTACTGTTGTTGATATAGTCATTTTTTTGCAAACAGAGCAAAATCTTCACGTTCTTCCTGAGTAAGATTTATCTGTGCAAGTGCCTGCTGTGATTGATGTTCAGTGGAGCAATACCCATCCTCTCCCGGCACTGCTTTGTGAAGGAACATTTCTTTACGTCAAATGCATACCAAAGTAATGTAACACTGTACAGATCTTTGCCCATCAGACAAGACTGAGCCATAGATCTTGGTGACTCATGAATTACAGGCTTGGAGATGTCATAACACATAAAACTACACGCCAGTTCTAGTTCTGCAGATACCCGTGGCATTGTTCATGCTCCTTTGTCTTGTCCTTTGATCAGAGCCTCTAGACATGGGGAGAAAATGTGAGATGTATAGTTCTTACCAATTTGCTCCAAATTCAGTGATAAGCAGCTAGACTAGGATGGATGGATAGAAGCACCTGACTCCGAACTTACTGTGTTGCACAACGTCTTAGCATAGACAGCTGCTAAAGCCCCTGCTTAGATTCAAAGCAATCAAGAGATTTCGTTTCGTTTCAGGGGGTATGCGCTTCTCCAAAACGCTTATGTGGCTATCAAAGGCTTTCAGCGTTAGGCATGGTAATGTTTGTATTAACATTCATGGCAAGACAGCTGTGAGAAAACCAGCCAGTGTCCTAGCTGCCTACAAAAAAACATGAACAATCATTTGTTCTCTCATCACCCTTTTCAATGCACGAGTGTAGCGATTCTCGGGTGGTGAAGGCAAGTGATTTGTTTAGCTCAGGTTTCCTTTTAGTGACAGCCGAACGCCTGATTTGCAGGTAACCTGAGTCGGTGTTCTCCCACCTCTGGGAGCAGATTATGAGAGCGGGGTTTAGGATGTCACAGTTTAAAACCCTTTGCCTTGTTTTATGGCAGTAACACCTCTTTGCGGCAGGAGTGCAATGACCACTGAGAAGAAAAGAACATGATTATACCAAAATTTTTAATCTTGCAATGAGTTTTCTTGCTGTGTTCATGGTATTTTAATTTATAGAATACTAAAGCATTTTAACAGTAGCATATATGCAGTTTGTTAAAATGTATGATCATATTTGGCAGTAATTGTTGTGGAGCAGTGGTGCAGCAATGGTCTAAGTGACTATAACCTTGTTGGTAGTCATAAGATCGAATCCCAAGAACCACCATTTGGCCCTGGAGCAAGGCCCCTAACCCCAAGTCACTCCAAGGACAGGAAAACTGTCCTTGGAGTAACATAAATCTATGTTTTGTACTAGAGCTGATATTATCGCTAGCACAATCAATTTCAGGGTTTATCAACCTGGACCCATGACTGCTTGGTTTGTAGATGAGTACCACCTCTCTCCACCCAGTTCAAACTCAGCTGTTGTTAACCATAACTGTGTACTCTTTTTGACAATAAAAAGAGTTCATTTCAGACTACATTATCTTTGTTTATTTTATTTTTCTTGAGAAACAATAATAACAACCGTTATGTTATTGTAGGCTTTTCAAAATCAGATGCGCACCTATGTGTTTACCTTTACTTGTTTACCTTTATTTTTGAAAGAGTTACTGTATATATGAATAAATATCACCAAAATATGTCACACCATTTTTACAACTATTAGAAGAACACAAAATGCAAATTGCAAATTTCTCATTGAAATTGTGCATTGACCCCATATTTCTATCCCTGATCCCTCCCTTCCCAGTCCCCGTATCAGGGCAAAGAGTGAGACGTAGTGGAGCAGTAGGAGGAGAGCGTGCCCAGGAGGGCAAAGGGGCCACCATGGAGAGGGAGCAGGGCACTGCCAGCTTCTGCACCAACACTGCTGCTCCCAGCAATCCTGCCACCTCCTCCATCTCCGCCAGCAACAATGCCAGCCATGCCATCGCTACTGCCATCAACACCAGCAGGCCACAGACTCTACCACAAATTTCAGTCTATGGAAGAATTCCTGACAGGCAGACAGTTCAGGTAACACTGCAAAATATCTCAAGCTGTATGGAGTGTATTTTGGATTAAATGTATAGCTGAAGGAGATCTTAAAAATAGAGATTTACTTAGGGGTCCTTAAAATAGCCATATGAAAGTTATGCTCCTCTACTGCCCTCTAGAGGCAGACAGCTTCAAGCCCCGCTTTTTGCTTTCTTGGGATGCACCTTTTTATCTCAACTGATGATGAAAACATCTGTACAAAGTAAGAAATTCTGAACAGATTTAATTTGAAAAGTTGAATCCAATTAAAAAGGTTTTAACATTGGTATTCATAATATTAATAAACAGAATCTGTCTAATTAAACGTTATTTATTTATTTATTTGGGGCAGTTGGTCGCATAACGGTAGGGTGTTCACCCCATGATCAGAAGGTCACAGGTTTGAATCCAGGGCCAGTAAAGTTACCACTGAGGTACTCATGAGCAAGGTACCGTCCCCAAGCACTGCTCCCTGGGGGCTGCCCTTGCTAGCTGCCCACTGCTCCTTCACGGATGAGTCAAATGCAGAGGTCAAATTTTGTTGTGGTGCACGGGGGGCTGTGCTGTGTTCACAATGACAAATAATCATTCACTTTCACTTTATGTTCTCTCTAAACTTGTAACAAGTATTTTGGAAGACAGTATGAGGTTCTTTCAGTATTATACAAAGAGAAACAACCATGGTTTCTGGCTAACGGAACAGGAATCATCAAAAGGATTCCCTCTGTCCATGTACACCAGTCAGCCATTACATTATGCTCACTGATAGGATAAGTGAACTTTCATTCATCTTGTTACAGTGACACCTAGCAGCAAGTGAACATTTTTGCCCTTGAAGTCGATGTGTTGATAGCCAAGTTGGGGCTATCATGAGCTCATGAGTCATGAGCTACAGTGGTACAAAGGAATGAAAACGGGTGAACCAGCAGCAGGGGGATGTGCGGCCGAGGTTCCCTGATGCACATGGGGTGTCAAGTCTGGCCCGTATTGTCTGAACCAATAGAAGAGATACCAAAGCTCACATTGTGGAAAATGTTAATGCTGAATCTGACATGTATGCTGCATATTTAACTAATCTACTCGGTATTAGGTGGGTAGTCATAATGATATGGCTGATTGATGTACTGTATATATACACTGAGAGAGAGCTGCAGCGTAAGCTATAGTTGTTCTCTCCTGTTGTTTACAACAGTTAAATGAGTTAAACAAATTATGTTATAGCTAAACAGTAAACGGCAGCTGGAACATATCCGTTGTGAGAAAAAGCCAGATTTCGCAGGCTTATGTCAGTAGGCTGACAGAAACAAAGCCCTGATGTACAGCCATGTGCCCAGGCTGTAGTGTGTGGTTAGCAGAGATGTTCTGTCTCAGATCTCATGGATTAGTTTATGTGACGGATGGCAGTGACATCACATGGCACACTGTGCAGTCCGTCTCGGCAGTTTAGAACTCAGTTTTTCATTTCACCACAGAACTTCCACAATGAACACATTTTCAAACCTGCCATAATCTCTCTCCCTGTCGCTCAGGTAATTCAGCAGGCTCTCAACAGACCGGGTACAGCAGCTCAGTACCTGCAGCAGATGTACGCAGCGCAGCAGCAGCACCTCATGCTACAGACTGCAGCCCTCCAACAGCAGCATCTCAGCCTGGCTGCAGTGCAACAGGTCTGCCCAAAATACATGAACACACACACAGGTTTTGTAGTGTGAATAACCAACCTGCAAACTGGCTGGGGTTGAGGCATATTCAAGCACTTTCTCTGTGCTTCAGTCAGTTCATGATGGCCGAATGTGAGTAAAAGCGAGTTGAACTCAAATTATGCTAAAGATTGAAGGCATATGAACGGTCTTTCAGAGCAATAAGGCAAGTAACCTTTTGGAGGCAACTCCATCATTGCTGTAATGCATGTCATCATGTGGCAGCTCTGGGTGCTTTATATTCATTGGTTTGCCCAGACTCTCTGTTTTACAAAAAAAACACTATTGTTAGCCAAACCGCTTGCTGCACTTGTGAATCTTTGGAGTCCCAGAATCGCACAGTTCCAGCAAAACGAGAACAGACTTGTGAACAGAAGATCGTAACACCAGAATCTTAAAGTATCTTTCACTCCTCTCTCTCTCTCTCTCTCTCTCTCTCTCTATCTATCGCTCTCTCTCTCTCTCTCTCTCTCTCTCTCTGTCTCTCTCTCTCTCCCTATATACAGTATATGTATATGATTTAATAAACAGAACAAGAGGTTAGCAGATATACAAGTGTAAAGAATCATTTCACATTTCACAGTCTCAAGAAACACTCAAACAATTATACCGTTATTCACGGTTTTCACGGACTGGCTCTCGATCCTACACAACCATCTCCTACAGCAACCCACTCACAAAGACTTTAAAATCCAGCCGGAAGTTTCTCAGCCCTTCATCACCGACTGGGGCACATGGAACAAACACACTGAGAAAGACACAGCGAGCAGTGTTTTGAAGATTCGTCCCGGCAGACAGCCTGACCCAAGCATGAGAAAGTCTTCCACAGCCAAGGCTTGAGGAGCGCTAAGTTGGACTGAGTGGGGCGAGAAGGGGGGAGAAGAAACAAATAAATAAAAGTTGTGAAGCGTTCGTCCCCACCCCAGATCACAGTATGTGTTTGTAAATGGTGAAAATGCATTTTTGTGTATGATATTTTTATCACAGTGAAATTTAGCACACACACGAGAAGTATCCAAGTAGTATCCTGACATCACCAGTGTAGGGAGTAGCTAACTAGCTAACTGTAGCTTTGCCTGAAACTGGGTTTAGCTGAATAAAACAATAGCTTCGCTATAGCGTAGCTTGAAGCTTGAAAAGCTGAGCTTTAAAAGTAGCTTCACCAACACTGAACATCACTTTGGAAATGGATTTTAGCAGCAGGCTGACCGTGGGGGAGCGAGATCTGTTTCCTGCCCTACTCACTTACCGCTTTTGTGGCGCCTTTATGGATAGAAAGCCCTTACTGTTGATTAATGAGGGTAGGATTTGACTTTTGACCCTTCTACATCTCTCTCTCTCTCTCTCTCTCTCTCTCTCTCTCTCTCTCTAACTCTTTCATCCAGGCCAGCATTATGGCAGGAAGGCAAAACTGCAGTCAGAATCCAACATCCTCTCAGCCAACAATACCGTCTCAAACCACTGTAAGTGTTTAGAACCAGACATTGACATCTCACTCAGTGACACCAACCAAACAAAGAACTGTCAAGGTCAAGATAGATGCTTTAACTACGAAATAAACTGGCACATAATTATGGAACGTACTGTGCAGTAGACTGACATGCTAATCATAAATTCCACCTTTCCCCCTAGATAAAACTCACCAGCTCTCCTGCTGCAGCAGCCCAACTAATCGGCAGAACCCAGGGGGGCAATTCCTGTCCGGTAAGCATTACCCAGCAGGCTGTGCTCCTCGGGAATTCCTCCACCCCAACCCTCACTGCCAGCCAAGCGCAGATGTACCTACGTGCCCAGATGGTAAAGATGTCTACCGACAAACACACCTGAGCATTGTTATACTAAAAATGATTCATCAAAGCAATTTTATGTTGTTATACTAATGACGCCTTGTCATTAAACTACATAGTGAAGTCTTTTCTTTGACATGGTCTCCCTTTTTCCCACAATTTGCGGTGAGATTGAGTGTTTCCATACATGGGTATTACACAGGAATAGGTTTATATGTAGGAGGAAAATATCTACCCTGAATGGGGTCTCCATTTTATAAAGGCATTCATCCTGTGGTGGCCTTGGCTTTCAACATTGCCATGGCAACAGTTATTCCAAAAGCAATTGAGACTTGTGGTGGGAAATGGAAAGCATTTATGTTGGCAAAAACCTCCTAAAATCCTTATAAATGTTCTTGGCCGAGCATTTGACAGCGAGCAGGAACAAAATGGGCAAATGCCAGGATGTGAATGGAATCAGTTTGTGGCTATATACTGTGGCGGCTTAATTTAGAATATGGAGATATACACTGCGATCTTTACAAGTGACATTTAGCTCATAAACAATATTAACTGTCAATTGTTAAATCATAATCATCAAATCAAAATGTCTGCCCCGTTAGCATTAAGACATTAAGGATGCAGTTTACAAGCCACATCCCTACATTATGTTATGTTTGTGCAATAGCGCAATGTTCACAGTATGAGAGGCATGGTATGACTATATAGGTGTGCAAAATTGCAGTACAGGGTGGGAGACAATGTCTCTGCCCTTATTGATGTTTACGGTATATGCCAATTTCACAACAAAAGGCAGACTGCACGTTACATGTATGGGCTATACCGTAATATGCATATTGTGCATATATTTTCTATGTATTTTTATTGTACTCTTAAGTATTCGTTTTTTAAACTCTTCGTATTTTCTCATTTCTAAAATCCAATTTTAAAGTGCAGTCTTAGGAACAATCAGGGTACCTTTCACTACATGTTATGTATGTAACAAATCCTGACCCTGTTTCTTTTTCTCGCCAGCTCATACTCACTCCGGCTGCCACAGTCACCACCGTACAACCTGAAACCTCCTCGCAGTCTATCAACCAGCAGCCAACCAGTGCACAGGTCCTCTCTCTATTTACAGTATATTTGATAAATTTAGAAGTATAACACCAAATATCAGTTCAAACAGAGGGCTGTATTGCAACTCACCAGTGGCTTCACCAGCAGCTGTCTGTGTTCCGTTTCTCAGATGCAAAACCTGGTGCTCCACAGCCAGCAGGGGGCAGTGGCCTCCTGTCCAGCATATCCTCAACTGCAAGGTGTTGGTGCTGGAGGAGCAACTCAGCTGGCCCTGCCCGGCCAGACGGGGCCCCTGCTAAAGAGCCCCGGGCCACAGACTCCTGGAGGCCTCCATGGAGCAGCAGCAAAGGTTGACATGGCAGATGCAGGCTCAGAGGCAGGAAAGACAAACAACTTTGTCAGTGAGACAGGAGAACGCATGGTCAGCGTCTGCCAAAATGTGACCACAGTGAGCAGCAATCCCCTCATCAACACTGGTAAGAGATCAAGTCATGTTTAGTTAGATAAATAACACAGAAGTATGACAGAAAATCACAAAATATAGATTGCTGGGGCAACAGGCTGAAACCTACAGATTAGTTTCTACCTGTGTGGTAAGACGATCAAAGGTAGAAAAAGGGTTTGACAAAACTAACAGTGTTGGGGCAGTGTTACTTTTAAATTGTTGCTTTTCAAGCTACATATAATTAAATCCATGATGCTTTTTCGGTTGGTAATGTAACAGTTAAGGAGTTGCCCCCGTTATTGGAAAGTGTCCAGTTCAAGTCCCGGTCCGGTAAAGGTACTGAGGTGCCACTGAGGTACTTATGAGCAAGGTAGACAAAAGACTGCACATCAGTTGCCCACTGCTCCGTCACGGATGGTTTAAATGCAGAGGTCATTGTGGTGCATTGTGTGCTGTGTTGTGGTGTGTTCACAATGACAAATAATCACTCACTTAAATTCACTTGCTTCAAAATTCATGACCATGGAATCTTGCTCAATTTGGCAGCTCTCTACTTGAAAACGAACAATGCCATGTTATAGATATTCGGCTCTTTTATCACAGAGGAGGAATGTAGCAGAAAAGAGATGATCTAAGAGTGAAAACAGCAGCTGGTCTTCAGCACTGGTTTGAAAGGGAGCATGATGGCCTGCAATAACTTAGACATCACACACCTGCTCTGAAATTCTGGAGACAGGGAGAGAGAGGATTGTATAGAGCGCGGGAGAGAGTGAGAGAGAGAAAGCGACTCTGACAGCTCTCACTCTCAGGATATCATTTACCACTGAGACAGATGTACTGCCTTATGTGAGCTGGGAGTGTAATTCTCGGCCTAAAATGCCGCTTGAAAAGTGAGAGCCTCCAGACTTGCACACAGTTCAATTCAGTTCAGTTGACTTGAGGGCTCGCGTTCTCTGTGCATGGTTTGCAGAACATTGTCCAACATTTTGACCTTGAATTTACATTCCATTTAAAGATCAGGCCGAGGAATTTTGAATCAGTGTTATTCTTGTTTTCATAAGCTCGGCGATGAGTGAGTCTTGACACCTACGCTATGCTTCATTAGGACAAATGGCACAGCATCTGTGGCTGTGTAAGTGTGTGTGTCAGTCTCTATTTTCTCACCATATTGAGCTCTGAGGGGAGTAGAGCAGTACACGCTCTCCTACCCTCGGTTTTTCAGAGGGCGGAACAGACAGTTTTTCCAGTGGTGTGCGGGGAAAATAAAAGTTCATCTCCCTGTTTGAAAAATATTTTAACAGGTTTTTTGGTTTGCAGTGTAAGTTTGTATTTTTAGTACTTACTTAATCCTTTCTTTTTGACATCATGAAAAAAACATCTGCATAGAATATACAATGCAAGTACGTACAACATACAATTAAAATGACAACTACAAAGAACACACAGCTGTGGATAATTAATCTTTAATTTCTTAAAGCCATGTTAAGTATTCTGTCATCAGTGTTGGGGATGTTTTTCAAGCTACAAGCTACTTGTGATTAAAAGTAGCAAAGCTGTAGCTGTAACTGTTTTAAAATGTTAATTAGCTACACTACAAGCAATATATTAGCTTTTCATCCCGTAATACGTAATATTTGTGGGATGTCTTTAAAGCAAATTAATAAAAATGTATAACATGATGGGGCATGTTCGTAGCGTAATGGTAAGGGCGGAAGCAGAAGGTGAGCAAAAGATCGCCGGTTCAGTTCCCAGACCGGTAAAGGTACCACTGATGACCAAAAATCACTCATTTCACTAAAAGTAATGTGAAGTTTTATATTTTCATCAATGTAAATGTCAAGTTACAATAAGTAATGATTTCTAGCTGGCATAAGTTATACTCAAATGTGAAGGTTCTGTGCATTTTGCCTTTGAGAGTCAAACATTATGATAAATACGGCCACAAAATCTTGCTTCCACCTTTGCCGAGGTGGACTCCCATTTTCTGACTCAATCTCACAGATGCCATCAGCTGCCACTGTAGCCTGTCAGATATTCACCTTTGAAAAGAAAGAAAAATAATAGTATTGACTAACCCTAATAGTGTTACTGCTTTCCTCTGCTTACGCCAGACCCTGTGTGTTCATAACACATCATTAGTCACAGTTTGCTAATAAATGTGAGCTGCCCTGAAGGCGAGGCAGAGCCTTCATAATTCTGGACCAAACCAGTCTAAATGAAAACCACAACCAGCACTTGTGTGTTATTTGAGGGTGTGGGTCTGCAATTGGGTGGCACCTACTAGATTACACCGACATATTTCCTGTTAAAGAAGCAGAGCCTTAGGAAATTAATAATCTCAGTGGAACCATAATAGACCTGGTACCTAATAGCCACAACATCAATCAAAATTGTATTGAGCTTTGCTACCTGTGTCTAGCCACTAGGAACTCTAACATTCATAAGAATAACAGTGGCTTTACCCACAATGCACTTTTACAGCTATCCTCTGGTGTGGTCAGGAGGTTCTAAAGGGGGAATGCTATTACAGTACCTTGGCACGTACGCTACATAGACTAAATTTAGAGTGGACGGGACTACAGACACGTTGCAGCGTTTCCGTGCAGCCCTTATTTTCTTCATCAGGAATTCATTAAACTTGAAAAGCATGTTGCCAGGAGCATGGACCTCAATATAGCATTTGGACCATGATTGGAGAGAAGCATAAGCAGGACCAGACGTTTTTTGGGGCTGACCCTCGAGACCTAGATCTGAGACCAGCTTTAGAGAACAAGTGGAGGGGGTTGGGTGAGACTGACCGCTATGTCTCTCCAGTGTTATTGAAGGAAGCGTGGCTTTTTCAGGAAGTTAAAGCTTCTAACAAGTGACAGGTTCAGTGCTTGAAGGAATACAAGGTGCAAGTTTTATGACCTATATGCAAAAATACTGAAAAGTCATATATTGGCATGATGAATGAAGATCAATAAGATTTTGTAGCATTTCTCCATATAGTATTTTTATGGACGTAAGAGGGGATGTATGTGTTTGTTGGACTGTGTTTAGTTTATTACCAGTTTAACCTCACTAAATGCCAAAACACTGCTTCCTGTTAAGTTGAAGGATGTATTACAGTAAAAGGGTTCTGGAGTCTGGAGGTCGATAAAGTGTGGTGGATTTTATCCTTTGTACTGCTACCACTTCCGTCACCCCTGAAGCATAAAGCATAGAGTAATTGCTATCCAATGCACCGTTTCCTCAAAGCCAGGAAGTTGTACAGACATTTTTTCATTGAAGGTCTGTTTTTAAAAGGGCCGGGAGTCTATAGAGCCAGAGTTAATTATTATTGACTGCATGCAACTTAAAACAGACGTGTCCAAAGAAAGGTTCACATGTGAGGTGGTGATATTCAGCAAGTACTTGTTATTCGGTGAACAATCACATGAATTATAGGTATGTTGAACAGTGTTTAGTTTAACATGATCTTCATGCGTACATTATAAATACTCTACATACTACACACTACATACTTATTCACAAGCACTTTGTAGTAATACAAAGTAAAATTTGGCATCATTTTAAGCTGTTCTATTAAGACACATTTAGCTTGAACCAGTTTAAATTGTGCTTTAGACACCTTAAAGCTTAAAGCCCAGCCCCGAAACAGCAAATGCACACTAACAAGTTTAAAATTTATGCTATGACAAATAAAGAGGCAGCAAGAGTTTTCCTTTCTCTCTGGAACACATATATCTTTGTTCTCTTGTTGCTTTTATCTTTGGAAAAGCTTCTCGAATAACTGCCAGAGGTGTACATTAAATCTTTCAGAAAGAAGATGGAAAACTGCAAACCACAATTAAAGGTGATTTCAGGCATAAATGTGCTCCAAGGATTTATCGGTTGAGGTTATTCAAAATAGGGAGGCTAACATTCCATCCATAGACCACAACAAAGACCAACAGAGCGTGACTGAAAACCAGTAATGTGGTTATCTCAGTCAAATCATAAAAACACTGTGTGTGGATAACTGTTCACGGCAGCAGAGTGGAGAGTTGAAATCTGCCAGATGAACCCATTAACCTAAAGTCAGCACTGCTGGGATGTTTGAATAATGAAACTACCTCCTCAGGGATGCTGCAAGCATCAGATTTTATAACACAGCACTGGATTCTCAGTATCACTTCTGTTGTATTTGCACTAAAGACTTCTACACACTGTTTGATACAAATATCTTATGAATGCCAGGAATTCTTGAAATGAAAACCGACTTTTGTGCAACTGAGTAATATAAGAAAATGTCAGACTGCCAATAGCCGTATTCAAGCTAGTCAGCAGTAAGCAGTTTGTAGTCAACTGATGATTTCACAAGTATCAACTTTTTATTACTTTCATCACTAAATTTTAATCTGACTTGAGTACATCATCCATTTCAGATTCTTTATCTGTCTTTTCCAAACACAGTATTTCATAATGATAACCTTTGTTGTTGTACATTTTTGGGGTTTCTGAAACTTCAATAATGTTTACTTCTTTTTTTAGCCATATTACAAATAAACAACTTGAGATCCATTTTATGGGACTGCTCAGTCACAATGACCTTTGCTTTATGCTTGTTCTAGCTTACACCCAAATTCAGACCCACCAACTGCTGCAACAACACAAGCAGCAATTTGTGATCCATCAGGAGTCCCAGCAGTCTCAGAGAAGCCAAACCCAACTAATAAACCCAACCTGCATCCAGCCCCAAACCCAGAACTTGCAAACTGTGGCCATCCAGCCTGCTCTTGCAGGCCAACACTGCACTGTGCCAGTGCTGCCCAAGCCTCCCGCTCCCTGCCAGCAGGCTACCATCTTCCATTCCACTGTCAATCCTCAGCAGCTTGGGCACAAGAAGCAGTGTCCTGTACCAAATTCCACCAAACCCAGGCAGGTCCAGTTAACAGCCGTCAATGTCCAGTTTCAACCATCACCATCCCAGGTAAGGAAGAATTTATCACATTTTCTCTTCTGCTTCTCTACATTTGTATTTTGTCTTCCTCTCTGAACTTGTCCTTTCCTGAATCCTGATTCCAGACCACCACAACCACACAAGATGGGGCTGACAAGGTTAACCTTGCTCCTCCCACAAATGTAGAAGACGCTCCAATCCAAAGTGAACAGCAGCTGCTATTCCCACCTACACAAGAGACAGCTAGGACGGAACTATGCCTATCTGACTATAGTCAGTCAAGGAAGTCAGAAGGTACTCACTTTCATTTATATATATATATACACACACATGTATAATTTATATATTCTCCACTTTTCTTATTCGGCACCCTTTCAACAAAAACAACAACAAAAGTAACCAAAAAGTGAGGTGTGAACCTGAACTAAAAACTGGACTTGGAGAACCATTACACCCCTTCATTTCATATACAAATATTATTCATCAGCTTACTCATCAGCCATGCTAAGTAGTTTCCAGTAACCATTAATCCACGTTTTCCTGGCTTATTAATATTAATTCTTAAGATCAACTTACGACTAAAGCTGATTCCTTTATTACAGTTTAGATTTTTTCCATGAAGGGTCTTCTTCCCATCTTTCCAAAGAGTGTTCGTTGGTAGTACAGTCTCTACTTAAATTCTATCCCAACCTCCAGATAGAAACTTCTGTCCCAGTGCCAAGCTTGGCCAAAATGGCCAGGAGCAGAATGGCTGCTGTGTCACTACCATCTGTGGGCTTGCCAGCCAAGACACAAAGGCTATTCCTACTCTATCTCTCCCCTCAAGCGGAAGAGCAGATCTGTCACGCCCCAGTGTCTATTGTCCACTCCAGGCACTTGCTAGAATGTGACAGCTTTTGCCATAATTAGGGCCGAGGGGTGCAGCATTATAATTCCCAGTGGGTTGGAGGAATAAAGGTGGCCACACTCTAGCTGTCTGGCAGGTGTGGCTGAGCCCAGTCCACTCAGACATTCAATTATGAATGATGATCAATTACTCTTTTATGAAAGAAATGGGTGCTAAATGCATTTTGAGAACACAGTCTGAAAAGGTATTGTTGTTAGTTGAATTAAAGGCATTGAGACCATAAATCATGTCAAGCTGGCATATAATACAGGGCAGCAAATTGTGCATGTGGCATTCACGTTCAGTTTCATGCTGCAAGTGTTCATATTTTTAATTCTGTACAATCAGCAATATATATAAGCAATATATCTTCCTACCTTATTAGAGTGTACACCAATGGACCTATCTGACTTGTAGTGGGTATGGCCTTATATTTAAAAAGAATGCACACCATATGTACACCATCACAATAAAAAGCAAATGAGAGAATTTATTTTTAAAGAAAATGTTCTAAAGCATGACAAAAAAGACAACAGCATCTTCCTCAAAAACTCAGTTTGCCTCTAATCTGACCATATATAGAAGGTCATAATAAGCAGAAAGGGCAAAATGAAAATAAGTGATGTCATATAAAGGTGATTTTACCTCAACACCAAGCGCTTTCGACTCCCACCTGCTAACAGTGGGATTGAGTAACTTCCATATCTGCTGGAGGATAGTGTTTCCATACATATACGGTGTCACTCTCGCTTTCTCTTTGTCCCTGTGGAAACCAAGACCTCTTTATCCAAACATTTCTTTCTGGTCTCTTCTTAGAGTGGATCATGAATAATCTGATAACCCTTTTTTTGCAGTCTGTATTATGCACAAATGGGAGGTTTACAAATTGTCTGACAATATTGATGAATAGTTTGCTCAAAGGATTTGGCAGAAATCTTTCAACAGCCAATTTCTTTCTTTTGTATGGGGGAAAGGGTGATCTTTCTAACATTTAACATGCTAAGCCACAGTCTAACATCTGTTATCTAGAATTTAATAGCCTTTGCTTATTCAGTTACACTTTCATGCTTTTAATATGACTTTGTCACTTTTTGATTCTCAGCACCATAGTAACTGTTTGCTTTGGGATTATCTTGAAAAACACGAGGATATCAAACCTCTTGCATAAACGAAAGATCAAGTTTGCCTCCCAAAACCCAACATAACACCTTTGGAGACGTGACGACGCCTCTTTATTAATGTTGATCTTTCCGTCTCGGGTGTGTTAGTCAGGGAACCGCGATGGGAGTTTCAGCCAATCAGAGACCGCATGGTATCTCACTCCACGCTCCCATTGGACGGAATTCCAAGCGCTGAACTCCAATCGGGTCGGCGCTTCGTTTCCTTTTCACTTCCCCCATACAAAGAGGATTAGAGCGCGCGGCTCACGCACACCGAGTCCCGTCCGACCAAACAAATCTTCCCAAAAGTTTTTGGTCCGGCCCGGTTCGGCCGCTCGCACGTCGCCTTACATAAGGGGTGGGCGCAGCGGTTGTTTTTTTGGAATATCGCTCTTTTTTTCTGGTATGTTGTTTGCGATTTTTGTCCTTTTTCGCCGCTGCAAACTGTAAGGAAGGACACTAAACGGCGGAGCGGAACAAAGGCGTGTGCGCGTCTCGCCGCTACCGACTATTGTGAGCAGCACCCGTGTACGTGAGCGTCTGGATTACAGTGTAACCGCGTCTCGGGTTTAAAAGGGGGGAAAAAAACGATATAAAACCAGTGTAAAGTTACAAAGTTTATTACTGCGCGCTTTGGCGGGAAACGAGCCGCTTGCTGACGTTTCAGTTCGCCGAGATCGTGGCTTTGTTTACATCGAAGCGCCTGCAGCTTTGGCGTAAACAAGTTGGTCAAAGGAGGAAGCGAGGCGGGGGAGCGAGAGTGCTGAAGTTGCAGAGCCGTTTGCGACCTTTAAATACTCCACAAACCTCTGATTTTGGGGGGATTTTTAATGCGCAGTTGTCGCAAATGTGCGTCAGTCTTGTGTGAAATTGTGGTGTTTGATAGTAACTTGTTTTTCTTCAAGGAGCGCATGGGAGGCTAGCTGCACTTGGCGCTTACCCTTCTTTATTTACTTTACTAAATATTATTCAATACTAATTGTTTTAATAATCAATGAAGAATGTGTCTTCTGCAATCACTGTATTTTTGGGTGTATTCTTTTGCTGGTCTAGGTACTGACTTGTGCTCTATCAGTGTCTAAAAAGCATGAGGAACGTGTGTGGTTGGTGTTTTCCCAATCTCTCGTCCATGTCGATTTAAATGAGAGAATCACACAAATGATGTAAATGAACATGTGATGCAAAACGGACACATTCAAGATTCTCTATTTGTCAAAAGACCTAAGTGCAACATGTGTTGAAATACAACGATTTGTTGAAGGAAGTCCACATTTAAATAGACATATGAAACTAAATTTAAACATGTGAAACTAAAGATGCATGAGGAAATATGTTCATAACAAGAGACATTAAGGTTGTAAACGTTGACTTTCCATGTGTATAAGTATGTATGCAGAATTGCAATGTGATAGATTGGCATGTGCCAGTTATAATGAATGGCACACTAAACTACCCTACTGGCAAAATTAGTGTTATCCATTGGGCTGCTTCTTGATGCCTGTTCCGTCTACAGACCCGGGTGGTGCGGTGGGTGTGAATGCTACATCAGGGGCAGATATACCTCCAGCCATGACCTCGGGCAATGGGAACACTGCCCCCACGGTGACCGGCAGCACTCCCCAAAATGGTGAGAGTAAAACACCGCAAGCCATCGTCAAGCCTCAGATCCTCACACACATCATCGAGGGCTTCGTCATCCAGGAGGGAGCTGAGCCGTTTCCAGTGAGTTCAGCGTCTTAATGTTGCATCTAAACTTCTCAAGTGAGTGTATACAAGTCAGAGTTCTCCAACACGTGCTTGAGGGTCACCCACGACTTTCCAACATGCTGGAATCTGCTCGGTGCTGTGGGCTGAGTTGCAGTAAGGTCATCTGAATTCTATATTAAGCCAGAGTTGTTTTTGTAGAAATATACTTCCCTCTAGTGGTGGATCTGCTCAAACCCAAGTTGACCAGTTTTACTGCTACAGCTTGTGTGGAACTACTTAAGTTGTGGAGGTTGATATCACATTTGATTGTGCCTTTTACTGTCAGATATGGTCTTTGTGTGACACTTCATGATTTGCGCCAGGTGGAGCGACCGCCACCAGCGTTGATGATTGAGAACCTCAAAAAGCAAAAGCAGCATCAACAGCCCTACTCTGACCTGGAGAAAAATGTCCGGGACTCTCAGACAGTAGACTCGGAGATGGAGGATCTCTCTCGACAAGGTAGGTGGCGTTTTTGCAAGATATTGAACTGTTTAGTTCAAGATTCTTTATTTGTCATGTCGACTAGAATTTCACAAAAGCGTCTTACTTAAAAATACTTAATAATAACTCCTAACTCCGATATAGTGTTGTCTTGCTTAAATTTAAAGACAACTAAAACCACAGCATTTATGATATCTAGAGGAAGTCCACTCTGCTGTCTTGGTTCTTGAAGCTTTCATGCCTGTTTTAGTCTTTTGGGACTGTGGACATTTTGGCTTAATACTGTAAAAACAAACAAAAAAAATGCAAGTATATTTGTAAAACCACTTAGCTTTTGCCTTTTCACAATTATCTGTATTTCTCCCGCAGAGTTAAAGAACCACAACGACGAGCCAACGCTCTCATGCGAACTGTGTGGCAAAGTGGACTTTGCTTACAACTTCAAAAGATCGAAGCGCTTTTGTTCTACAGTATGTGCCAAAAGGTATAAAGTTTGTTGATGAGGTGTGAATCTTAGTAACGAGAGTCTGTGTTTGTGTTTGAAGACGACAAGAAACGCGGCAGTTGTGGTGGCCGGAGAAAATTCATATTACCACCTAGTTGCCAATTCAGCAAACTCATGTACGTCTTTCATTTAAAGGTATAATGTTGGATGCACAAAGCGCATTGGGCTTTTTCCAAGGAGGTCATCCCTTGAGAATCCCAAGAAACAGAAAGCCTCCAGTAACACTGTTCAGAGCCTGGAAGGGAAAAAAAAAGTACGGAATTTTATTTATCTTTGAAAAACACTGAAACACTGATGCATGCTTGTATTACCAGTTGTCTCTACTTGAACTTTATCTTTGCGGGACCACCAAATAACCCTAACAGGTTTCAGATTATTCTGAATGCAGCAGTTGGAACGCTTTTAAAAGTTAAGAAAGTATGTTACACTACTTTTGTATAAACTTCACTGACTATCTGTAAAAATGTAATGAAAAAAATTTAAAAACTTGTACTTACAAAGGAATTCATTTGCATAGCACCTTTGTACCTTACTGATCTTATAACTTATTGCACTCCCACCTAGGGCTCTAAGTTCAAACTCTAAAATTCAGTAAAGTGTAATGGGGAGGCAGCTTTTATTTTAGTCATTATTCACCTCAAGTAGGGAACATACTGTTTCCCCCTATATATATATAGCGTAGCGGTAGGGTGTTCGCTCTGTGATCAGAAGGTCGAATCCAGGGCCGGTAAAGTTACCACTGAGGTGCTCATGAGCAAGGTACCGTCTCCAAGCACTGCTCCCTGGGTGATTGTTAGATGCCCACTGCTCCTTCACGGATGGGTTAAATGCAGAGGTCACATTTGGTTGTGGTGCACTGTGTGCTGTGCTGTGGTGTGGTGCGTTCACAATGACAAATAATCACTCGCTTTCACTTTTCACTAAATTTTCCTGAAGGTTTTGACTTTCGCCAGTGTTTTCTTGCTTGAGAATTGTTTTGGGGTAAGAACAGGATCTACAAACGGCAAAGAGCGCTCTTACGCAAATTTTTATTTTATGCTTGTTTGTGCAAAACAGTAACTTAATGGGTTTTCCTCAATCCTGCAGTTGTGTAATATTATACTGTTTAAATGTCTTTCCTCAGAACAAATTTAAGCATCAAACCTCAAAAGAAAAATTTGAATAAGGCCCATTATTCTATTATTCATATTATTATTTGTCTGTTTTACATGACGAATGCTTTGCTATACATGATTTGTCAACTAATTTGGACACTGTTTCTTCATCTCCCAGAACCCCAGCACTCGGACGGGCTCGATAGGGTCGGCCTCGTCTTTACGACTCTCTCACCTCAGTCACGGAGAATCCAGCCAGTGTTCGGACATGTCGAGTTACGAGGAACCTCCCTCGCCCCTGTCCATGGCTAGCTCGGGCCGACTGCACAGGGACAGGGGCTCGGAACAGGGAGAAAACGCCAGCAGGGAGCTGCCTCTCCTCACCCAGCCCTTCCTGCCCAGTAACCCCGCCAAGTGGAACGTGGAGGACGTTTACGAGTTCATTTGCTCTCTGCCAGGTAGATAAACCGGGACTTCAGTTGGGTGGCATTTCACGACAAAATGTTAAACGTAACGCAATCAAACAATGACAACGACAGTAAAAGTGGACTAACTGGGTCAGTCTCGGCAGCAGCTGCAACTTCGATTTGGCAATGGAGCTGGTTTAGTTTTAAAGCAATTTTGTGCAAAGACACATTGAAAGTAGGGCCAAGAACGTTAATCTGTTTATCATTCGACCGAGAAGAAAACCCCCACAAACATTCATTCATCATCCGAACTGCTTAATCCCAACTGGGGTCGCAGGGGGTCCGGATCCTATCCCGGGAACTACGGGCGCAAGGCGGGGACCAACCCTGGGCAAGCGAAAACACACCGCAGGGCACACGCACAATCACACACCTTACAGGGCCAATTTAAGAGTTGCCAGTTAACCTATATTGCATGCCTTTGGACTGTGGGAGGAAACCGGGGCACCCAGAGAAAACCCACACGAACACGGGGAGAGCATGCAAACTCCACACCGACCCAGGGATCGAACCCAGGACCTTGTCTCTGTGAGGTGGCAGCGCTAACCCCTGCACCACCCACAAACATGTCTTTCTATATTTAAAAAAAAAATGAACGAGTCATTTTCCAATTTTCCTGAGATTGTATAGCTTCTTTGTTCTTTGAGTTCATTTGGCTGTATGCGGGTTACTCCTCTTCATCTGCTTTTTTAACCATCGTTCCGCTGCTGCGACCCCTAATGGGAAAAGCCGAAAGCAGAAGTCATTTGTGTTCAGTTTTAAAAAATGTGGTGCGAGTGTGCATTTTCCATTTTTATTTCAGCGCAAAATGGGAAATGGGAAAACAACTCATTATTTGATTTTTCATATTGGATTTGGAATGTTATTGGTTTTAATGTGAAAAGGAATGATACACGGATTGTTAATCTGAAAACTGGCAGATTTTTTAAAACGTTAATTCATCATATGACCAAGTTTGGGCCAAACTTTCACCAGTATCCCCAAGCACAGTTGCGGTTGTGAGAAGGGAGAGTGGGGCTCAAAATATTGGGTAAGAAAAAAAACAGGGCATGAAAATATTCCTATCTTTAAAGGGAGAAGCTCTGCAGAAACCGTTTAGGACTCTCTGTTGTAATGGAACAGTATCTGGCTGCGAAAGTCTAAATTCAGAACTGCTTATTCTGTTGTCAGGTTGCCAGGAGATAGCTGAGGAGTTTCGCTCTCAGGAGATCGATGGCCAAGCTTTACTCCTCCTGAAAGAAGACCACCTCATGAGCACCATGAACATCAAACTGGGGCCTGCACTGAAAATCTTTGCCCGCATCAGTATGCTCAAAGACTCGTAGCGTCTCCCACTAGAGTCCTGTAGCACAAATCCTGAAAGGAAAGATGTGGAAATACCCAAAACACCTGCACTGATATCTTTTTTTTTTTTGTTCTCGTGCCACTGTGGCTCTGAATCCAGGGGAACCGTGTTGCTCCTGAAAGCCCCAAGAAATAAATGTCCATATTTTTTCTTACAAACACTTATTTTCCAAGCATGGGAAGCGAGGGACTTTCAGCCCTCTTTCGCTTTCTTGCGGCCTCAATGCTAGCAAAGCATGAAAACACTTGGCTCAAATCCAAGCACAAATAGCAAGACATCAGCCTTTGTTTAAAAAGAGGTTTCGGTTTTTATACCAGAAGTTAAAAGAAATTGCGTCATTGCAGAAGGTTTACAATTCTTCTTGTAGAACTGGAATATTTTTCATTTGTGATTTTGCTTCAAGAGACATTAAGGACGTGTAGTTCAAATGTTCAGTCACAGTGATGACAATTTTCTTTTAGTTATATATTTTCTTAAATTATGAAGATGGAACTTGCGTTAAATGTGTCTGAATGATCAATTGTGGGGTCGTGGCGTCCTACTGGTCGAATACTCGCAGCCCAAGAGATAGTGGGTTAGAATCTGACTCGGTCGTACCTCAGACACTACCGCCCCAGTTGGGCCCCAGAGAAAAGCCCGTAATCCCAGGTTGCTCTGGGGGGACTGTTCTTGTAATTATTAGGGAAGTCGCTGTGGCTAAGAACACATCTGTAAATGTGGTGGCAGACGACAAACATTTCAGAGCGACGTCCACACATCCTCTTTCACCGATTAGACTTGTCCTTTTCTATATACGTGAGAGATGGTGCTTATATATTTAAAAACTACATCAGTATGTGCCTAACATGTTCCTTTAAATCCCAAAGATGACCCAGACCCCTCCAAATAACCTGCCGTATTTCCTCCCACTTCTATTAAACGGTTCAGGATTCAGATGCAAGGGTTCCGCGCGGTTAGCGGGGCGCTGATGCTAATCAAGATCCTAGATCAAACCAGCGGCTCGTTTTCAGCATTATTAATGTCAATGTTAATTCAGTATTGTTGAGTTCTGTTGCTAATGTGTTCCGTCAAGACTGTGACCCAAACTGGAACTTCTCGGTAGCGAGTCTCATCACTGTTCTAATTTACATTCTTAATCAGTTGATCAAATGCCTATTTATTGAGAGTAAGTCTGATATGGTTTTGTATTTGGAAAAAAAAATGAATAAAACCTTGTCAATAATCTGCTGCTGTGGCGTCTGTCCAGTGAGGTCCTGAATGTGGCTTTTTTTTTTTCCTCTTCCCATTTAATGAGTCGTTCGGATAAAGTGGCTTCTTTAGTCTTTCCTGCTGCTGTTCGTTCCCAGTTCATGAGAACATAAACAAAACCCTTTACAGATGACGGCATCACATAGAAAATAATGTTCTAATTTTTCCAAGACCAGAGAAGGCATAGAAATATCACTCCATCACCATGATTTGTGTTTTTTTATGTATCATTTTTGTTTTTAATTTATTTACAAGCTTTAAATTTGCTCTATCAGTATTGAAGAATTACAAGCACTTTAGGTTCAGCAACATCTCTTTTAGTGTTTTGTACAGGTTGCCATTTGCTCATTTAATTCCATTCAAAGTTCTTGCTTTGTAATCTCAGCAGTCTCCTGAATGCATAGTTCTGCCAGATTATACGTGTCCACATAGAGCAAGCTAAAGCAGAAGGTAAATTGGTATTATGGTTATTGAAATAACCTTAAATCATCTGACGCAGAACTACGTCAATCCTTTCCAGAACCCTGACTCTCGGTTCTCCCGTTAAAACGTTATCGTCTGGACAATCTGGAAGTCGGACAGCTCCTGGAACAACTTTTTGCCATTATTATTATTATTATATTAATAATATTAACATTTCTTTATTTCTATATCCACCAATGCCTCGTGTGTTGACCACCTGCAAAATGTTAAATACAATTTCATTTGCAGTTTAAAAAAAAAAAAAAAGAAAAGAAAAAGAAACAAAACATAAATTAGAGCCGGAACTGTTTTCTTTGTAGCACATAACTGTATTATTAAAGTCTTTTCTTTCTTAACAAATAACAAAAAAAGGAAAATTAAAAACCTTAAATGAAATATTACTATAAATAATACATGTATTCTTTTTTTAGTGCTCCAGCGATTTGTAAGTCGTCATGTCGCTGTATGTCAGTGAACCGTACCACACGCCCTGCAGCGCCGCTTTCTTCCCGTTGGTGCATAAGGATTTGCTTGTATTATGTTTTCATTTTTAGAAGATGCAGTTGATCAGCGACTAGCGTCTTTCAGCACGTTGGCAAATGTGTCCGTTTGTTTTTCCCTCTCGTCAATTGTCCTCGGACTCCTCCTCGGCCTCCCGGAGCCAGGTGAAGAAGGCGGTGACGGACTTGAGGGCCACGCCTTTGCCCTGCTGCTCGGCCGGGTCTTTGCTCGACTCCCACTTGTAAAAAGCGTCTTCCGAAATCACGTCCTCGTCGTACAGACAGTCGAAGAACATCCGGAGCAAGTCTGGGGGAGAAGCAACAACAGGAACAGTAACAAATTAGCAAAACACGTCTTTCTTTACAGTTCACAATTTATATTTATATTAGCCTCTACCGACAATTAACTGGTTTCTAGGACTGACACAAGGAGTCAAAGCTGACACGTTTAACAATTTGATCTTTAAAATATTTCACATAAAATTCTTCAACATCCCTTCATAAACACTGCAAAACTGATGCCGTCCCCTTTTTGGTTGGTTTCGTTTTTAAAGATAATGCGAAAGAGGCTCAAGATAAAAGGTTTGGATAAAGACCCAAGGCCTTCCAAGCTTGTGAACACTGAATAAATGGTAGTTTGTTCACTGTCCAGACTTTGATCGGTCACAGCAGCAGCTCTGTACACTAGCTCATGAAGTGGAAACTCACAGACGCTAATAAAGATGAAACCACAGCAAATGCTTCCAAGTGTTTGTAAATTGAAATTAGCATTAGCGAGGAGAGCATTTCAACATCTCGTCCTTATAGTTGCTAATTACACTCATTTAAAAAGTCACATTGTTAATCTGCTAAAACAAAATTAATTGAATACAGGCCGGAGAAAATGTTTAGGCTGGAATCTGTCAAATAGAATCAAGTTGCTGGATCGGATATTGCTGGCATTGGGCCGATCGATGGAGCCGATCTGTAAATGTGTGAACGCACAATTCCGCATCACTAGTGTTACTGCAGTAAAGCTGGTTTACTGTTCGACATTCACGCCAATTCCTACGTATTGGCACCAGCGAAATAAAAAAATATACATATAAACATACATACATATATATATATATATATATATATATATATACACACACACACACATATATATATACATATATATATATATATATATATACACATATATATATATATATATATATACATATATATATATATATATATACACATATACATATATATATACACATATACATATATACATATATATATACATATATATACACATATATATATATATATATATAAAATGGCAAGCCGTTCAGGAAATTATTATATATATACTGTATGACTGAGTTTGAATATATGGAATGAAACTCATATTTTTATATATACTCAGTTTCATTCCATATATTCCGATATTTTTAGATATATTCAAAGTTTCATTCTATATATTAAAACTCAATCATATATATAGGAAATCAGGAAATCATTACATATATATAAAAAAGAAAAACATTGGGAAAAAAAAAAATATATATATATATATGTAAACAGAGCCAAGCAAGAAATTTTCTTTTTGGTGGAAAAGTGCTATGTAAAAAGCATGTAAAGACCAACACACGTGTAGGAGCTGAAATGAGGAGGAGTAAAGAGAAGAGGAGGAAGAGGAGGAGGAGGAGGTTGGTACTCACTGGGAGGCTGGTCCAGTTTTACTATCAATGCTTGAAGTGCATAAAGTGCTTGCAACTGTCTCTCCATGTCCGAGTTAAGGTACTTGTGTATGTGAGCATCCGGCTTCTGGATAATGGCCGTGTCCACTTTATACAAGGAGCTCTCCACTGCAAACAAAATCCACGCGCGGCACATTTCAGACTTTTAGCTGGACGGCGGATGAACATTTGTGAGGAATCAGAAAAGCTAAGAACACTGCTAAAGAAGAATCCGGACACTCACTTTTCACCGCCGCTTTGCACACAGCAGTCATCAGAGCTCTCAGGAAGGGAGGTGAACTCATTTCTGATTCATCTAGGTTTTGCCCTGCAGGCAAATATCACAAGCAGAATAAACCCTCATGCAACAAAATTTCAGAAAGTCCAAAAATGGGCCAGCGTTGCACTAAACTCGTCACCTCGGCCAGTGAAGATTTGCTTTGCTCGCTAATATGTCCTCTAGAAAGAAGTTTCCAAGTTGCTTGTTCAGGTTTCCTCAATGAGAAGGTTCTCTTAGAGACAGCATCGGCCGGGCTTGAGCAATCAGAAACTGTGAATTCTAGTTTCTGTGGGAGGAAAAAAACAGAAGTACAAATGTTCAAGTCTGGAATTGAATTGGCAACGTCCGTTCGAAAAGCCGAAGTGGAGACAACATGGACAGCTGGACGTCACACACCACAGATACAAACCAGGAGTCCGCGAGTGCTGGAATCCGGCAGATTTTCCATCATACTTGACTTTAGAACGTTCACACCCAGTCTCGGGTAGATACTCACCAGGTAAGATGGAAAACCTCCGGGATCTGGTCCTCCAGAAACAGAAACTTCATAGTTCTGGTTCTTAGTTCAGGCGTGTAAGAGGAGTGTGTGATGGGTACCGCCTGTATATTAGGCTATTGCATCCTCGATTCCGAGAGGCAATCGGCCCAGCTCAACCCAGAGTCTCTCCATAAGGCCCCCACTTTCCTATGGCTCTGCAACAAAAAACAGTATAATATGTTCAAGCTGCGTTAGCATATTCCCCGTGCGCTGCCCTTGTTAGCTGCCCACTGCTCCTTCACGGACGGATCAAATGCAGAGCTCACGTTTCGCTGTGGTGCACTGTGTGCTGTGCTGTGGTGCGTTCACAATGACAAAATAATCACTCACTTTCATATTGCTGATGCCACAATTATCTTTGAGATCATCTGCCATCGTTAGCATCTACAAACCTGTCAAATCTGCTGCTTTTCAAAAGCTGTTAGACAGCTTCTGCATTTTCACCTATGGTCAGTTACTGACCACATCAGTCCAACTGACTTGTCTTATTGCGATGGCTTGTTCTTACTTCGATGACATGCAAGTATAGGATTAAGGGTTTTTTTTGTTTTTTTTAAAGTAAAAGTGAGAGATTATTTTGTCATTGTGAATTTTAACAGCTGTACACAATGCCACAACAAACGTGACCTCTGCATTGACCCATCGTGAAGAACGGCGGGCTGCTCTTTCGCCGAGGAGCAGTCTTCAGTGCGATTATCTTGCTCGCAGGTACCTCAGTTAGCAACTACGGCCCTGGATTGAAGAACCTACTTCTGGTCGTAGGGGCGAACACCCTCCATTACCACCAACTGAGGTGCGGTATAAAAATTATCTTGACCTCTAATTGTGCTGATAAGTTTTGATCATACCGGCATACGCTGAAATTTCAGCTCTCTAAACGCGAAAATAGCGTAATCAATCGCGTCCGTCGCACCGCGCATTGTTTTCGGAAAATGGAAAGTGTCTGGAAAACAGCTACCGTTAAAGACGGTGCATAAATCCGTAATCTGAACCACGGTTTTGGTTAGGGTCTCGGATACTGACGGCATCATCGGCTTAAAATATGCGGGCGTGCCAATTGCAAGCGGTAACACGAGCAATCATGCTACACGTCTCAAAAGCGAAAACTGCCGCTGTGAATCTGAGAAGCCAAAAGAATCGCCTTTCTCAAAAGCGAAATTAGTCTCAGTGCACAAGTGATAAAAAGTTGGCGGCAGACCTTAATCACCCCAAGCATTTTCTAAAGGCTCTCCGTATGACCAAAAATTATGGCGTTGGGCCAGAAATTACAAATGCTAGATCTGTATTGTTCTTATGCAGGACATGTTGCCTTTCAAAACAGGAAGAAGCGGCTTTAAGAAATAATTAAAGTCCTTGATTCGATCACGTGGCGCCTAACCGCGATTACCGCGCCTGTGGGAAAACTGGGCACGGGAGAAAACCACGGGAACAATAAACTCCACAGAGAAGACCCTCTGAGGACAACCGGGCGAACCCCAGAACCTTCCACTGTGGTGACAAGCGCTAACCACAGCACCATAAGCTGGATAGCAATATTTTTTTAAACAAAATGCGTCTGCCGTAAAAATGAAATTTGGCGGCAATGACTTTAAGCATACTAGGGCTGCAACTAGTTGTTTAAAATCGTTATTACGATGGTCAGCAACTAATGTAATAATCGATTAGTTGGGTCTACGTTATTATACACATACCTACAGTGGCTACCTCATAATGTGGGGACAGTAAGCTATTAAAACGCAGTGGCAGAAAGTAGCATTGGGCTGGGCCGGCTGACGTGAAAGAATAAGGAGGAGGCGAGGAGACCAGTGCGTGTCTTAGCGTCCTGTGAGGCCATTAACGTGAAAGCGAATGAAATGACATTTTAGCATTACCGCTTCAAGCTCTGTTGTTAGCGCCGACCCTCTCAATGAGAACCATCGTTGAGCGTTCAAATTCAGTCAAATCTTCCATTTATTACAAAAAACACTCATTTCAACCTGATAAACCATAAAAACAACCGGCGTTCTACTACTTGGTACAACGTTCCTCAATAATATTTTTCAGTGATTTATTCCGGTAGCGTGTCCACAGCGGTATTGTGGCCAGCGACTCTCTCTCATGTGAGCATATGGTACTTTAAAATGTAAACCTCTCCAGAAATGAGTTATAGATAGCCAAAATGGTCCACGACTGGCAACTAAATAAGCCAGCATAATATTTCTTCATTTTAATTAATCAAAGATTTCCCATTTTTTTATGTTAGAAGTAAAAATAGGTTTCCTTTTATCAGGTGTGTTATTAGATTAATGGGAAAAAAAAAACTATCAGTTAATCGATTATACAAATAATAGTCGATTTGCATACCTAAAGCATACGATTACTTTACAAAGGAACTCTTCTTAAAAAACTGGCGCAGGGGAGTTCCTGGCTTGTGTCAGAACGTAACACTCCCTGCGCCTTCATCCTTTATTGTTTATCGGTTAAACTTGTGATGTCTAATAAATCAGCCGGCGTGGAGAGCAAAAGTAACACGTTTTTAGAGCTGAAACGATTGAATAACTTTCAGACCAAATTAAATTAAAGAAAGTCGAGCAATTTTTCTAGAATCGAAAACCGTTTAAGTCATTATGTCGCTACAGCATGCGCTTTAATTTCACGGGCGTATTAATGGCGCTGGCATTTTCAGTAAGCGATCAAGCGACAATAGATCCTCTGTATGCAAAGTATTTGTGAGATATTGCGTGCACAAAAGCGAAAGTAAATCGTCGCGCATTTTTAGCGATATCATAGCATCCAAATTGGTTCAAATGACCCTTGAACTTCCATGTTTCTTCATTTTCAGTGAATACAACAACATAAAAGCGTATATGACCTAACTTCTGCTACTTGCTCCAATAAGCCTAATATAGCAATATTGTCATTTTTTGTTTTGGTTTTTTTATTGATTAATAGTTAAAATAATCGATAGATTATTCGATTAAAAATATCCGTTTATTTACAGCCCCTACCGTTTTTACATATCTTGTCACCGCTTCAAACCAGAAGAGTCACCGCCCCCAAACTTCATCGTAGAAGGTCAAAAAGCGGGCCGAAGCCAAAAGTGATAAACGTTGGTTTCCTCACCATTATTTATAGAAGGTGCAATATTTAGGAAAATAATATCAGCTCTTCCCACAGGAGTAAAGGTGCTAAATTCCTGCAAAGAAACAAAAAGAAACTCATGGCGTTCGTTCAAACCATAATAAAAGCCTCTTTTCATGATTAAGAGCATTTTTGGGAATCCAAATTCTGCTTGTACTAAATAATTCTCTCATAGAGTTATCGCTATAGGAGAACAGGATTAACCAGCTCAACTAGAAACAGCCATATATAGGAATATACGATGGCCATATCATCCGCTAACTCAAAGTTTCCAGAACACAGGAAAGAGACAGACGAAAGCGAATGTTTTGTTAAAAAAATTCTCGTCCATTCATACAAATCCGCGAAGTCGCGGCCCTGGCAGAGACACACACCACAGAAGAGCACGCGCACTACGCTGAAATGTGAGCTCTGCGTATGACCCGTCAGTGAAGGGTGAAGGAGCAGCGGGCAGCTAACAGGCAGCGCTTGGGGACGGTATCTTGCTCGCAGGTCCTGGATTCGAACCGGCAAACTTTGATCCTGAGCGGAAATTCCCTAGCGCGAATTCGTTTCAAAACTGGCAAAATTGTTAAGCGCTTTGCTGACAACGGTAAGGATATTTTAATTATACCTAGAGCTGGGCGATATGAACAAAAACATTATCAGGATATTTTTTGTCATATTGATACGATTCGATAGTATCCGCGATATATTGTCATATTGTGGTTTTTTATGTTTTTTGGATTCTAACCCTGCAGACTGAATGAACAAGTGAAATAATCCAAACAATATTAAACAAGTCATTTACAACAAATTTCTACTTGAAGCCCTGAGAACTGGAAAAAAAAACTGCCGCTGCCAAGAAGGCTAAGAAAGGCTATAGCACCTCACTTCCAGATAAACTTTCTGGGGTGCTTGTTATTTGCTGAGATTACAGCATCATCTGGTACTTTCATATCGTATTTACTATTACGTTTTTCCCCAGGCGGCATTGTTGTCAGCGTCCTTCGTAACTATAGGCGCTGCATTTTAATGCGCCTTTTTTTACTCACATGACATCTTTTTAAGACCGCGACATACTCAACGCTACGTGTGGTCTTCGCTTAATCTTGAGACTCCAACAGGTGGCGGTGTACACCATAAGCGTCCAGTCTGCGTTAAGTGGCGCGGAAGAAGGCGAAGAAGTAAGCGGCAGTGAAAACATTTACGCTGTGAAATAGGGAAGATAAAAAATTATTTGCATTGGATGTTACAAGGTGCAAAAACCGTTCAACCCGTGGCTCGCGATGCTGGCGTCCGTGGCTAAGCTTTTAACGCCTGGCCGCCCCAGTTTTCAGGGTGCTGTCTCAAATTTATGGCGACATGCTGCTCGGCCCGGATCGTCAAAGAAGCGGCGAAGCGGCGTGCCTACCATGATCTTGTATAAGCCTCTCGCGTTAAGTATATCTCGACGCGCGTCCGCAATGTTTACCATCGGCTTTTTAAGTGTGTTATGGGCAAATTGCATCATTGGTAGCGACGGGCTGTTGTGCTGGCGTTATGCCAAGCTACGTGATTGGCCAAAGATACTGTCTATCTCAAGGCGCTGTCGCATAGTGGACAAACAAGTGTGATCGAATTTTATAGCTCAGTTTAACATCACTCGAGATCTGACGTTTTGGAGATGCTCTGACCCTGTCTTACAGCCGTCATCCCAATTCAAAGATCCTAGTTTCAAATCTTTAGTCTCACACCTGCTTTAATAGCTTCCGGCGCATCAACTTCAAGGACAAATTCTTGCCTTTCTGCCTAATCTGTCTCTCTCACTGCCAGGTGCCACTAGAACAAGGTAATCAATGTCACTCCTTCGGGGCAGTGGCGATGATCGCGTCACGTTTAGCCGGGTTTATGTGACTCCATCCTCTGGCGGAGAGAAATGCATGCGTTCTCACCCTTTAAGGGCAGGGTTTTGGACAGGCTCCGCCCTGCAGCAGCTGATAGAACAGCTGGCCCATGGCGATCTCTCGTGATCTGGCTCCTCTCAGCGTGGACTCACCCACCGGCTAAACATACAGCATGGAGGCCTGCTCCAGCTCCTCCACTACACGGCCTCCTGCTGCACTTTTACACCGCACAAACACAAAATGATCTCCACTACTCCAGCAGATTTGAAGACAGTTTGTCGTTCTCCTGAACAGTAAATACAAAAAAATGAAGCTTTCTGCTGGATCCAAATGAAAAAAAAAAAATGCATCAAAATATTTTATATGATAACATTGCTTATCGTCCAACTGCTTGGTTGTTTATTTCTTTTGAACTTTACTGTAACAACCCATCCGTGAAGGAGAAGTGGGCGGAAGACGTGTGGCGCCCGTGTAGTGCTAGGGCTGAGTATAGCCCTGCTGATTTCCTGAATGATTCGATTCAGTGATTCTGAGTCATGATCGATTCAGATACCGTTTCGATTCGATACTCAGAGTTATTTAGAAATTTCCTTACTTTACGTCAATACTAGTTTTGTAGTTTATAAAATAACTTGTTTTAAAACCCAAGTGTTGCCAAGCTTATCGGCCTTCAGGCCCAGGCCTTTGATTTAGTAAAGACAGCTTCAGCGTGGCTGTATTTTGGTTTTGGGTTTACGCGGTCTCCGTTTTATAGCTCTCCTTGCGGCGGTCGCGGTAATATAGCCGCCAGGAAGATCGATCCGCGAATTTTGAATGATGTCGTATTTTTGAGCGAAATGCGATATTGATCGGTGGTCGACGCAGAACCCAACCTATGTAGCGCACTGCTTGGGGACAGTACGCTTGCCGTGGAGTTCCTCGAGTGGGGTCAGGGCTTGGACCAGCGGCGTTCGACCACAGGGCGCTCCTAACCACTACACTACGCTCGCTACCTTATTCTGAATGTAAAACACTTTGGGCTGCATTTTTATGCATGAAAGGTGGTACATAAATACAGATTATTATACTTATCGTCGTCATCATCGGCTGCATGAGTCGGTCTACGCGTACCTTATAATCGTTTATGTGCAAAAAGCTCGCCGATGATGGACTTGCATAAACTATCATCTCCTCCTCGATGAGCGGCTTGTCCGTAGCTGGGCCTGACGCTGTTGTTTCAAGTTTTACTGCCACAAGGAAACACGAGTGAATCCAGCACGACATACACACCATCTCTAATCACATTCTACTGAAGTGTGAGATCAAACGCAATTAAAGCTTCCTCAACGTTACAGAAAATCGTTTAAAAGGAGACGTAATGCAGCGATATTCGTAGATTATGTGCGTGCAGGAATTAATTGCATCGCTGTCGAGCATCCCTTCAGACGGCCGAGATCACATCTGCTGTGCTGCATTATACCAAGCTGGTGAGAGTGTGTGTGTGTGTGTGTGTGTGTAAATCCATGTCTCACCAGATTCCCTGGGTTAGCTCTTGGCTCCAGTTTTACTCTTACTTACTGGCAGTGCTTTGGGCAGCCGGTTTTTAAGTGTAAGATTGTGAAAATGTGTGTCATACTGCACCTCCTCCTTAGAAGAGCTCCTCCTTTCGGCCCCACCTACCGACAAGGCCCACAACATAAAGAACTTCCCGAATTTCGGCGGTTTATCGTTCGCGCTCGCGTCTGTGAGCTCCCACGACTGTAAAGTGCGGATGTTGGAGAAAGGCGGAAGAGCCGCGAGTTAGCGAAACAGCGAAGAGAATCCAGCGTAATCGCGTTAAAACCAAAACCAATGAAGACCATTCATTCCAAATATCAACACGAAAAAAAAACAAATGAGACTTTATGCTATTTCCCATTTTTCACCCACATTCCATTTTGCTTCCTTCACGAAGAAACAGAAGTTGTGACTAAAACGGCTACTACATCCATTTTATGAGCAGTAAAAAAATATATACTCTAGCAACCACACTTTGATAACCACATATATGGTCACTTTTCTTGAGTCCACTCCTCTCAACCGATGAAAAAAAGTAGAATACTGTCGTGTTTTCTTGACTCTTTATTAAGTTTTCTCTGGGCAAAAATGGGAGAAAAATGAGTTTTGGTTTTAATTTGAAAACAGAACATTTTAATTATACAGTAATTAAGATTGTTCAAAGACAGACTGGATGAAGGATTTTCGAGGTCAAAGCCCAAAGCATTGCGGTACCTGCTCAGACTTCTCTTTGAGTCAAAGTCACTTGGCGGCAGGAGGCGGTGGTGGGGGCTGAGGGGGCTGCAGCCGGGGAGTAGCGGTTCAGGCTACAGCTCCCGGGCACTTGGGAGCGTCTGAGAGGAATGTTAGAAATGTGCCAAGAACTGTAACTGTAATAGGCATGGGCCGGTTTCCGGTTGCAAGGTATAAACTACAGTTTGAAGAAGTCAGAGAAACTCAGCTCAGCTCACGGATCAGGCGTTCGGGTTTAAAGGCTAATCGCCGGGTAGAATCTTAAGCGCTCAGTTCATATGAAACTCCGTTTTGAAACTGCTTTTTTGCAGGAATGGCGTTATTTCTATTTCACAGTACTTATCCGCGACAGAACACTGTTTTATGAGCTATTGAACAGTCATGCTGAAAGATGGTGTAGTTGTTAGCTGCCTTCGCCACTCTGTTCGCACAACTGTGCATTATGAACAAAGTAGAGGTCGACCGATATATCAGGCTGATATTTAGCATTTCTTTACAATATAAATTATCAACGATATCCGTGGCTTTCAAAACTTTGTTTACAAATTATTAGTCAAGTTCAAATATTATATATTTATTTATTGTTTAGACATTTACAGTTTTATTTACGTTATTTACGCTTATATTTATGTTTAGCCAGTGATAAATAAATGTTAAGTTGAGAAATTTCGTGTATCCTTTGTTATTATTAGTGTGATATTTTACTACACAAACAGAAATGTCTAGTGTGGCCAAAAATATAGGCATATATACGGCCATCAAATGACCTGACTTCTAAATATCAGCATCGGCTATAGAAAAACCCATATCGGTCGACCTCTAGAACAAAATATTAGGGGTTTCATTTCATTTTTATTAATTTAGAAAAATTCAGCACATTTACAAAAGTTTAAAGTTTAAAAATACGAGTTTGTGGAAACTTTTAGGAAATAAAAATATTAAAAAATAATAAATTTTAAAAATTGAGTTTGTGACCAACTTTCAAATAAATATATGCAAAAAAAAGACAAGTTTGTGATCAACAGAAAATGTTCTTTTCCTCTGGGCATTTCAGAGTAACCTATTTAAAAGCTGTATTCATAAAACCGTGGCCAAACTGTGATATTTTGCTTAGGGTTATTATAAGCCCGCGCCCTAGCACTGTGACAATAAAGGAGAACGGCACGCGGATGCTGCAGTTCAACTTCCTCTCCTAACCAGTCAAGCGCTTGGCTCCGGCACCGCCGCTGCTGCCCTTCATCCAGTTGAGCTGTGCTCGAGGCCCCAGCTGAATCTTATCATCTATCGTTGGCTAGAAAGACAAACACAAAGTCAGATCACATTACGTTGACTAGAACACCCGTGCTGCCGAATTTGGTCATCCAGAACGATATCACCAGCAGATGCGCTCCAGGGCCCCGCACTGAGATTTATGTGGGTGCGTTATTGTATCTAAGCGGCGTTGAAAAACGTTTCAAAACAGTGAATGAAAGCTAGCAAGACACTGTGACATGAATAACGCTAATTGGTCCCCCGTTCTGTTCTTTGTTTGTTTTGCACTGGAAATAACCTAGACCCGTCGTCCTAAATCTCTATGTATCTCAGCAGTATATAGCAGAGATGACAATAAAGATTGACTTTGACTTTTTGACTTTGGCGTTACTTCCTACAGTGCACTTCAAGACAGAGACTCGCATCCGGAGGGAGCTGTCTGTACGGTGTGCAGTCGCATTGGGAGAGAGTTTCTACCTTTGAGATTTTGGGGATCTTGCTGGGGTCTATTGTCCTGCTGTTCTTAGGCACGGGCACAGTGTTCCAGGTCTCCTCTCTCTGCAATACTGTAGGACAAATTGAAAGAGAATGAGGGAGGGAGAGAGAGGGGGAACAGGCAGCTTTCAAGGCATTATCATCACCAAAAAAGGTTTGAAAGAATTAACCACGAGAGTGAGTATCCGAGCGGAAATTGAGCAGATTTTTTAAAAAAGGAGCAGAGCGAGAGTAAAAGCGGGAGACAGAAAAAAGCGAGAAAAAAAAACCAAAAGCGTGAGAGAGTGCGCGAGAGTGAGAGAGCCATGTTAAGCTGTAAAGAGGATTAGTGTGTGAGGGAGTCTCTCTCTCTCTCGCTCTAACCTGGTCTCCTCTTGTCTTTGGACAGCAGCTGCTGATGGACCTTCCTCTGCTCCTCCTGCTCCTCAATCTTGGCCTCTTCGTGGATCTCCTCGATGGTCTTCGGCCCCAGGTCGGCTCTCCGCGACACCCAATTATGCTCTGCAGTGGATTAAAAAAGCGTAATGAGCCTGCTTTTTCCAAACTGAGAAGCGCAAAGGTCCTCCTGGGCGCTCACCCCTTTCCTCGTACAGTTTAATTACAAAAGATCAATCAGTATCAGCAAAATTAAGACACGTTTTAATAAGAAAAGAGAAAGAACCGGACCCTATCAGCAGCACATCTTGCATCAGGGGTTTGACTTTCCTGCGTCTTGATGTTTGATCTTCTTTCGGTGAAGTGCGCACCCTTTCCGATATCTCAATGTCAGCAGTTAACACATTTACATCTAGACTCACTCACATGTTGAGACAATTAGCAAGCTCCGAGATTTTGCACCGGCGCCTACTAACGGCCGACATCAGACCCATATTTAAGTCTGACCTCAGGCTGCACCACCTTATTCGGATCAGATTTACACAGCCAGTGCATGCAAAAGCGGTAGTAATTTCAGAAGCATACCACTTGAAATCAGTGCGGTGATGCCAGCTTCTTTACGACATGAAAAATTGGTCAGCTGCTGTTCCCACGTTACGTTCGTTTCATTACTTTTGTCAACTTTAAACTAAGCAGCTCTTCTTTTTTTTCCCCTCGCCTAGCATTAGAACGGACAGAAAGACAAAAAAAGAAAAAAAACAGACAAATTCACTAATGTCACTTGGGTCGATGCGTCCTGGAGCATAAGCGTCTGATAACGTCTTCTCTCTTCACTATCTTTTCCATCTGGTGAAAGTACTGATCCATACGTGGCTAAAAGAGAGAAAACCAATCACAGACAGAAAGGCAGAAAAGACTTATGCACTCCTTTTTACGCGGCAGCTCGCCTGCTGACAGATATTGATGTTACAGCACCTTAAAGAATTCTCTCAAAGTTTTAGCCGAGACGCGTTCCTTAGCAGGTTCTCAGCGAGTAAATGGTTAAAAGTCGACGTTTATGGGTCTTACGGGACCGAAGCTTTACACCGGTAAGCTCTGACAAGGAGCCATATGTTTACTGCAGCTATGTGGTTAGCTATATTATCAATTCTTTGGCACCGCTCAACTTTCGCCAACCGCCAGCATAATACAGAAGAGCCAGGAGGAGTGTCTCAGAGTTATCTGGACATTCCTACAATACATAGATCTGTATCTTCTCAGCAAGAGCTACTTCTACCAGCTGCTCACGCTAGAATCCAGCATTTTCTGGGAACGTCGTGCCAAAGCTGGTGTTGGGCTTGACTGTTGACTGAACAACAAAGCCATATGAAATGTATTCTCACAACTGATGCACAATTTCAATCTTAAAAGTATTGCAAAGCACACAAAAAAAAAAAGAGATCTCCGTACCTATGTCCATACCTTTAGCAAATGCTGATTGATTTACGAAAGGTGAAAGTGGCTGATTATTTGTCAGTGTGAACACACCACAGCACAGCACACAGTGCACCTAGCAGCGTGGCTCTGCATTTTAGCCACATCTGTGAAGGAGCAGTGGGCCTTCACTGCAGCACCGAGGGCAATTAGCAGGGCAGTACCTTGCTCATAGGTGCCTCAGTGGCAACTTTACCGGCCCTGGATTCGAACCTCCGACCTTCTGATCACGAGGCGAACACCCTACCGTTACACACACAGTCCACTACAACTAAATGCGACTTCTGCATTTAACCTATCCGTGAAGGGGCAGTGGACAGCTGACATGGGCAGCGCCCGGGGACGGTACCTTGCTGATGAGTAGCTCAGTGGCACCTCAGTTTTATTGGTCCGGGGGTTGAACCGGCGACCTTCCGATCACAGGGCCAACTCTAGCCATTACACTTTAAACTACTGGAACTTAAGATGTTTTGGATTAGGATTTCAAAAAATCTTTCAATTATTGCATTCAGAATTACATTTGAAGCAGTTTATTGCCCCTAGCACAAACTGAACAGCAACAACATCGTAGAGCACTAACAAACAAGATATTTTCAAATTAAGGCACATGACAACTCGTCTTGACCCTCCACGGCAAAAATGATCGCTTGTAAAATGTTCAAAGTGCGTTATTATGTGTTTTCATCAAGGCACATATCAAACTTCATGAATGTCAGACTGACGTATGACTGAGATATCAACATTCAAAAGTCGGGTTTCCTCCTATCCGCCAAGTGAAAGCGGAGAAATCTGCTGCCTTTGAAGTTGACTACTCGGCATCTTACTCTGAGCGCTTGGTCGCGATCAGCGGCTCACGTTGTATTCACGGTAGCCTCGCTGCATTCACAGCCACGGATAGCTACCTGCGTTAGGTTAACTGAACTCGGGGAGGCGGAGATGGATTCGAGAGAAATATCTTCCGCGCTAGTCAACCCAGTGCCGTTTAAGCGTAAATATTGAAGTAAATGGTCAAAACGAAACTTTTAACATTCTGCTGGGTGAATTCTCCTCAAGAGAATCACGTTTTAGGATGGAAAAGAAGTCGTTTTTCAGCAAAAATTTATTCTAGCAATTACAGCATAGACCTTCCACTGTTTAAAAAACAAAAATCCCCAAATTTTACGCCAACATAAGCGCTTCGTTTTTCTCGAAACCTCGTTCGCGGCTAGTTTTACCGTGGAGGTCTGCGGCTGTGACAATTGCCAGGTTTATTCACGTACAAAATCACTCCCTTTTTGCCTGAGGACATACCTGCAAAGTAGCAAGCTACTGATCAATCGCACCCTGTCAAATTACCATCCAATTTTTATGTTTACATGAGATATAGTAGTGTTAACTGAGGCTGTGCGATATGGCAAAAAAATCATATTGCGGTACATTTTCAGCCCTAGGCAATAGAAGGTATATATTGTGGTATATAATTAGATCTGTAAATTTCAATATAACACGTTTTAAGGAAAAATTAACATATGTATGTGTCCTGTAAAGGCATTCCGACGGAAATGCGTATAATAAACTGTTAAGAGCGTTTTCCGTGGTTATGAACATGATAAAACCTATTAATGGAAACTTTATGAAATAAAAAAAATATGAAGAAAACAATTTAAAGGGCTACTTTTTTGCAACCTGTGTTAAAAAAAAGCTCTTAAGGATTCAATAACTTTCTTTTCTGTAAACAGCGGTAACGAATTGAAAAAATTAAATAAAAAGTGCAAGAACACTTTTAGTTTAACATTAGTTCGCCAGTTTGAGCGAATTTTTTGCCAGGAACACAAGCCTATCCTGATCTCTCTGGCTTAAGTGCAGACCCCGGTGGCATGTTACAATGTTGCCACCAGTGGAAATGCCCTTTAGTAATCAGTAGCATAATGTTTGATGCCACGGAAGTGTTTTTACTTGCTCGTTAGCCTTGCCGCCACGAATTTGGGCATTCGACCGCTAAATCACGTGCGGGATTAGGTGCCCGCGTGCTCCGAGGAATCAGGACTTTAATCATTTCTTTAAAGCCGCTTCTCTCGCTGTTTGAAGGCAACATGTCCTTGCCAGAATACAGATCTAGCATTTATAATTTCAAATCCCCAGCTTACTCTTTTTGTCATACGGAGAGCCTTTAGAAAATGCTTGGGTGATTAAGGTCTGCCGGCCAACTTTTTTATCACTTGTGCACTGAGACGGACTTGGCGTTTGAGAAAGGCGCATTCTTTGGCTTCTCTCGTATTCAACAGCGTGTTTCGTTTTTGAAGCGATGCTGAATTGCTTTCGTGTTCGCTCTTTTACTAATTCTCTCGCCCGGCATATTTCGTTTTTCTGCTCGGTATCCGAGACCTAAATCCGGCCGTGTCGAATTCACCGGACGTGCACGGTCTTCTTAACGGCTGCTCTTCCGTTACACTTTCTCTCCATTTTCAGCTCCGTGCCTCGTGGTGTGGTTTTGGCGCATTTATGTGACTTGATTCGTCATTTTATGGTGAGGCGGAAATTGGCCGGTATGCGGTATGATCAAAACCTCTATCGTTGGCCAAATTTATATCGCATACCTTTTATACCGCGCACTCCTAGTGTTAACTACAATACATTTTAGATGGTGGGATTTATAGTACCAAATTTGATGCACATGTAACCGTGAATGCAAAAGTGAAATTCTAAAAAAATCAGTTATGATGAAACATGCAGAGGCCCCTTATTTGCCTCAGTGTAAGTGGAGTAAATCATTTCCTTTCACATGTATTATCCAGGCTGATGTGGCAAAATGCTTGTTGGAAAGTTAAGCGTTTAATGTGAAGTTCAAAGGGGGCCAAATGTTGTGAACCATTTTTGTTTCTCCACTGGATTCAACACTGGATTCCAATTCACTCACCTTTGCCTTCTCGAAGTCCAGGTCCTTGCCGATGGTGGTGAGAAGCCGGCAGAGGCACTCCAGACTCTCCTCGTCGTGGTTCTTCAGCAGCTTCACCACACAGTCGTGCATAATGGCTTCTGTCAGCATGCGCGGCTTAACCAGCCCCCCGATGAACTTGATGTTGCCGATGGATCTCCTGCGAGCCTTGTCCTTCGCCTCCTCCAGCTCCTCCTGCAGTCTCTCCCGCTCGGTGGCCTGAGAAGACTGGTCAAAAACAAACGGCAACCTTACGAGTCTTGTTACAGCGTATGATGTGTGTAAATCACTAGTTTTATCACAATATATTATTACAGCGACTCAAATGACAATTCAACGTATGCCAATGTCATAAATTCTGCCATAATATGATTTTGAGTCCACTCAAAAAATTAAGATTATCGATATTGAGACATCATACACTAAATCATAAATATACTTGAATCATATTACTATTCCTCATTAAAAAGATGCAAGGAAGTCTGGCTCTTTGGAAGCAAAACATGAATAAATGAGGGGTGGGGACTTTTGCACAGCTCCGTACTTATAACAAAACTTATATAAAACTCTGGCAACAGAACGAACCTCTTTCAGGAACACTACAGAGAGGATGTTCTACAAGGCGAAAATCTGCCATCATCTTATCTCCGCAGCATCACTTGCAATTTCAGCACCTTACTTTAATCTGTGAGATTTGGAAAATGGAAAACGCTGTGACGTCCTCTTTAAGAGGAGCGGCGCTTACCGAGGCGGCCGTTTCCAGCTCGCTGCTTTTTTCTCAAGCGTCGTGATACGCTGTCCTTCTCCAAACTCCTTTTGACAAGCGGTTGAGCAGCAGCTTTCGGAAATTCACAGTGCTGTTGGGCTTGTCCGCCATGGGCACCTTTAACTGCACAGCAAAGACAAGGATCACGCTTTAAATCTCAGGTTCAGTACAGTTACGGAGGTTGTTAGAGCCATTTTGTGTTGCATGAATGTTTGGATGTTTGGATTTAATATCTCATAACTACTTGCAGTAGAAAGTTAGAGAGCTACAAAGGCTAATTTGAACATTTCTGGAACTTTCTATATAGACTTTCTGTATTAATCGTGGCTTGCCAAATGTCATTACACTACCGGTCAAAGTTTGGATTTACCTTCATTCAATGTCTTTTCTTTATTTCATTACTATTTCACGTTGTAGGTTCTCACCCATGACATCAAAACTATGAATGAACTGTATGAGACTATTTGACCAAGAAGTGATGGAGTCTTTCATACATGGCCTCCACGGTCACACCTGATAAACCAATCGAGATAGTTGAGATCACGATAGACCCATAGAGTGAAATAAAAGGCCAACAAGTGCTCCAGCGTCTGTGGGAACTCCTTAAGACTGTTATTGGAAAAACCATTTCAATTGACTACCTCATAAAACTCATCGAAGATATCCGCGATTATTGAAAGCAGCGATCAAAAGCAAGGTGATATTTTCAAGAATCAAAATATAAAACTATATATATATATATATATATATATATATATATATATATATATATATATATATATATATATATATATATATATATATATATATGTAAACGTCGTAATTAGAACTGTAATTTAATGTTGGAGCCGAGGAGCTCAGAAGCGTTACGATCTTTGGACCGTCACGTACAAGAATCTCTTTGTAGTCCTAAAATTCATCTTTGCTTGTAAAAAGTCTTGGTTATAATAAAAGAAAAGACAACGAAAGAAAAGACTTCGACTCGAGACTCTTTTTGAATCGTGTAAAAGCATGCAAAAGAATCTTGGCGGAGTTCAGGCTGAAACATGCAGCTTCTGCACTCACAGAGGTAAAAAAATAAAAAAGGCCTAATTAAAAACATATATCGGCTGGTCTGTTCAAAGCTCCCAAGCGTTTAGCGACAAAGCAAATTCCCAACCAAAATACTCAACAATCGTAATGAAAGCCAACAGTCCAATGTAGAACAGTTCCTGTACTTGGCCCAGTGGTTTACTTTAATTATTACTCACCGGAACACTTTCAGGAAAACTATTTCTATACATTTTGCCAATTCTTGATTGCACTGCTAGCTTAGAATTCGCACTTCAACACTATTCGACAATGATGGAAACGTGCTATTGCTCACAGCCGACCAGCTACATATTGCCATAGGCCACAGAGAAGCTGGGCTCATCGATGGCTTTCTCAAAAACCAGGTCGATGACTCCCTTGAGACGCTCCTCCGTGTCAATGGTGAGGTCCGTCACCTGCTTCATCAACTGGTTAAAACATCTCTTGATCAACTGTTAGAGATACTGCACTTTCCGGAAAAGCTCCTGTGGAAATATTAGATTTATTGATTCGTTCGAATTTTGTGGAAAGAATGAAGTAGCGGTGCCTTCTTCCTATTTAAAGAACTGTAGAGCAGCTAAAACTGGTCGTAATAATAGGAAAAAATATGATTCAATTAGGGCAGATTTTTTCCTGACCTGAGTTTCTGGAGTCTGAGGGTCTTCAGCGGCGGTTTCTCTCTTCGCCAGGCTTCCAGGCGTTTTCTGCCTTCTTCAGCTGCACGTCATCGTTCACAGACACGTTGGTGATGATCTTGCGAGGAGGAGGCCGTCTCATGCTTACGTTCAGCAGCTGCGGGGTTTCTGAACTATTACAGTTATGGATGGTGAATAAGTTTGGGTTCTTAAAGTCATATAACAGCCATCACATTACGAGACGACGAAAAAGAAAGCGTGGAACAGCATGCCAAACTTTGGAAGCCTCTCTTTAGGGCGATAAACTGTACTTTATACTGGATGGTGGAAAAAATAATCTATTGTTTCATTTTAGCCTTCATCGTTTATTTTGTGGTGTCAGAAACAGGAAACGGTGTGTTTAGGGCAATATCATCTATTTTTCATCATTTGGATGACTGTCTGCAATGTTACACGGATGAAGGAAGAACCAGCAGTGAAGGAGAAAACGAGGCTTTGTGAAACACTACGACGTTCAAAGCAATTGCGTCCAGTTTTACCAGGTTCAAGACAATGACCCAGCCACTTCTACGGTGACAACTACCGGCCACTTCGCTACATCTTCATCATGAAACATTAATTACTCAGACAAGCACCAAAAATGTCTAAACTGCTTATTTTCCTGATGAAGTATGATAGTATTGCAACAAACAAATAAGAGCAAGCTTTCAATTGATCGGAAACAGAAAATCAGGAGGGTTTCAAAATATATATTTTTTCCTGTTTTGTTAGTTTTTTTTTAACACCTGAGCCTATATCTAGTAGAGGTGTGAACCTTCGCTGGTCTCATGATTCGATACGATATCTCGATGCACCACAATGCATCCCATCAACTGTTCTATATTACTGGTGTGGAAACATTCTGTGATGCGGTAGAAGTCAGCAATACATTCTTTACGTTGTTGTATTTAGGACGCGCTGCTTTTCTCATAGTTTGATGTGTAAATGCTGGCATACTTATGAAATCAACACATTTCTGATGAAAACTGACTCGTTTTTTTTTTAGCTTTAGGTCAAATAAAAGAACTTAAAGAACAACAAAACAACATTGTTTTATTGCTTGGTGCAGGATTTTTATTATCTATTATTGTCTATTTGTATCTATGGCGTAACATTCTAACACTTCTTTATCCTTTGGTATCCATCAGAATATAGAATAACATTTTTAAATAAATATTTTCTTTATTTCTTCTTTCCTAGTGATTACACTAACATTATAAAATTGAAGAAAAAAATCAGATCAATTGAAACTGAAAGAATTCTGAAGTTTTTGGTCATTTTGAACCAATTTGGCCTACAAAATGAGCCCTTTTGGCTTTTCTGGAAGAGAACTACATTTCCCACAATCCTCTGCGTCCCTAAGACGCGTCTGTCGCGTTTAAGCGGCGTTCTAGAATAAACTATGGAAAATCTGCGGGAACTCAATAAACAACTGTATTATGTGAGTAGGCAGCTGAGTTGTTGTGGTTATTTATCCTTCTTTATATACATTTTGTCTGTAATAAAGGGGACGGTTAAACTGAACTGGAGCATTTTAGCGAGTAATGGCGCGCTAACACGGGTGTTCACAAACAGCGCACGTGGTTACATCGTAAAAATGTCATTTAGGGATTTTTTTACGTACTTCTGTTTGTATTACGGAATATCTCACAAATACTTTCACATACTGAGGATCAGGTCTTGTCTTGATCGCGTTCGCCCAGCATCATTAATAAGGGTCTGTGTGAAACACAAGCGGTGTATGCACTAAGCGAAATTAGAATAGATCGCGAGGAAGCGTTATGGAAAAATTACCTCGACCATTTTTTTGTAATCAATTTCTAATAATCATTTCAACTCTAAATTCAAAGTTTTCAACTATATTTCTGTTGAGGGACCACCACTCAGACTAAGCAGAGTGGGGGTGTGCATTTTTTTGCCTTACTTTCTAGAAATTTGCTTTAAATTCATTTGGAAATGTTTTGAAAAATGAAAAAAAAAAAAAAGTATTAATATATTTATTTAAAAGCAGAACACCTGCAATACCACCACGGACCATTAGGGGGCAGCAGACTGCCGGCTGAAAACCACCGTTATAATGGAATTACGGTCTGCCATTTGCATCAATACATTATGGAGTCCACATCTGCATCGCGATGCATCGATTACGCGATTAATTTCAACACCCTTAAATCTAGCGCTCGTCAGTCCTTTAAAGTGGTTATTATATAAATTATTAATTCACTGAATTTACAGAGCGCTATATACATGGAAGTCTGGGATTTTAGTCACATCATACATACTGCAAACTAATTTTAATTTAATCAAGCAGACTCCGCTTTCGAAATTTCCTCTTTTACATTGAGTAAAACTGCGTAACTAATGTCAGCATTAAGTGGGTACACATTTTGCCTTGACTTGACCTGATTTGATTACTCTGTCCTTGCAGTCGGCGTGCAATAAACACCTCTTGACAATGTTGATAGTCTGGAAATACTGTTGCAGAAAAAAAAACGACATGAACCTAGTCGATAAACACACATGCAAGATTAATGTAAACCTACTGGTGCTCCTCTGCCTCCGGGTAATACCCTGCCAAAGTCGGCAAAGGATGGGGTGAAATCTGGGCCTCTGGAGATCACTCGGGGGTCCACCTGCCTCAGGGGCAACTTGTTTTGGTTAATCTGGAACAACGGAGAGAGTCTGGTTAAGGCACTTCATTCCCCAAACTGTCACATAGCTTCAGTCCAGGATTACCTTGTCCAGGCTACCACACATCGAGATGAGGAAGCCCCTCAGCTTCTGCACACAGGCAGGCATGAACTGGAAGCCCAGCAGAAAATCTCTGTTGTACTGCCTTTTCCCGTTCTTCAGCTCCGGCTCTGAGGATGGAAGGAGCGTCAGTGAGCAACAGCAAAGGAACAGGGAGGAATTCAAAAAGGAATCCAGCGTGTATCTCACTCTGTATTACCCGAGAGGTTGTGGTCGGCTCTTTGAGGCTGGGCTAGAACTCCGCCATGACCCTCGACCTCCGTGCTGTGCTCTGCTCCGTTCCTCAGCGGCTCCGAGTCCTGCTCTCCGTTCTCCTCCACTAATGCCCCCGACGACGGCCGTCGATCTTCACCCACGGGAGAAGGACTGGAGCGCTCTGATGTGGCCTCTACGGCCGGTTCTGGCTTCTTCTTATACACACCACATTTAAGATGTTACTTCACCTTTTAAGACTCGAACGTTTCGATTTCTTTACGGTTATGACTTGCAGAATCAGAAAACTCCCTGTTTATTCGGAAGCCGTGAATATAGTTTTTAGAATGCTATATGAAGTCAGATTACGTAGACATATTTCCATATTTAAAATAGACACCATAGTTGTTGTTTGACTTCCTCGTCTAAAGTAGGGTCCACGATGCTAGTTTTCAGGGCCCGATATCAATGCCGATTATTGCTAGCTAACACGGCTGATAACTGAGGTTTGGAACCGATATGCAAAAAAATAATAATAATCTAAAATCTTAGAATTTTTAGAATTCTGCGTTCACAAGCAAGCTCAGCTGAAACTCTCCTCTCACCTCTTCTCCTTTTCGGAGCTTCACACTGAGCTTGTGTGTGACTGTGGTGTGAATGACAACAAGGCTTCAGTGTTGATTGCCTACTACTCGTGTGACATAGCCGATCAGGGCTTTGTTGTGAATGACGGGACAATAAATGAAACAGTGAGTCCAAACCCATGCACAGAAGAGAACAACAGGCGGCAATGGAGCCACAGTAGCGCACCTTACAGTACTGAACACCCGACCAGCATATATAATCGATTGCCGATAATCGGTCTGGGGGCTGCAACAAGCGACTATTTTGTGTCGGAGTAATCTACTCGATTATTTTATCGATTAAATAGATGTCGAATAAAAAATGTAAATAGAAATGACAATACATTTTGTTATTAGGCTTATCTGCTGTGAGTGAGGAATTAGTCAAATCGCTTTATGTTTATTTGTATTCAATTGAAAATATATGAAGAAACATTAAGTTCAAAGGTCATTTTTGAACCAATTTGGCCAATAAAATGAGTTGTACCTTTTCTGGAGAAACTGCATTTCCCTGATCCCCTGCGCCGCGCCTCGGGCCGTGTCACAATAAAGGGTTAAGCGTTCCGGAGCGAACTATAAAAAAAAAATGATGGGGAAAGAAATCATAATAAATGTCTGTATTGTGAGTGGAACGCTGGTTGATGTGGTTATTTATCAGCTAAATTACGCGTTTTGTCTGTAATAAAGGGGATGTTTTGACGGAAACGGAGCGTTTTAGCGAGTAATGGCGCTTACAAACAGGTAGCGTGTTTACATCGCCAAAAATGTCATTTATGCGTTTTCATGGTTACTTCTGTTTTTGTGCAGAATATCTCTAAATCGTTCCACATACAGAGGGTTCTCGCCTTGATCGCGCCACTGAAAATATTGTGCGTCATTAATAAGCGTCTGTGTGAAACGCAAGCAGCGCATGCTGTAGCCATTTAAATGACTTAAACGAAGCTTCGATTCTAGAAAAATTGCCTCGACCATTTTTTGTAATCGAATTATTCGAGTTATTCGAATAATCGTTTCAGCTCTAAATCGGTCCGGCCAATAATCGGTCAACCCTTAATCCAAGTTAAACTCACCTCTCTGTCAGGACACTGGGCTTCCCCCACAGGAGTGTCCTCTTTTGGTTTCTTCCAGCTCTTTGGTACACTAGACATAGCTGAAGAAAAATTTCACAATTTCAGAAATATATTCACTCCTGCCCCTCGCGGTCACGTTAATTAGTAACTTCTTAATACAAAAGGCGTTATTTACCTTGACTCGAGCTCGGTCTAAGGTTGGGCTGTAAAGCAGAGTCTACTTTCTCCTCGACCGAGACTTCAACTTCCTTTGCAGCTTCGGCTCTGGGCTGTGCCTCTGGCCCGGTGCTGGAGGCTCTTCTGGCCAGGTTTGCTTCCAAAGCGGCCTGGTTAGGGTGCGTGAGGCCAGGAGGAGGGGCGGACGCAGCCGAGAGAGAAGCAGCAACAGCAGAAGTAGCAAGTGCAGGCAGGGAAGGGATCACCACGTCCGACACCACACCGCTGCTCGCCTTCCCCTCCACGCTGCTTAGGGGCTCCAGCGTTGGCGCCGAGGGGCTGCGTTCAGGCAGAGGGGGCGACTGGAGCTTGGGCTGGGTTTGAGGTCGGGCCAGACCGGGAGGAGGCTGCAGTTGTTGAGTTTTGCTTTGCTGAGGTTCCGATTCGTCACAGAGGGGGGCGGCGTCCGTCTCGGCCAGCCCGTTGACCGCCTTCGGGGCCTGTGCGGGAGAGACAGGCCGCTCCGAGGACGCTCGCTGAGGTTCCGTTTTTTCTGGCTCTGGCGTGACGGCTGGCGCGGGGCCGGGTTCCGATTCGAGAGGGGCTTCTGATGGTGCCGCAGCGGGGGCCACGGAAGCGGGTTTTGGAGGGCTGGGGGCTGGAGCTGAGGCGAGAGCTACACTTGGGGCCAGTTCTGGACCTGAGGGAGGAAGCTCTGATTTTTCAGGGGTGTGCAACAGGTCCGGGGCAGGAACGGGAACGGGAGCAGGAGCGGGGGCGGGAGCGGCGGGGCTGCCGGACTCGCGCTTCGGCATGGGAGGTTCCCCGGGTCGCAGCCCTGGCGATGAAGGTTTCATCGCCGCGCTCTCAAGCTTTGGCTTTTCATCTACAGTTAGAAAGAGAAGCTTTTGAGAGAGAGGAAAAAAAAAGACTACAATCCCAAATTCACGACATATAGAAACATCAACAAACATTAAGTTAAAATAACAAAATGAATAAAAGTAATTGAATTCTTCTTGATAAAAATAACTGCAGTTCTTTATTCACACTTCAGGATCCTAAATGCAGTAATGTTCACACTACACAACCTGGAGACTCCTGATCACAAGCCAGACAGTTGTGTAGTGAGAAAAGGGGTCACCCTACACCGTCTTTCAGCGCGACTGTTGCGTCTGGTCTACAAAAAAACGTTCAGGAAACGATGTAACCCTTGCATTAAACAAGCGTTTCAAAACAGATGTTTAAGCGCCATGACTTGCTTGTGAGATAATTTAACGTTTTTTTTTTTGAAGTCAACCGATATTGGTGGCAGCACGGTGGCACAGTGGTTAGCGCAGCCGCCTCACAGCGAAAAGGTCCCGGGTTCGAACCATTTCTCCGGTTTCCTCCCACAGTCCAAAGGCATGTAATGTAGGTTAATTGGTGACTCTAAATTGGCCCTGTAATGTGTGAATGTGAGTGTGATTGTGTGAGCCCTGCGGTGTGTTGGCGCCTGCTCGGGGTTGGTCCCCGCCTTGCGCCCGTGAGTTCCCGGGATAGGCTTGCGGTCTCCCCGTGATCCCAGTTGGGATAGAGCGGTTCGGAAAATGAATGAATGAACCGATATTGGTTTTTTCAGGGCTGAAAGAGAAAATCTGACAATTTTTTAAATTTTACAAACACCAAGCTCAGCTGAAACTCTCGGAGCTTTCTCAGAGCTTCAGGCTGTGCTCGTGTGTCTGTTGGTGTGACAGACAACAAGGCTTCAGCATTGATTGCCTACTACTTGTGTGACATACAGCTAATCAGAGACTTCTGTATGCCGGACACTAATTGAAGCAGTGAGTGGAGAGCAAACGGCACAGAGAGAAGAGACGGCAGTGGAGCCGCGGTAGCGCACCTTGTAATTGCTTAATATCGGTGATGGTCAAAATTAAACGCCGATACCAATAATGGGCAAAATGACTAATATCGGTCGATTTTTTCGCTCTGTGAGATGAGCCGAGTTGAGATCCCCCGTCACTTTCTGTCGACTCGTTTCCAGCACTTTCATTGGCTGTAGCTTCCTTGCATTTAGCTATCTGGTCAGTCAGTGACCAAGCAAAAAAAAAAAAGCCTCAAATTCAGGTAGTGTGAGCAAGACTTTACCTTACACTGCGCGTGACATCGAGACGTGAACTTTTTGTCTTCGATGATTTTAAAAAAAGCTGATAATGGAAGAACAGAAGAGAACGGGTGCCTCACCTGATTTCAAGTCGATGGGAGCGGGAAGGACTTGGGCACTGTCCACATTATACATGACGTGTCCGTGTTCCGCTACCTGGCTGTTCAGCTGCTGGGATTTGAGGTAGAAAATGTGAGGATAATGAGGGTGTGGACATAAAAACTAGCAGAACAGTGAAGGAAAGGAAGGGAAAGAAAAATCGACAGAGCGCACACAGACAGAATAAAAGTGGCAAACCAGGGGACAATGGGAGGGGAGGGAGGAAGGAGCCGGACGCGGCACACCATAAATAGAAATGTTGGAAGAGGAAGAGAGCAATGGAAAAAGACAGAATGAGAAAGTGTAGTGAAAGTAGCAGCAAGGCAGGACGATTAGGGTGTTCGGGAAGTGGAGTGCAGGCACAAAGACACCAAGAGGCGGAAAACACAACCATGGTGGGGGTGGGAGGGTTAGACAAGAGGAATGGGGAAGAGAGGAGAGACGACCACTGTTAACATTTAGGGAAAGAAGACACAAAGTGTAACAACACAATAGTGAGCGCTCCCTTTGCAGAGACAGGCTTAATCTCAGAGAAGGTGGCGTTCTAACGTTTAGTCTCGATCGTTCCTCGATCGAGGCGCGGCTACAAGGGGCTGTCTCTGTAGAGGGAACACAAGGGGAGATCAGGATGAGAAACGGCCGTGAGGCAGAACTAGGATGGAGGCAGATGGAAGAAAAGGTAAGACGAGCCAATACACCAAAATAAAAAACGTCTGAAAAGCCCTTTTTTCATGTCCTGAATTTTTTTTTTTTTTTTTTAAACATCACAGAAACTAGTGGAAAAGTCAAAAATGTGGTTCCCAATTAAGATTTTATCACCTGATATAGTCTGACTATAAGCACAGGTTGTGGATAAGAAGACTAAAGTGAGACTATTAAGAAGGAAAAGGAGGACAAGCACAAATATGTGGCTGGTGGTTCTCCTTTACTTTGACTTTGACTTCAAAGACAAACAGCTTTTCACGGGGAAAACATCTCTTCTACAGAACAAAAAAAGGTTTGGGCAATATATCACGTAGGGATGCACAACAACGTCAGAATCAGCTGATCATTTATTTAAGGCATCGGACCAATGCTTATCTTTGCCCGATATTTTCAGACGATATTTTATGACGTATTTATTGTATGTCGGAAATGCACCGCTTGTGCCAGACATGTCCAAAGTCCGAGGTGGGACTTTACACGTCCCGTGCCTACCGTCTTAAAATGTACGGCGTTATTTTGTCCCGAAATTCTGAGGAGGCAGTGGAACGTTCGCGAGCAAAATCTCTTGTCTTTATGCGCTGAAATCGGGTTCTGTACGCGCAACATTTTTTAGCTAACTAAATCGCGCGTTTGCCATGTGAGCTCACACATGGGTTGCGTCCCGAGCGTTGTACTACCGCTCTGAATAATATGGAAGGTAAGACCCCCTTATCATACTTTTCTATGCGATACTATGCATCTCAGAAAATAGCCGGGGTTGTAGCTTAACGGTTCTCTATGCACTAGGTAGTGCACATGGAGCGTCACACGCGTCCTATTTGACCTCACAGAGCAGTCCGTGACTTTTTCATGTTGTGCACTACGCTCGAAATGCTCTGCCCTCGCTCGAATCTGCCTTCGCACTTGCTTGACTTGGCACTGTGTTAGAAACGTCAGAGTTATGGAGATATTTTTGTGGCAAAATTCTGAGCGTTACTTTGGCGAGCAAAACATCATGTCTTTACGCGAGCAACTCGACTCTGCCCTCCTCAGGTATCAGCATCGGGATCCTCAGATGTAAGCATGAAAATATCGGATATCAGCATCGGCCAAGAACTCCATTATTGTGCATAACTAATATCAAGTGCCGCGATATGAACAAGAAGCACTGATTAATGCGTTTTTTGAAAAAAGTTGGGCAACTTAATGAATGGTCCGTTTTGAGAAAGGGTCAAAAGCCAGACAGACAACAAACTCACCAGCTGCATGACAGAAGGCTTACCTGTGGAGGAGTTGGGGTGGAGGAGGGCCGTCCGACCGGTGGAGTGGGATTCCGGCTTCCCCCGACTCCTGACATGATCTCCTCAGTGATGTCCCTGCCTCCCTGGTTAGGGTCTCGGATGCGAATCTTGAGGAAAACAAGCAGCTCTTACGTTTCGTGTAGTAACGTCATATCTTCTCACAAACTTTAAGTGTAGGTAGCTACTTTTTCCTCTGTAAAGCGCGTTGTGGCAACGTCTGTCGTAAAGAGCACTATACAAATAAAACTGAATTGAGCTTAACTGCAGCCTGTAGTGCAGCTAACTACTATATTAAAACAGTAGCTCGGCCAAAGCTTCTCTTGTGAGAACTGAACTGATGAAGCCTTCTGAATGAGAGGTGAAATGTTTTCAAGAACCTAAAGGAAGCCTGACTGCCTTTGATTCACGCTCTCTTAGGGCCCTATGATTTCTGCAATGCAGACGGACGGAACGGCGGAATTCAACAAATAAAATGGAATATGTTGAAAACACAGAACGTCGTATAATTCGCCGATATCGGTGTGTAGGCAAAGCAAAGGTATCTAATCAATTTTGGCCGCTGCAGCCCCCTGTAGGTGTTACCTGTTGAAGCGGGACTCAGCTTTCCACACATACAAACGCACAGACACAGAGGGAGAAAACGTCAACGGTCAGCTATGAAACACTCGCTGAAACACCGAAGTCCTCAAAAAAATGACGGAATTCGAGTGTCAGTGCTAAGTTTAGAGCAGAACAATACCCAAATGATTTTTATGAATCGGGAGAACAACTCTTTTGTACGTTTTGCCAGCGCACGACAGACTGCACCCGCAAGAACACGTGACGACCACTTACAGTCGAAAACTCACATCCGAAACGTTTCGTTTTGCACGAAAAAATGAATGTTTTTTGTTGTTTACAGGGAAATGCTTTACCAAAGCAGTAAATGTTCTACTGAACCCCAGCACTTTGTGATTTAATGCGATTTTTTTTTCTATTGCGTTGTTCTTTTTTCCCATCCACTCCATAATTAGACACTTTTTAGGTGAATAAATATGATTATAGCGTAAAACGCGGATTTCAGAAGAATAAAAATGGAAAAAAACGGAACTCAGGAAAAAATAAAACTGAATTTAGGAAAAAAACTAAACAGATTTCATACGGCCCTACTCTTTATACTATCAAGACTACAGACCCAAGTAGCTTGTTGCTCCAGTTTAAAAGTAACCTCTCCAACACTGCCAACAAATGAAAAAACAACAGAAGCATGCAGAACACTCACTGTTTTCTTCTCCCTCTTGGCAGGTGGAGGTTGTTGTGGTGTAGGCACTATAATGGATGGCGAGGGCGCGTACATGGTCTGGTTAGGGTAATAAGGAGGCCCAGCTGCTGCCGTTGGAAAAACACACAATTTAAATCAAAGGGAAAAAACGGTAATCACTTCCAAAAAGCAAAAAAAAAAAAAGACCCAACGCACCATATGCTGGAGGGAAATCTCCTGGAGAGGGTCCAGGGTAGAAGGTACTGGGCCCAGTGGGCTGGACTGAGTACTGCTGGGGAGGACCCACGTACGTTGGAGCACTAGGACGATACTGTTATTCAAACACACAGGCTATTAGACACTGAATACAAACAGAGTTAAGATAAACATGCACAATAATCTAGAGAGTTAAAAAGTTTCATCCCAATACGGTATTAATACAAATTCACTGGACAACGATTTGACGTTTTACAATACTGAATCCTGCTTGGACGCGATTTTGATTTGACTGAATTCAGCAGGAGACAACAATCGTTACCATCAGACAATATCACAAACATCACTTGAAAATGCTCCAAGCGAAGGCCCATAGCAGGGTAAACAGAATGAGTGGGAGCCACTTGCCACCGTCTGTTGAAAAACTAGCCTGTTTTGGAATATGATGCCCCTCTGCAGCATTCTGTTGGGCCTCGTTCACGCGGACGTCCGAACCAGGCGTTTTTCTGGCGTTGGTGGCGCCAGGTGAGCGCCGACCGTTTTTCTGCTCATTGGAGCAAATCAAAGCGTTCACACGGGCGTTCAGCACCGGCGCTCGGCCGGCTGCGCGTTCGGGTGGCGTCAAATAAACGCCGCATGCAACGTTTTCTTGGCGTCAAAATCCCGACGAACGCGAGGAAAACGACGCTATTGCGAACGCCAGTGAAACGCCGATCGAACGCAGCTACAAAACGCGGCAAAAACGCGCATGGCGTTCAGAGGGCGTTCGTTTCGACCGTCCGTGTGTGGACGAGGCCTTAGTCATATTTACTCCCCAATGGCACATATTTTCAAAGGAATTCCTTTCTGTCTGACCTGGTGTATGTAGTACTGGGCAGTCTGGGGCGAGGGGAACGGCATGGCCGTCATGGACATCATGATGGGCTGACTCTGGGGGTAGACGGTGGCGGGTGGTGCCTGTGAGGCCGGTCGAATAGAAGGGTTGTTGCTTGGAATGGTGGGCCGGGTGGTCTGCATCGGCGTCCTCTGGAAAAACTGGGAGAAATGAGAGAGAGAGAGAGAGAGAGAGAGGGGGACGATCAGTCCCAGTGGTCCCACATTCACTTGGGACCTCTGACAACAAAGCAAGTGGAGATACAAGCCTAAGTTTGTATTAAGATTGCGCCGGAGACATGATGATAATTATTCTAATCTAACAAGTGCAAAAACGCTCTATGAGGCGTGCAAACTGAACCAAAATGACATGCACGGCGATACTACAGCGGCAGATGAACAAGAATGAGAAACTGATAAAACATGTTTGAGCAAGCGACATTAAAGTGTTCATGGTAAATATGTTTACAGTTGACTTTCGTAAAACATGAGCTAACGTTCACAATCCAACCAGTGCAGATTCCAGATCTGGTTTTGCTGGTCAGGAGACGCGAATATGGCAGCGGGATTCCATTTAAGCAGCATGAAGTACGGCTCTGGGGGTGTAAAGGTTACCCTGTGTAATTTAGGGCTAGACCAGTGTAGAAGTCATTATTCTTCTGCTGTGACAGGTCCAATGTTGACACAAAGAGGCCCCTCTATATCAGGGCACTTTCTCTGAGGTCAAAGCATGGTTTACACATCAGAGCTGGCTCATTTTTAGGTCAGGAATCGGTTACGTGGGAGACAGCAGTTACAAGGGAGACAGCCTGTTTGAACACAGCCTACTTTCTTGTGTAGTGAAAGCACGTTCCGTCTAATAAATAACGACCAACAATCATAACGTCTTTCATAAATATACTGCATTTCGATTAACTTGACAGAAGGTTTGGACACTAAGTTACCAGGACTGGGCGATATGATATGAAATCAAATCAGTATCACAATTATTTTAACATTTATCTTCCATTACGACTAATTAAAATTTACATATGTGAATCTGCACGGCAAAACCAGTCGCTTGTCGTAACGGAGGTTTCCGAGAAAAACGAGCGTTTATGTTGCGTGGGGTAAAATTGGGGATTTTTGGTTTTTAGTGTTTTGAAACAGTGGAAGGTCTATACTGCACTGTTGTGAATAAATTTCGCTGAAAAAGTACCCTTTCCATCCTAAAAACGTGACTTTCTTGAGGTGAGGAATTCAATGCCAGCAGAATGTTAGAAGTTTCTGTTTTGACCGCTCTACTTAAATAAATCCACTCGTTGACTAGCGTGAAGATATTTCTCCGGAATCCATCTTCGTCTCCCGAGTTCAGTTAACCTAACGCAGGTAGGCTATCCGTGTGGCTGTGAATGCAGCGTAGGCTACCGTAAATACAGACGTAGCCGCGACCGCACCAAGCGTCTGTGAGTGCTACAGCGATAGTCAACTTCAAAGGTAGATTTCTCCGTTTCTCACTTGGCGTGACAGGAGAAACCCGACTCCTTTGAATGTTGATATCTCAGTCATATGTCGTCCGATTCCTTCGATATAGGTATCGTTTTGAAGCTTGATTTATGCCCTTTCATGAAAACATAACTCAATTTGGAAAAATTTCCGACAAGTGACTGGTTTTGCCGTGGAGAGTCACATATTAATGCACTTGCCATCATACCTCACTGACAAGGTTTGTACTGTAAATATGCTCTACTATTAAAGCTGGGCCTTTTTTTTTACTTAGGGATGCATGACAATATCGGAACCGACAGTCATCAGCACTGAACCGATGCTTAGATTTGCCTGATACTTTCAGTCAATATCTGATGACACATTTATTGTACATTGGAAAGGTAGGGCTTATGCCTTAAGCATGTCCAAAATCCATGTTTGGATTTAATACGGCCTGCGCTTTCTCTCTCAAAATGTACGGCGTTATTTTGAGGCAAAATTATGCGCACGCAGTGGAGCGTCCGCAAGTAAAACCTCTTGTCGTTACATGAAAGTTTTACTCGTTTTACTCCGAGTTGCATTTGTGTGAGAAATGTTTTACTAAATTGTGTGCTTGCCTCACTTAGTGAATATGAGTTCGCACATGGGCTGTATCCCGAACTGCGTACTACCGCACTTAATAGTATGGTAGGTAAGGCGCTGTTATCATACTTTTCTATGCAGTAGTATGCATCTTAGGAAACAGCCGGGGTTGTAGCTTAACGGCTCTCTATTCACTACATAGTGCACATGGAGGGTCACACGTGCCCTATTTGATTTGCTAGACCAAATAGGGCGGAATGTTTTGCACTAGGCTCGAAATGCTCTGCCCTTGCTCAACTCTCCTTTCACGCTCACTTGACTTGTAATTGTGTTTGAAATGTCAGAGCTATGGCGTCATTTTTGTGTCAAAATTCTGAGCGCACAGTGGAATATTGGCGAGCGAAACATCTTATCTTTATATGCTTAACTCTGCCTGCGCTTGCACTCAACTCTACCTTCATCGTTTTTCGGCGATGGCAGATATAAGCATGAAAAACATCGGATATCAGCATCGGTCGATAATATCGTGCGTCCCCATTTCTCATGAAAGAGAGTACTGCAGATCTTTGTGGCTTCAAAATAATCGAAGGAAACACGGGTGTAGTCACAGACGGGATGGGGCGGAGTCAGTGGACAACACATGCAGTAGTATGTTTTTAAGGGGGCAGTACGTAAACACACACTGGGGATGGAAAGAAGTGACACGGGCGAGATTACATACATCAGAGTTTCGAAATGTTTATTTTGATTAAGTTTCGATTAAATGCCCAGCCCCATGAGTTACTAATAAACCACTCTAGTGATCCCATCAAACATCAGGAAAATACTTCTGAAGTAATTTTAAGAACTGTGGGACGTGGCTTTTAACAGTTCCTGATGTAATGGAGAGACAGCGACAGAAATGATTAAGCACCGAAGGCAAGGGAAAAAAAAAAGAAAGAGAGAGAGATAATGAAAGATAAAATGGAGGAGTTGGTTTCCTCTAGGGTGGGGTGAAGAGCGCAGCACAGCTATATTGCACTGGGTGGGAGTGCAAACAGCTGAGCTTGGCTGAGGAAAAGGACGTTCATGCCATGCATTTCCTGTAAGACTGCAAATTACCTGAATGGGTCTGAATCCTCCCTTTAAAGTTGAAGCAGGAAAGAGAGAGAAGCTAATGGGACAGCGCACTAATTGCATGGAGGGACAGAGAGACTGACATACACACACACACACACACACACACACAAACACACACACAGGTATGTACGAGCAGATCTAGTAACTGTAGCACAAAGCATGCAAAGGCCTGTAATTTGAGCAGCTCTGCTTTCAGGAAGGTCTTTTTTATGTTTTGACAGAGCCAGACTCTGCTGTTGAGGAAACACGGTGATGTCAGCTCAGTGAAGCAAGACACACACACAAAAAAAAATTGCTCCACTAACCCTCAGTTCAAATTAAACACACCCGAACATGGTACTTCCTCTGTGAAGTTTCTAAAAAGAAACCACATTTAGGTTGCTGTGTTCCTGCAATTAGGCCAAGGAGCCTGAAGACAACCTTACTAACACACATTATTAATTACAGACACGAACCCTGGCAAAGGACAGTGGTGAAAGGCGTGACATTCTGACTACGGCACCGAAATCGACGGTCAAATTTACTTCGACAAATCTTCTCAAGTAGGAGAACCAATGGCTGACTTTATTAAAAGAAAATGACCGCATTCTATAAGAAGTAAAAGGCTAAGGACTGCTATCTGGGAGCTTAAAGCTAGTGCTGAGCCACACGACTCCGAATACAAAGTATTTTTTGGATCAAATGTCCAGATTTTTTTCCTGTCCAATTTTGCTCAAAAAGAAGTCACACGGTCACCTTGTTCCTTCACATTTCATTATCTGGATCTGAATAAACAGAATCAAAACCTAAGGTATGAAGAAAACACATTAACTGATTATCCCTAGATTGTCCCTAGGTAATGTATTAATTACTTTATTGGAAACATATTTTAATGTGACTTTTTAAGCTATGTTTTGTAAAGGAATAAAGCATGGCTAGAACTAACATTCAAGTGGCTCGAAAAGATTTGTGCAAGAAAAACGAGTCTCTCAACTGTTTCTGCCTTTAGAGATGCAGAGCAGGAGGTGGGATTCATTTAGAACACGCCCCAGTCCACAGAAATTACACACTACAAACGCTGCTCAGTGGAACATATTAAATCACCACACTGCAACAGTGTTTTATTTTTTCCAAATGGTTAATTTAAAAAGTATCATTTATATTTTACAATATCGTAACACTGTATAGTACTGTCTGCAAGTCTGTTTACATGCACCGTCGCTAAAGGTACCTCAGGTCCTTTGTTGTGTGCTACGCGATCTGGTCACACGCAAGCATAAGAATTATTCAACCGATTTATGCTGTCGCTGGTCTCCTCTGTCCTCACTGGAGCTGCATTTAACACGAGCCAATGTATGCAGCTGAACGTGTCAAACCCTGGGTGTAGTTAGGGGATAAACCACATTTTATATGCTTGTTTGATATCCACTGTTGAGGGTGTAGCGTTTTTTTGGTAGTGATTAATTACAAAGCCAAACCTTAGCAAGATATTACCACAAAAAATACAACATGGGTTAAAGCAGTGGTTCCCAAACTGGACGCCCCAACCATTGCCTTATACTGCATGAGCCTTTCCAAATAAAAAAAGTCTGGCTTATAATGACATTTATAATGACAAGCAATCACAAACCACTGTGCGTACAGCCCAAAAACTAAAGCTGGGCGATTATGACCTGAAATCAATATCATGGTTAACTGAACATTTGAACTCAATTATGATTCATGAAGTATGATTTTCGTTTGGGTTTTTTGCCTTCGTAGTTCACTGAAACGGTCTTTACCGTTAATATGCTCAGCTGTTTGAGCATAAGATTGATGAAATGGATGAGGCACGACATCACACCTGGCAATTCGTTTTCATTAATATGTACGGGGAGACAGTAACAGAATTTTTAACATCATTACAGACAAGATTATGTCACTTAGAGATTATGGATGTCAGTTTTGATTATTCATTCGTCCATTCATTATCCCAACCGCTTAATCCCTATTAGGATCGCGGGGACCGGAGCCTATCCCGGGAACTACGGATGCAAGGCGGGGACCAACCCTGGGCAGGCGCCAACACAACGCAGGGCCTTACGGGGCCAATTTAGAGTCGTCAATTAACCTACAGTGCACGCCTTTGGCCTGTGGGAGGAAACCCACGCAAACACGGGGAGAGCACGCAAACTCTACACAGAAAGGCAAGGATCGAACCCAGGACCTGCGCTGGAGGCACTGCTAAAACTATAAGTTTAGCGCTGTATGATTGATCTGCGTTAATAAATTCAGCATCATGTTTCCAGACTGAACACTGTTTACAATCCTAGCCCTATTTTCAACATATTTTCTCACAATTGACTCTCCGCTTTTGGCCAGATCTGTGCTGCCGCTCTGAGACTTTCCCTTTTAGTTCATTTTCAATGTCTTTCGTTTAACTTGCTGCCCCCACTGCAATAGATCCATGCCCACCCCCCTACCCCACTCCCCACCCACCAATTTGGGAACCACTGGTGTGAGGTGTGAGGTGAAGGGCTGCAACGGCGGACGTTACCTGGTGATGGGCAGGACGCGGCCCTGGGGCAAACTGTGGGAGGGTGCAAAGTGGTGGACCGTGGCAGATAGGGGGATGACAGGAACAAAAAACAAAAATAAAGAGAAGTGGAGAGGGAGAGAGAGAGAGAAAGAAAGAGAGAAAGACAGTTGAAAAACCCCTGACGAAAACACAGTAAAACCACAACCCACGCAAAGCAGGCGGTCACTAATGAGCACACTGCCCAGCGCAAGCCCGGAGTGCAACAGCATCTACATAACGGAACTAACGGCATCATTAGCGACAACGATTCAGGCTAAAGCTACATCAAACGTCTTTTTTCTTTCTTGTGCAACGGTGTCAGGCCCTAGCTACTGTTACTTGAAGGGAAACACACATTCCTGAACCGAAGGGGAAGGGTGGGGTTGGGGTTGGGGATGGGGATGGAGTGAGGAGGGTGGGGATAAAAGCTCTGTTCTGTAAACTGGTCAGGTGAGAACTGAGAGGGCACTCACCGGGCGGCTCTGAGGCTGGGCGTTCATTGGCTGCGTTGGCGGCGAGTACACCAGAGGGGCTGTGCCGGCATTCTGGCCCGCCGTGTACGGAGACTGAAGGGTCACAGGGGAAAAAAAAAAGGAGAACAGCAAAAGAAACCAGTGGTTAGAAACCAGAAAGTGTAGGGGGTTAAAAATGAAATCGCCTTCTGTGAAAATCCTGACAGCTGCCTAAGTCTGACCCGCTTCTGTGCGAGGCTTCAGTAAGTGTGTGTGTGTGTGCGCGCGAGTGGGGGGGATGTGTGCGAGACGGAGTACGAGCGTCCGCTCCCTGCCGCTGCAAACACTGCGGTCTGCTGACACTGACGAAACGGCCATCTCCTTAGCTCTGCCTTTCGGAGAGAGCGAATGAGAGAGAGAGAGAGAGAGAGAGGAGGAAGGAGGAGGAGAGACAGAGAAAGGCGTAGCCCTGGACAGCACCGAGAATGGCGCCGGCTTTAAAGCAGCATGCGACAGGGCTTTCGGAGCCAGACAACGCAAAGCAGAACTCGGCCAACACTCCTCCCTCTGCTCCTATTCTCATGCTGCAGCACTCACAAATTAGCGTTGCATTTTAAAAGCTCTAACTTGGAGTGATGATATCAGAATCATATCGGATAATAGCATCGTTTTTGTTTTGTTTTTTTTAAGTCATCGGCACCGGGACGATTTCCTGCCGATATCTGATGATGCCTTTATTATACACCAGAAAGGTGGCGCTTGTGCCAGGCATGTCCAAAGTCCTCGCGTTCTGTCTTAAAATGTATGGCGCTATTTTGTGCCAAAATTCTGGGCACGCAGTGGAAAATTCATGAGTAAAATCTCTTGTATTTAGCTTCGTTTCAACTGACTAAATTGAGTGTTTGCTGTGTCCTGAGTCGCATATCACCGCACTTAATAGTATGGTAGGTAAGGTGCTCGTTTCAGGCTCTTGTTACCGCTCTATGCGGTAGTATGCATCTCAGGAAATAACCGGGGTTGTAGCTTAACGGCTCTCTACGCACCAGATAGGGTGGGAAGTGACTTTTTCTTCAAATGTTGTGCACTACGCTTGAAATGCTCCGTCCTCGCTCGACTCCGCTTTCACGCTCACTTGACTCGGCGCTGTGTTAGAAACGTCAGAACTATGGTGTTATCTTTGCGGCAAAAAAAGGAGCGTGCCGTATATATGCGTGAAAAGCATAAGGTATCGGCATCGTCCCTAGCTGAAGCCCACAGCCTAACAACCTAACTACAAAGCGTGAACTTTCACAACTGTGGGGCGGTTCAAACAGCATTAAGCCTGAACCTCTGTGACTTATTAGCTGGACTCTCTATTTATAGTGGGGTGTGTTGACCAGCAGCGCTGTGTAAGCGTGGAGGGGAAATCTGAGGCCTCGACTCAGACGTGGAGCAAACTCAGAACAGCTGAGTCACTGTGACTGACTTTCTATTTCTGGTGAGGAATCAGCTGGGCACAGTGAGTATTTGTGTGAGTGAGAGTGCATGTGCGCGTTTGCGTGTATGCGTGTACACACACTCCTCAACACAGGACAAATGAAAGGAAGACGATTTACAGTAAACAATGAGACAAAGTACAGGCGACATGCACACGCTCGCTCGGCATTAGGAGGCCCGTCGCAGCTTATTTTTTAAACAGATTAATGACCCATGATGCTGTCCTAACTACTGGACCTGATTTTGTAGGATAAAATCTGAATAAAGCTCTCACAAAAGCAGGACCTCTAATAAGAAGGCATTAGCTTGGCATAATCACACCAAAAAGTTTGTGGTGATTCATTTATTTGAACAGATTCCAAAACACGGCTCTGTAAGGAGGCACGTCTGAATCATTAGGCTGGAAACATCTAAACAAGTCTGCAGAACATTTCTGCCTCTTCTGATCTACTGAGTATAAAGGGATACGCCGCCCAAAAATGTTAGTGTGGCTAACAAGAAATCAAAGCTAGAGATGAAAAGTAGAATTCATAATATTTACCTTAATGACACTAAATTATACAAGGATTTTTAGTGGATTATTCCTTAATGCAGAGGCACAGCCAATACTGGGGCAAGAGACATCTGAGAATTATCGTACGACTGCCATCATTTTACTACATTAAACAGCACTGTCACAATGGAGACGGAAATGGGATTCCCAAAAGGGTGCTGAGTGTATTCTCTACTCTGTCAAATTAAATACAGCTTAAAACCATAAAGAGTGAACGAAAGGAGCGGTAAGATATTAAAAAATGAGCATGGTTCTCTTATCCGGGGGAAAAAAAGCCCCCGGATAAGATATCCGGGGGGCGCACCAATGGGCCGGCCTTCGCTCCACTCGAGCACTGCTAGAAACTTTCTGTTTCCCAGCTGTAACCCCGAATTGAGAAGATTTGCAGCACAAAGCAAGCCCACACCAGCCACTGAAAAGTGTGAGACTTGAGATGATCCTCTTTTAAGTTTTTTTCTGACTGGGACCGGGCTAATTTTCCCAGCCACTTTTGTGGAGACAGTTGTTTATAACTTCAGTGTGCTCTTTATTTCTCCCACAGTGGTGAAATTGCACCATTTGTAATTGAATTTGTTTCGCTCAATTAGAAATTAGAAAAGGCAGTTGTATTTCAAATAAAGTTTGAATCTGAACCTGTGTAGTTGGAAGGGGGAGTGGGGGCTCAATAATGTTCCTATCTAGAAAAGGGGGGCCCTGCAGAAGTAGTTTGGGAAGCGCTGTCCTATAATGTGGTATTAGATTTAATTAAATGAATGAAAAGAACTTGAATAAAACATAGTGCCTTCTGTTACTTTACTTTTTGCCACATATTACAAACAGCAAAGAACATCGTAGTAACCAGCCTTTCTCTTCAGGAGATTCAGACATCATTTAAAACAACTGCATCAGAAGTTGATAAGACCTGTGCCACTGTCTATTTGTGGCAATTTTGTGATAGTTACCCAATTTTTGCATAACATCATATATATTATCAACAATAAGTGAAAGCATGGGTCTATTCTGACCGATTAAAAAGTGGGCTAAATTAAATTCGTTGTAACAAATCTGTAATTATTATTCTGGCAGTGAAATCAGCATGATATAAGTTCATAAATCTCACGACAGCAAAAAAATAGAATTATAGAATGAGTGAAGATAAGATGCGGATCAGCTCGACAGTGGACACACACACACACACACAAAAACACACACGGGCAGTTGCATGGGTGCACTCACCCCTCCTCCTGCCTCCCAGCCTTTAGGGTGGCCATACAGATGCGCTGTGGATACTGTGGAAACTGATACCTGAGAGAGTCCGGGGGAGGAGGCGTGGCCCGGCGGCGTGGCCGCTAGGCTGGGATGTCCCTTGTTAATTTCATGTGCTGTGTAGGGAGGGCCAGGGGGTCTCTGTACCTGAAACCCACCAGAGAATACACATCTTTAAAAAGAAAAAAAAAAAAAAAAAAAAAAAAGATTGTACAGGTGCGACAGGAACTAGTGCTGGGCAATCTGACCTCAACTTAAAATCACAGTTTATCGAACATCAGTAGACCCTGATTATGATGGATGAATGATTATTTAGTTTTTACGTTTGGTTTTTTGCCCTCATCCTTCACTGACCAAGGTTTGTACTGTAAATAAGCTGGACTATTAAAGACGGGATATTTACTGTAATGAAAGAGTGCATGTCTTAAAAATATAAATGAAGGAAACACAAAGATGTAGTTGCAGACTGGACGGGGTGGAGTCATATGAATGGTAGTGTTTTTAAGGGGACAGCACCTCAACACAAAGTGGAGAAACTTTCAGCAGAATTCATTTTTGAAAAAGTAATTTAAAATTGTAAAATCGAATTGAAAAATAACCGTCATGAGCACGATGACATCGATTAGATGTTCTGCATGTCATTTGTGATTAATTGCCCAAACCTGACAAAAACCAAAACAATTTTGCCCAGTCCGAATCGGTTTCGATGGAGAGGCATAGTCAAGCTTCTCCAAATGCAGCCCAGAGCTCTCTTGCGAATTTCTTTTACAAGGCGAAAGCGTGTCGTAGAGGAAATACTAAACAGTCCTTTGCTACAGCAGGAGAACCCCGGATTTAGAGAAGGGCTGGCGTTATAAATTGTCAACCTCGGCCTGGAACTGATAATGAGATTAACTTAGTTGTGCTGGGAAAAGCCACAACATGTTCACCTCCGAAAACTCTTTAAAGAACAGCAGAGACCTGCGGTCGTCTCTTTCTCCGCAAGGGAGGGGGGAAAAACTTAGTTCACCTTTCTTCAAAATGACTCCAACTGCTGTTTACCTAATACTAGTCAGTGAGAATAATATAAACACAAATGGGTTGATTTAACACTCACTTCTGCAGTGTACACACACCAGGCATGCATAATAGATCAATTCAGCATCGTCACCGTGAGGTGAGCAAGTGCAAATCACAGGTCATGCAATGTCATGCCATAACTCTCTTGTTTGCTTACAACAAAAGGAAAACTCATCCAGTTCTCATTTTCCAGGAGGAGTCTGTCTTGATTTAAGAAACGCTCTGATTTATGGGTTCTTGGATAAATATCAAGATAGAATGCTTTGCACAAAAGTTGTTTTTCCAACTTACTGCAACAACTTCACCAACTGCAAAATCACACCAACAATCATCGAAAGATTCTGTATTTTTATACAAATATATAATCACCAAAAAAATACTGCCACTCCATTTTTGCAGAGGAAACCATTATGCCAAGTTATTAAGTAATGCACATCCAGCCTAAATGTTAATACAGTCCTAACGTTGCTGAAATGCCTCGACTTGCCCCATGGTATATTTCACGAAGGGTGGACTGAATACAGCTCTACAAAATGTTCACCTGTAAGCACGCCACCTGTCCCACCTGGCACAGTTCAGGCTAAAATAAATAGCCGGGCCTGTTCTTACACCACGTGTGTGTGTGTGAGATAACAATGGTTTAACCTGGCCTCTGAAGTTCTGGCCTCTTACTCAACAGCCACCTCACTTTCTCGGGCTCCAACCACAGGTGGAGAGTAGTGACCCACTTTCTGGGATTACACAGCTTATCAAACATCCGCGGCCCTTCCGGGGTGGGGGGTGGGGGGGCGCTGCGCTCAGGGGGGGAAAAATGAGAGAAAAAGAGAGGTGCTAGAGAGCACAAGATCACAAGCGTAGCCCCACAGCTGGAAGATCACAGCACGACTCTGTGACACACCACAGGAAACATGAGCGACGGAAACGTCCAGCTCAGCAGAAAGCTCCCTCTCGCTCTGTTACTTCTCCAACAGCATTCTCTTCTTTTCTCTGCTGATGACAACACTTCCACTGCTCTGATTGAGAGAATGCCTGATTCTAACCTTTGTAACACAAATACAGTGGACTGCAGCTTCTTTAGAGCTTGGGGTGGACCTGGTTTAAAAGTAATACTGACCTCTAATTCAACGAATTGGGCAATTGATGAATTCCGTTCACTACCGATTCGAAGATCCAGAGCCGTGAACTTTAGTGACAATACATCCTTCCACATTGCGACCAACCAAAAAGTGAGCACGGCCTCATCCCACTTTAGACCCAGCTACCGCGCAGGATCATGACAGCGCGAGTATGTTTTGGGACATTTGATTTACAATGGAAAAACATTTACACGTCTTCTGAGACATAGCTGAAATCCGACACCTGACATCAGATTTCCGTTTCTCTCATCCCTTTGCAAACCTCTGTTTATGCTGTTACTGTCTTTTACGATAAATTGATATTTTGTCCAAGCATACACATACAGTACGCTCGTGGGTCTCTGACTAAATATTTGAACTGTCAACTTTAAGGGGAGAGCACTATAAAATGTTGTCTGTTGAACAAACAGTAAGGTTAGTAAGGTCAGAGCAATATAAAGAAAGTGTTAATAATACAAAACAGTGTATCTGTGACATACAGGGTTGGTTTTTTTTTGTTTTTTTACTCTTGATGTGGGTACATTTTGTACAAAGCTAACACAAATGTTTGCTTGGGCATAAAAACGGACTGGCAAAGGCCCTCAATGCACTAATGATTAACCAACGACGTGCTACGCAGGCTTACTGTAAGGAACTGAAATACTTCACTTACACTGTAGACAGCAGTGACGCCAGGCTGTGGGGGGAAATGTCGCTCGTCCAAGGGTCTGGGGATCCTGGGGTGCAACGCATTAAGGAAAACTCTGGAAGAGAATCCATTTAAGGCCAAACACAACAAGGTGGGAGAACACATAA